>JACEFZ010016554.1:0-5000 GCA_014155875.1 Cepaea nemoralis | reverse complement strand
CTCTCTCTCTCTCTCTCTCTCTCTCTCTCTCTCTCTCTCTCTCTCTCTCTCTCTCTCTCTCTCTCTCTCTCTTCTCTCTCTCATACAATTTTGATATTCACCCTCACCATGTCCCAAACAGTAATATAACACTTCATGTCGGATACAGTGTTTATATTAACCCACCTATCCCATATATCTGTTCCATCCAGTGTTTACATTAACCCACCGTGTTCCATATAATACTCCAACTAATTATGTCCCACACAGTGTTTACATTAACCCACCCTGTCCCAGATAGTACTCTTTCTGTCCCATCCAGTGTTTACATTAACCCACCCGTGTTCCCATATAGTACTCCAACTAATTATGTCCCACACAGTGTTTACATTAACCCACCCTGTCCCAGATAGTACTCTTTCTGTCCCATCCAGTGTTTACATTAACCCACCCTGTCCCAGATAGTACTCTTTCTGTCCCATCGAGTGTTTACATTAACCCACCCTGTCCCAGATAGTACTCTTTCTGTCCCATCCAGTGTTTACATTAACCCACCGTATCCCATATAGTACTCTTTCTGTCCCATCCAGTGTTTACATTAACCCACCCTGTCCCAGATAGTACTCTTTCTGTCCCATCCAGTGTTTACATTAACCCACCGTATCCCATATAGTACTCTTTCTGTCCCATCCAGTGTTTACATTAACCCACCGTATCCCATATAGTACTCTTTCTGTCCCATCCAGTGTTTACATTAACCCACCGTGTTCCATATAATACTCCAACTAATTATGTCCCACACAGTGTTTACATTAACCCACCCTGACCCAGATAGTACTCTTTCTGTGCCATCCAGTGTTTACATTAACCCACCCTATCCTAGATAGTACTCTTTCTGCCCTATCCAGTGTTTACATTAACCCACCGCATCCCATATAGCACTTAAACTAATTCTGTCCCACACAGTGTTTACATTAACTCACCGTGTCCCATATAGCACTCTAACTAATTCTGTCCCACACAGTGTTTGCATTAACCCACCGTGTCCCATATAGCACTCAACCTAATTATGTCCCACACAGTGTTTATATTAACCCACCGTGTCCCATATAGCACTCAAACTAATTTTGTCCCACACAGTGTTTACATTAACCCACCGTGTCCCATATAGCACTCAAACTAATTCTGCCATACACAGTGTTTACATTAACCCACCGTGTCCCATATAGCACTCAAACTAATTCTGTCCCACACAGTGTTTACATTAACCCACCCTGTCCCATATAGCACTCAAACTAATTCTGTCCCACACAGTGTTTACATTAGCCCACCCTGTCCCAGATAGTACTCTTTCTGTTCCACCCAGTGTTTACATTAACCCACCCTGTCCCAGATAGCACTCCAACCCTTTCTGTCCCAAGCAAATTTAATATTTACCCATCTGTCCCATTCAGTACTATAATTCCTTTTTTTCTCAGAATATTAACAATATAAGAAAGGCAAATGATGCAGTATTGCCTCAGACAACGAATAGAAGCTTCAACTGTTAGAATATGCTGCTACTGTACACTGTGTGCTTGTCTCAAAATATGGTAATATGCATTATGTTCATAGCATTCATTTGACATTGTTGTTTCTATGTTAATATAACATACACAATAGATCATTGATGTGCGAAAGATGAGTGGTTGAAGGGCTGAATGTAAGACGCGCCTGCGTGCCCAGTTTGTGACCCTTTTAAAATAAATTTCGTTCGTTCGGATGTGCATTTGAGTTTAGTGTTAAAATGAAATAAAACAGAAATAATAATCATCTTCAAGAAGAAAGAAATGCCGCAATGTAAAGCACCAATTCATGGAAAATGTGTTTGATCCATGGTTAGGCTGGGGGAAGGTGGAAGGGGGAGAGCCGGAAAGGGAAGGGGTGTTTGTTTTGAAAAAAATAAATAAATAAATAAAAAGCCCCTGGCCTGTACACATGACTTATAAAAATGTCCTTTTCTTTCAAGAGTCACACCGTAATTGATGTTCCAGTGAAATGATTTCGGCAACCCTAGACTTAGCTGTTTTCACTTCTACCTTGTCCATAATTGAGTCTACTTTCTGAAATCTCTATTATTGATTTCTTTGAAGCTGAACTTCAACATAAAAAATGCATTTGCACGACATGAGCTCTACACAGCTCGCTAGTTTTTTTCTTCTTTTTTTTTTTGGGGGGGGGGGGGGGGGGAGGGGGGGGAGGGGGGGGGTCGATTCTATCTTGCGTCTTGTGGTCTTCCCGTTAAGTGCAATCGCTTGCAGTGAGTTTTCTGGCTTGTTGCATGTTTTCATATTGTGCTATGGGATCCGTCATAGCTGATGATCTGGTATATTGACCTACATGGAAAGGCTATTGCCAGGGTTATATTTATGTGTACAGGAACTAAACCGGGTGCTGCGTATGCGTATCCGCTATCAAAGGAGAAGTAAGGCTAGCCTACAGGACATATCAATTGGAGACACTTTGAGGTCACTAAGACAGTTCATATTTAAACACACAAGTATTGTTTGGCACTGATAGAAGTAGAAAAGAGAATTAGAGACTATGGGGCACACTAGAACAAATAACAATTGAAAGCAACTATATGGACATAATTATTCTGTCCATATTCCATGTTTGTGTGTTCAGGTGGATGATAGACCTGGCTAATGAAGACACCTTTCTAGGGATGTCTTGTTGATCATGCGTCGAAATACATTTGTTCATGAATTCTAGGGGTTGATCATGATTCGAAGTTTCGTGCAGCGAGACGCTGTCGTCATTTGGAGGTGACAAATTCGAATCCCGGTTGTAACCACAGCTTTGAATTTGTATGTTGTCTAGTGCGTCCTAAATCAATGTTATGTTTCGCTTAACCGGGGTTCTATTGTAGGTCGTAATCTCTTCTCAAGAATTTTGCAACATTTGTTTCCAATATGACTCACAAGGGACATGTCTCTGTATTGCGTGCAATCTCTTTTACTGACTTTGTTTTTTTTTTTTTTTCTAAATTGGGATAATTAGGCGTTTCCCCAGTCTCGTGGTGTCTGTTGTTCTACGCAAACATGGTTAAATAGTCTGTGTAGCCATGCTATTCCTACTTCTCTTGCTCATTTAATTAGTCCATTTGGTATTTCGTCTTATCCCGGTGATTTATTCAATGGGGCTAATCTGACGGCTTCTTCATTTTTTTTTTTCTTTCCATATATCGTATGTCTGGTTCTAGTTCGTCGACGACATCTGTTTCAGTTTCTTGGATTCGTGTAGTATCTGATGAAATGTTGAGAAGTTGTTCGAAGTACTGTCTCCATCTGCTTAGGATTGGTTTTTGTTTACTTAGTGGTTCTCCTTTTTCGCTGTTGATTATTCCAGTTGGCTCGAAGTGTTCTGCTCTGGGTCTCATTGCACTGATCTTTTTGTAGAAGTTTCTAGTTGCCTCCTTGTAGTTTTTATTTAGGGCTTCTGCATAGTCGTTCCAGCCTTTTTTCCCCTCTCTTTGTATTATTCGTTTTGCGTGACTTCTTGCTATTCTATATTCTATGTAATCAGGATCCTGTTTGCTCTTCACCAACTTGTAATAGTTTTCCTTGTTGTCTTTTACAGCTTTCCTTTCCTCGGCGTTCCACCAAATTGTTATTTTCCTTATCCTTAACTGTGTTTTGCGGTTTTGCCTGGTTCCACATGTCAAGTTGGCAGTATTTAAAATGCCTGATTTGAGCATCTCCCATTCTTCTTCCACTGTTTTTCGTTCTGTAGGTAGTTTTACAAAGATTTCATGTTGTTCTTTCTCACATTTTTCCTCTCTGTCTTTGAGATTTATTAAGTTTACTAATTCGCATGGCATGTTTTTGACTTGATCTTTCCTTTCTTCTTTTGTTGGTTCTTATTGTGGTCAGTCCGATTATGCTTCTTAATTTTCCTGTTTCCTACGAGCAATGTGAAAATCCCCTGCCGGCTTTTCTAGGCAAGTCACAGGTTTTAAAAAATGTTTGCATATCCTTTACAGGACATCGCTGTCAACATCAGTATCTTTCAGCTGATTGTTGATTTCTTGGCAAGATTACGCTCAGTAGTTTGCCATTGCTTTCCGAGCGGCCGGCTCACATACCTCATAAGTTACCGACGCGATACGAACCACTGCTGATTCTCACCGTCGTCATGTTACTTACAAGAGTATACGAGATTACGGAGAAAAGTCGCTAACCTCTAGGCCAGGAAGTCGGCAGTCGCAGGTTTAGGACTGAAAGGGAGTCCGGTGGGTGGTGGTGTGTGCGTGTGTGTGTGTGGGGGGGGGGGGGGGGGAGCCAATATTTTAACTGGTGTCCAGATCATATATTTCTGTTGGTGGTTTTTGTTGTCACATTCCAATCTATTATGAGTAAGAATATTACAGGTATTTTTTTTTATTTTTCATGTTTGTTCCTTTTGAATCCAAGCGTAGTTTATACTCGTGCTAGTACCTCTATTGCACTGGACTGGTTTGGCGTGTGGGTTAGTTTTCCCTATCACCGGTGTCCCTCGCTATTTGGCGAACCCACCCTGATTTCATTGGTACTTGTAATTGTAATCTACGTCCCCATGTCGAACTGACTGGTAGAGGAGTTGAGCCCGTTACCTCGACATCAGCACACCAGAAGTTTAAGAAGGAATGTGCTTATCCACTCAGCCATGCTGGCCTCCATCGATGGTGGTAAAAGGCATCCCTGCCGCACTCCTGCTCTTATTTAAAAGTTATTTGTCACTTTTTCGTCACAGAAAAAACTGCATGTCATGCCCTTGTGTCGCCTTTATTAAATCCGGTATCCCATAGCGCATGAGACGGCAAGGCACTTGATGATGATGGATGGTGGTGATGATGATGATGATGATGATGATGATGATGATGATGATGATGATGATGATGATGATGATGATGATGATGATGAATACGGTGGGAGAGCTCGGTAGCATCGTCCCCGTTATTACTAGGTCTCAAAAAGAATATCACTCCATAGTGCAGCTTT
>JACEFZ010016553.1:445000-867621 GCA_014155875.1 Cepaea nemoralis | reverse complement strand
TACAATAATCCGGAAAAAGCAGTTCAGGAGACTGAATATCCACTGGAATAAATGGATAATTTTTAATCATAGCAGAGCCAGACACTACCTTATACTTCTTCAAAGGTGTTATTTTCAAACAATCCACTTTAATGTAAAAGTCAAGAGAAAACAGGAACTATTCCCCTGAAGAATGGAATCAGGTTACATGCCTGGGATAGATGAGTCATATGTTCAGGAATTCCATACCAGCCTTCAGACTTAATAATCTTGTCCAGACCTGACACCAGACAACGCAAGCTTAAGTGTGTCGAAGAGTTAAATTATTTGACATAACATAACAAACACATGATAACATAACATAACTAACATAACACTGCATAACTTGCCACGATAACCTGCTGTGTTGAATTGAACCAAATGACATATTGCAAGTGCTTCGCAGCCTTCTTTTTGGTTCACAAGGGGGGGGGGGGGGAAGTAATATTTACAAGTAAACAAGCAAATTAATGCATTATTGATACTGCCGCGGCAATCGTGTGAAATATCGGGCCTTTACATTTATTAGATTACAATGGGTTTACAATATGTAATTTCAGAATTCTTCTTCAAACAGCAAGTTAATGTTTACACGTATAGAAGATTTCTAGACTGTTTGTCTAGTCATATTGGATTAAACTAAATGTTAGTGAAATTGTTCGATGCCATCTCTCGTCGTTCACTACGGAAGGGAATGGAACAGCTATTCCTGCGTGTACTCAGACCATTTGTTTGTCCTATTCTGTTCTTTCTTTCTGTGGTACAACTTTCTTCCGATGCTATCATTGTGTCTATATACTCAAATGTCTCTTCTCACGTATGCATTTATAAGATTGGCTTTGAATGTACATTTCAGCTTTATCCGTTTCTTTCAATTCATCATTATTTCCTTATTCTTGTTGTCCAATCCTATGCATTTCCTCTACTCTCCACAACACGATTATACCTGTTACTAGTCTGCATTACACCATCCTTTATAACCTTTTCAGAACAAGTGTCTCCATTTTATTAAAGTGGATCGACTCTGTGGTCATTCTGATCAGGAAGAAATGTGTCACTGCCTACAGTAGAGATTGAACTGCTGGCCACTGTCTTGCTCGGGGAGTATATTAAACACTATGCCATCATCGACCTTGTGTCGATATGTGAGTATATTAACGGAATCTGTCCAGGGGAAGCAAAACTGACACAAATGTGTGCTGAAGTCGTCCGACAACCCGACAACAAGATGTGACGCTCTCCACTCGGAAGAGGAGCAAAGAAGAAGAAGAAATACAATACTATAACATACCTTGTGTTGATATATGGTGTAATGCCCACAATACTATCGGAGCGAATGTATTCACAGTTGATTATATTAACCGGTATACTATTGCGGAGAACGACATGACAGGTATGTATAAAAATTACTATAAAGCTAAGAAGAAATGGTTGCTAATTGCACTATGGGCTGCTAATCACTCTAATCGCTATATTATCACGGGCTTTGTAAGAAGAAAGAAAATGAAGAATCAATACATGAACACAGGAAAGAACGGTCAGAATTAAGTGAATAGAGCACAGTTAACCCTAAATTATGTGAAGCCACAACTGATGGATGTAAGGTTAAATTTTAAAAAAAAACAAAAAAAAACCAGAACGTAAGAAAACTGAGTAGAAACTATTTCCGCAAACAGCAAGATAGAATAATAATGACATAACGGAAAGGGGGGGGGGGGGGGGGGGGGACCGTAAACAGGTATTGTCTGAAACAGACGAAAGAGTACAGAAGTGAATGAAATTGTAGCTTGGAGCCAGTGCATAAAGTAAAGTAGAGAAACAAGGAGCACCTTGTAGGATCCAAATCTTAAGGTCAGTGGTTACTCGGACTGTGTTATCAAGGTCTGGTACTGAAATAGACCAGATAACGGGCGCCTGCGGGCAGGGAGCATCAGATGAGCAACATCTGCCAGCGGCTTCTGTGGCTGAGCTCTGGGAGAGAATTACTACTTATATCAAGAACATCGGTGTCTCATTTGTGGCATGGCGGCATGGGGAATGAAGAATAGCCTGTGTGTGTATTTGTGTGTGTGTGTCCGCGCGCGAGTGAGTGTACGTCATAGCTTCCGTACCGCTTCTGCTGTATCATCTTTCACTGACGCATATATATCGGGGATATTTTAAAAACTTATTTGGGCTACCAGGTTGTGGAAGCCTAACATGGATGCCATGAAATGTGTGGGAAGTAAAGACGGCAGGTGGGATGTTAACCATATTAACCTTCGAGCGCAGATCTGTCAATAAAATGTATGGTGAAGGTGCACCCAATACGCATCAAAACGTAGAAAAAGGTTCTTGAATATGTAAAAAAAAAAAAAAAACAATTATAAGTATTTAGCCATAAGTTTATGGGCAATAATACACTGGGAGATGCATGACAGGAATAAGAGCTGAGTAGAATAGTAAACTGCAATAAATAAAAAAGAACAAACAAACAAAAACAAAAAACAAATAAGTAAATGATCAGGAATAAGCAATAGCAGAACAGGCATATCACGAGAAGGGAGAAGCTGGAGATCATCGTGATAACGGTAGAATTGGAGGAGTGGAGGCGGATGGGTAGGAAGGGGGATTCAATAAGAGAAGATGCTGGACAGTTTGACATCATGGAGTGCAGGAACATCAGGATTAGAAATGATTGGCAGCACAAGAGACAGAAGGCTGTGGAGAGGCATGAACACCAACACCAAACGGCATGCACTACAAGAAGAAGACTGGTAGGATTTTGGGAACAGACTGGACAGTTTTGCATTGTATACGGAAATATACCATTGGGTGAAGATAACAATAATATTACAGGACGATAGTTCTAGACATACGTGATCACCCACGCCAGTGGTCAAGCCTCTATGTACATGTGTGTGTGTGTGTGTGTGCGTGTGCGTGCGTGTGTGTGTGTGTGTGATTGAGTGTTGTGTGATTGGCATGCGTATGAATTGTGTGTTGGAAAGTGCATTAGAGTAATGTCTACTATAGTAAAAACAAAGTTAGTCTCATATCAGATACTGTCAGATGTCACCACTCCTCGAGTGCCGGTTGATCTAAAGAAATATGTGTCAAGCATGATATTCACACTACGCCTTCACGCGGACTGGTCCTTCACTGTACACTGAAAAGAAGTAAGAAAATGTAAATGTGTCTTGAGCAAATTGGAGAAAAGAAGACAGCACAAAAATACATTTCCCCCTTTATTGCCTTCGCTCGCTATGAATTAGAGCATAGTCCACACACATGCTATTAGTAATAGTAGTAGCTGCTTCTCGAAGTGACTGTTCTGCGAGAGGGTTACCTGTCCCTATTATCAGTGCCCCCCCCCCTCCCCAACCATCAGTCAAACAACCTCCAACTTCTGAGGCACTTGTATTTTAGAACGAGAAGTCTGCAGTTAAGTCCAGATAACCCATTAGTCCGCGGTCTCAAGAGAAAGTTTAAATGCGAGCTCGCTAAACCTCTCTTTCACGCCGACCTTAAAACACACATTATGTTACCTAACTAAATAGAACAACAAGGGCATTTAAAAAAGTCACAGTTAGGGTCAAAACACACACACATCAAACCCCCTCCACCCCCCCCCCCCCTCCACACACACACACACAAACACACTGACTAGACAATGATACGCTAGAGAAAGAAGAGAAAACTAAAGAGACATTTCTATAGGGCCACTGAGGACAGTATCAAGACTACTGGAATGGCGTGAGCAGAAATGTTGCATGCGTGCTCAAACAAGAAATAGACAGGAAGCAACTGTGGCAGACCCGCATCCCGTGGGGAATTCAAAAGACAGATAAACTCTGTGCTGCTGACAATAGCACAGCTGGTTACTATAGCAATTACCATCCATACGTATCTGTTGCAAAGATACGTAGTTGTGCTCCTCGAAATTCTTATTGGGAACTATTTACCACATAGTGTTAATGCTTTACGTGCAATGTTTTTATTCGTGGTATAGTAACTTACAAATAAATGGGAGTATTCTTCAACACGTGAATATGTATAATTATCTCGGAACAGTAATACTATCTAATGGGAGGTGCCTTGAAGAGATTAGAACAAGAATCGCCATGGCAAAAGTAGCCGTTAGCAAGATGAAAAGCATACTGTCCAATAAAAAGATGTCAATTGAAACGAGAAAAAGATTGTCGAGGTGCTACATAGAACCTATACTTTTGTATGGATGTGAAGCTTGAGCAATGAGCAGTCAAGATGAAAAATATCTGATGGCTGTGGAACTATGATTTCTGGGGAGAATGCAAAGAATACCATGGGCAGACAGAAAAAACCAATGACCAAGTCCTACAAGAAACAAATGAAAATCGTAAATTGATTAGAAAAATTAGAAGTAGACATTCAAAATTTTTTAGACATGTTATGAGAAGAAATCAATTGGAGAACTTGGTGCCAACTGGCAAGATCGAGGGGAAGAGAACGGGGCGGAGGAGGGGGGGGGGGGGGGACAGAGAAGTAAATACCTGGATCGTTTGACCACGTGCCATGGTCGAGACAGGAACACATAATTGATCCACGACTCTGGTGATCGAGTGAAATAGCGAGTCATGACCGCCCACGGTTACCAGCATGATACATGATGGAAGGATAGTTATGACTAGCTAAGGTGGCGTTGTAAACAGCGTGTTGGAGTAACGGTTAGAACGTTGTGCTGGCAATGAAACGAGGCCATTGGACAAGCGTTCGATGTCAGCTGTCATCGTTTGCCTACCGCAGGGAAACACTGACAACTTATTCCTCGAGGAAAACAGTCCTACTTAAATGTGATTGTTCGAACATTTCTCGTAGCCAGAGTAGTTTCCTGCTACGGTACTTGTATTTTATTTCAAACCGAACCTGGAATATTTAACTGCAGTGTAAATTCGGTACTACTGATTTGGATCAGAATCATGGAGAACAACTAAGCGAATTACAGGTAGGCCCCGGTTAACGTCGGGGTTACATTTTTGGAAAACGCGACGTTAAGTGAAACGACGTACAGCGAAACACTATTTCCCATAGAAATAAATGAAATACAGTGTATTGTATACCTCAGTAATGTTTATTTTGATGGTTGTTGATATTTATTGGCTAAATAAAGGTGAGTTGGAGGACGAGTGGTATAGTAATTGGGACGTAGAGGCATTAAATTCTGCTTCTTCATCTGAGGATGAAACTGTAACCTCTTCCTGCCTCTTTTCCTGGCTCTTCTCTGCTTGAAGGCTACGTTAGCAATCTGTCTTGAAATAGCATGGACATCGTCAAATTCACAAAAGTCGTGCACACATTCTGGCCACAGTTTTCGCCACACAGCATTCATGCATGCTGACGTTACCTCACTCCATGAATCCGCAATGTTGTCAATGGCCTTGAGGATGTTGTAATCTTGCCAGAATCCCTTAATGGTAGGCTTACCTTTACCGTCCGTAGTCTTGATGAGCTGTGAGAAGGTGCGACGCAAAGAATAACTTTTGAAAGTTCCAATTACATCTTGGTCCATTGGCTGGATCAATGAAGTGGTGTTTGGTGGTATAAATACGAACTTGGCGTTCTCGGACAAGTCATCCAGATTGACTGGGTGACCAGGGGCATTTATGGTAAAATTGTGACGTTAACGCAAAATTGACAACAGCAACTGAGTAAGGAGACGTTCCGCAACGGTACCACTACGCGGCATTATGTAGTTCCTAAGCAAGCTAGCAAGTTCCTCCGCAAGGGCGCGGCATAGCAACACATTTGACGACGTTATGGCGGAACGTAGCGACATTGTCACATTGTGACAACGACGTTATAGCGAAACGACGTAAACCGCAGCGACGTATAGCGAGGCCTACCTGTACTAATAAACTAGAGGAATTCTTTAATTGGTGCTTAAGCAGAATAGACGAACTAAAGTGGTATAGCAGAATTACCAATATTGAGAATTTGGAGAGAACTAAACAAATGCAAGTAGATCAAGGGGTGAGGAAAAGACAATGGCACCGGATAGGACACTTATTGAGAAAACTTGAGGATATTAAAACTAGACTCTTATTTGGCTGGAATCCACTAATAAACGAAACATGGGATGCCTAATCGATAGGGTGATTTGGTTGAGGGCATATGCCCGAATGGGACATAAAGGACTAAAGAAGAAGATGGCATATCGGTTACCGCTGCGTTTACGAGGACAGTGGTGAGGGTTCAATATTAAGCAGTGACAGGACTACATCTTTTCTTACCACTGGCCTTACCCTGCCTCATAACACGGGTACTGAATCATTTAAATTATGAAACGGAAAAACGCGAAGACAGGAACTAGAATCTCACCGCACCATGTCGTTGATCTAGATTATGTGAAAAACCAACATTTTAATATATAAGTTGTTACTATAATGTTTCGACCATGTAAATACATAACTACTGTGCTTGCTAAAACTTCACACAACTGATGCCTGTTAGAGGTTGTAATTTGTTGTACGACTGTATTAAGGCCATGTGTAATAAACGTAGAGACAGATGAAGAATTTTTCTCAGCAGAAATATATTCAGTATGCTCTTACGTGTATCTTTAATATGTACAGACTCTCACAAACTAAAAGCTACTGATCGCTCTACCTGTACCCAGAAATGTTAGGGCACACCTGAATTCAAATAATTAAGTCTTGATTATAGCGTTGTTTACACGTGACGTTACTGGTGAGAGCAGCTCAGATCCTAGGCTGAAAGGCGGGAATGTGTTCTGTTGTTTCTCCAGAATCTCCTGGCTGCATGTACGCTAATGTGATCTAAATATAAATAATTAATAGCACACACATGTGAAAAATATGCCGTGCACTGTTTTCATGCGGTACTGATTATTTTCATTATGCGAGCATGTCAACCGGTGACTGGCTGATAGAAACAGGAGGAAAGCACGTCTAAAATAAATTACCACACGTTACCGGCGTCATAGCTTCCATACCTCTCCTACTGTATCAACTTTCACTGACGCTACTTTCTTTGCTTACTGACTTTTATTGTGTCTCATTCACTCTAGGATACATAATTGGCTATCTTTGACACGATCAAGTGTATCAACTGGGACAGGAGAATTGGACAAATATGCGAGTCACTCTTAAGCTAACATGTAAACAAAACTAGGTATTGCCTAACAGGCTTGCAGAATACACGATGCCTTGTTCCGGACACTTTTCTCCCTCGGCCGAGTTCCTTATATACATTAGGACATGGTGTATCGAAACGATGTGGGTGGCTTGGCTAGTAACATTAAATGTGTGTTTTTAAAAAAAAAAGTTCTTCGACGTCTACTTAGTCGGTTAGTCACGGTTCCAACTCATGGCAAATGGTTGCCACTTTATGCCCCGTTCCTGTGCCAGTGAATATCAAACAAAATGCTCTTCACTGTCCCATGTGAAAAGTGAAACAGACAGGAGTCTAGACAAACCACCAGCCCGCACAGGTATCATCATCAAGTGCCATGCCAACTGGCATAGGCGTTCATGACTCTCCACAGATCTCAGTCTTTGGTTTACCGGAGCAACTCTACGGTTGATATTCATCCATGCCACCGTCGCAATCCATCCAGCATCATTGCTCGTGGTCTGCCTCTGCCTCTCTTCCCCTCTATCTTTCCAGTTGTCACGATGTTCTCCAACGCCTCTTTTCTCATCACATGACCCAAAAAAAGCTGTTTGTCTCGTTCTTATTGTTGTATATAATGTTATAGTTTCATTAACCTCTTTCTGGCATTCATCGTTAGTTACTTTGGCAGTCCAAGGAATTCACAACATTCGTCTAAGGAACCACATCTCTGTTTCTTACAATCTCTTCCTAATTTGTTCATTTACATTCCAAGATTCACAGCCATACAGCACAGGTATACTATGCATAATGCCGCTGCCAGAATGCCAACACAAAAGTCTGCCACGAAAAATACAATTCAACATTGATGGAAGCGGCAATGGCTAGAAAACCAGCAGCAACACATTACTGCACAAAGCAACCCAGTTTGTTCAGCGATCGGCAGGCCGCTATTTTTCTGAACATGCGGTTAACGTTACAAACAACCACAGACAGATGTAAAAGCACCCCACACGGAATTTACAGCTCACAGTGTCGCTCCACGCACTGAACTTAGTAGCTGAGCGACAGAACCGTGCACCACCAGTCCAACATGAGGAAAATGTGTAAGCAAACCATAGCCACAAGCATAAACACTCCAGAAGCCTTACCAACTCAACTGCCTATCCTATATTAGGGACCGGAAGTGTCTACTTTAGGGTTTCTAGTTTTCATGGGGTCTTATTGATCTAAATATAACATACCCACATTTGTACGTGGACTCTGTAAGACAACGTTCTCTCAAAGCGGCGCTAATGTCACTCACACATTTCTACTCCTTTCCTTCTGTTTGTCCGAATCGTCTATTAGAGCATAGGCTGTGAACCAACTAATGCTAAGCTTTCCTATTATTTGCTTCCTACTGCAGCCCCTTCTCTAATGTCGTTGCCATATTATTCATTTATCTCTAATTTGCTTCTATTTATGTTTCTGTTGTTAGATCGTCCTCTATTTGTTTTGCTTGTGGTTTCCAGACAGAAGACTTTCTAGTTTGCTATTATCATATGATCTCAGGGTGTGCCCTATCTAGTGCCAGCGTCTGTTCCACATCTCTTGATTGGTTGGATCTGTTGTTCTCTCTCTAGGCTCCACCTGAATGGTTTGGGCTTTTTTTTAGGCTCCACTCTTGATTGGTTGGGATCTTGTTCTCTCTCTAGGCTCCACTCTTGATTGGTTGGGATCTGTTGTTCTCTCTCTAGGCTCCACTCTTGATTGTTTGGGATCTGTTGTTCTCTCTCTAGGCTCCACTCTTGATTGGTTGGGATCTGTTGTTCTCTCTCTAGGCTCCACTCTTGATTGGTTGGGATCTGTTGTTCTCTCCCTAGGCTCCACTCTTGATTGGTTGGGATCTGTTGTTCTCTCTCTAGGCTCCACTCTTGATTGGTTGGGATCTGTTGTTCTCTCCCTAGGCTCCACTCTTAATTGGTTGGGATCTGTTGTTCTCTCTCTAGGCTCCACTCTTGTTTGGTTGGAATCTTTTTGTTCTCTCCCTAGGCGCCACTCTGATTGGTTGGGATCTGTTGTTCTCTCCCTAGGCTCCACTCTTGATTGGTTGGGATCTGTTGTTCTCTCCCTAGGCTCCACTCTTGATTGGTTGGGATCGGTTGTTCTCTCCCTAGGCTCCACTCTTGATTGGTTGGGATCTGTTGTTCTCTCTCTAGGCTCCACTCTTGATTGGTTGGGATCTGTTGTTCTCTCTCTAGGCCCCACTCTGATTGGTTGGGATCTGTGTTCTCTCTCTAGCTCCACTCTTGATTGTTTGGGATCTGTTGTTATCTCTCTAGGCTCCACTCTTGATTGGTTGGGATCTGTTGTTCTCTCTCTAGGCTCACTCTTGATGGTTGGGATCTGTTGTTCTCTTCTCTAGGCTCCACTCTTGATTGGTTGGGATCTGTTGTTCTCTCTCTAGGCTCCACTCTTGATTGGTTGGGATCTGTTGTTCTCTCTCTAGGCTCCACTCTTGATTGGTTGGGATCTGTTGTTCTCTCTCTAGGCTCCACTCTTGATTGGTTGGATCTGTTGTTCTCTCTCTAGGCTCCACTCTTGATTGGTTGGGATCTGTTGTTCTCTCTCTAGATATGTAGTTCTTCTCTCTAGGCTCCACCTGAATGATTCTGTCTTGCCGGTTTAGTCCTTCTATTCTACACAAGCTTATTTTAATGAATATTTGTGGTTTATTAGTACTTGATCTTTATCTTCATGATTAAGATCCATTCATGATTATAGATTTAATTTTAGAGTTAAGTATGCTAAGTTTGTTATTATGTTTAATTTCTTTTCATTTGCATAAATTTCGTAGTGCTATGAAAGTGCCTCTAGCTTTTACTGTTCTTATGTTAATACTCTATGTGTTTCCCTAATGACTAACTAACGATTACATTAATATATCTATTTCTTTGTAGTCGCCCAACTCTATAACTACATCTGACTTTACTGAAGGTAAAAAGCAACAGCTAATTGTGTTTCATTCTCAAAGATTCTCCAGCTACTTGACTTGTTGGCAGACTTCCACACAGACATGCTCCCTTCACATGCCCAGCCACGACTATAGGAGACATGTTATGGATAATGAACTACAAGCTTTCTTGAAGGTGGGGGTGGCGTGGTACCTGTTGGCGGTATTTGTAATATAATGCCTACCCCCCCCCCCTCCTCCCCCCCCCCCCCCCCTCTCATATTTGTATAGACCAATCGCTATTTTATGGTTGATGTGGTGAATATCACACCGGCAGTCTTTACTTCCCAGGACATCTCCTGATACCCACTTTGGATCAATTTATAAAAGAAATAAAAGAACTTTCTCGATGCAAATTTAAACTCACGACCACAAACCAGACAGGCCAGAGTTCCAGCCACTGCGCACACGCACCCTCTGTTACAAGTATAATACTTGGTAAAAACGACCAAACAAATCAACTCTCTGTATTGATGTCATGATGAAGGATCAAAGGCAGCGAGCCATGTATGAAAAAAAAAAAAAACTCTTTTAAAAGCTAATCACTGTTCATAATGTCTTTATTATATTCGCAAGCCGAAAAAAGAGCAGATAGACCGACAGGACTAGATAATTTTCAAAAGCCGGGTCTCAAGACTTTACTGCAGCTTCTCCAAACATGTTGAAGTTCAACGTGAACTAAGCCAGACTAATTAACCACAATGGTTAGATTTCCCAACAACCAAGAAACAGACAGCTCTTGTCGCCCGGGGTCTATTTCTGAAAAGAAGCAGAAGGAGATGATTTAAGCTTGTCTATAACTAACGTAGACACATTAGTTGGCTCGACAGCCAACCACATATAGCAAGCTTCCTTGAATCATAGCCGTCTCTTTCCTGGAATGTTGAAAAGATGAACACTCGAGTTTTCCCTGAAATTTACCAGATCCAGTGGTGGCAGTATTTAGCCTGGATTAGCAACAGAAAGCGCGAGTGTCCCACCCAGTCTGTGAATTCGAATTTCCTGGTGGCTGGAATGATGTTAACCCTTACAACAAACGCAAGCCATCAATATGGGTTTCAGGCTTATGCTGTTCATTAGTCACCGTCCGATCGTCATCAACAGTATCATCAGCATCATCATCATCATTATCATCATTATTATCATGATCAAAATCAAGTGCTGTGAAAACGGACGTAGGCTTTTTCACAAATTCATTATACCGACTAAATATATATATTAATGTATAGCTGTGTCTACATTTCATGTAGGAGCCTGAGGTTCTTGTCTCCTTGCATCACTTTAGCTCTTTTTCCATTAATCTCCCCAGTTGTTACATGTTTACATTAATCTACCCAGTTGTTACAACATGTTTACATTAATCTACCCAATTGTTACAACATGTTTACATTAATCTCCCCAGTTGTTACAACATGTTTACATTAATCTCCCCAGTTGTTACAACATGTTTACATTAATCTACCCAGTTGTTACAACATGTTTACATTAATCTTCCCAGTTGTCCCAATATGTTTACATTAATCTATCCAGTTGTTACAACATGTTTACATTAATCTACCCAGTTGTTACAACATGTTTACATTAATCTACCCAGTTGTTACAACATGTTTACATTAATCTACCCAATTGTTACAACATGTTTACATTAATCTCCCCAGTTGCTACAACATGTTTACTTTAATCTACCCAATTGTTACAACATGGTTACATTAATCTACCCAATTGTTACAACATGTTTATATAAATCTCCCCAGCTGTTACAACATGTTTACATTAATCTCCCCAGTTGCTACAACATGTTTACTTTAATCTACCCAGCTGTTACAACATGTTTATATTAATCCCCAAGATGGTATAGCATATTTCAGTTTTTCACTTCTCATAATGTGAACAAAAATGTTGAATACCTACATTTGAAGTGGGTTATACGTTGTTTTTGTGTCTTAGTCTCTTACATAACATTTACAAGATTATTTTTCCCTGTTCACTATTGCTGTCTATATTTACCTGATTCAATAACATTATCCCTTTAAAAGACTGTTCCTGTGTTTGTTTTCCTATGTAACCACCTATTCCGGAGATAAGATTTAAATACAAATTTAGTTGCACATTTTTTACAGGACGTCGCAGTCAACACCATAATTTGTAGAGGACAACATTGTATCCTAATCATTACATTGACATCCTGACCAATGCTGATGTGACTGTCATTACTGAGCACGATTTTATAGACAGTATAAATAGTATACGATGTTGGGGGAAAAAGAACAAATAATTTACATCCTCCAGTCTAAAAAATGTAAGCAGTTACCTCCTAACAACGAAACAACACAGAAACATTCAGCCCAATGAACATAGTTCCAGCTTTTCTTGTCTTCACAACTTCTTAACAAGCGCACCCAACTTCCACAGTTACATGACACAGATGGGATCTATTCAATCGTCCAAGCTCTAAAGGCGCCAGTGCTCACCTAACAGCTTGTTTTAGAGTAGCAGCGACGATGTAAACACACCCTTAGCTATAGGCCGGAAGGCACACATTGTAAACATGTGGCAGCGATGATTTCATACATTCCGAATTAATACGTTGAAATATTGCACACCTAGACACATATGGCGGAGAGATAGCTTTTATGCTATAGGAAAGACGAGAGTAAAAGTAATACCTTTACATATGTCTCTAGCTTCGGTGGCGCAGTTACTAGCGCATTTGCCTTCTGGCCTTGCCATATGTTCGAACGCCTCTCGAGATGTGCATTTTACTTTTCTTGTGCAATAAATCCCTATCATTGAAATTCAGAAAGAGCATTATAATGCTATTAAGAACCGGTTATACTGTAAAGCAGTCAATTGTGGAACAAAGAAGAAACAAATTAGGGTAAGCTTGGAGGCAACAGAGATTGCCCTTGCTACTACGAGTAGCTAGTGTCCAGTTTGTGGGAATAGCTAATGAACGTAGAAACTTATTTATACATTTTAGAAAGAGACAAACAATTTTGTTAGGTATGTAATGAGAAGCGAAGCACTGGAAAACAATGGTGACGGCTGGAAAGATCACTGTAGAAGAAACGAAAGGCAAAACCCAGAGAAATGATGCTGGACGGCAAGAACGATGTCAGGATGGATGTCATCAATAGAATTGACATGGACCGAGATCTATGGCAGTGCACATTATTATGACGATTATTATTATATCCATATTTTATATACACAGTGATGTACACTATGTGTTGCGCGTGAGTGCGTGCGTGCGTCTGTCTTATTTGTGTGTGTGTGTTTGTGTGCGTACGTTCGTATCCGTTTAAGACTACTAATATCCATATGTGCCTATCCAATAATATATCTTATCCATATTTATATCCCATTGATCTGCAAATATCCATATGTATATACTCAATGACAGTCAAATATCCATGTTTACATGTCCAATGGCCTGCAAATATCCACTGGTATGTGTTTATCCAAAAACTTGCTGATATCATGTCTTACAGTTTTGCGAAATGATGTAAGAGCCTCACAACGCGAAAGCTATTCTAGAATCAGCTATGACGTACAACAGTATGGTTGATTGTGTGGTTGGTTGCTTGCTTGGTTGGCTTTGCATTCTCTGGAAGACTCAGGTTTTAATCGTATATCTTCAACCCGGTTTCGATACACGATCTCCAATTGGACATATTTAGCTGAGCGTTCGGTCCTCTCTCCAAACCAAGGTAAAAATAAAAACCGGGTCTGCTTGACCAGCCCTGGAACTTCACATTTGTGGAGGGGTGTATGTGGATGTCACCAGGTCACGATTCAGCACATCACACGTGGGCTGGCTGAGATTAGGCCTGGGGTGATCGTGTTGTGTCCGCGTTTTAAGTACTCTATTCTCAACTCCAAATCAAGGCACTGAAGAAACATGCCATAGTATAACGCTGTCACTGAGAATCATAACAAGAAGAGGAAGAAAAAAGATTATATAAGAAAGCAAGCGCTTATTTAGATGTGTACCGGGCAAGGGCATAAACAATGTCGTTCAATAAGATTGTAAAAGAAATAGTTATATGAGTGTTCCAAACAGAAACACGTGTATGCAGGGTTACTTCATAAAGAGCACAAAGGCATTAGACTGGGAAACATGATACAATGTTCAAACTGTTAGAATGCCGAACGCCTTCTGTATTAATTAGAATCATTGGTCACATCATACACGAAGTGCTTAATCTAATTCCTCATGTCTGAAGCTGTTACGGGGTAGGGGTATCCCATATCAAAGGAGCATTAAAACAACTCCTACCCTCTGCTAGCCTAAGGCACACCGTTGACATGGTGGAGTACCCGTTGGAGACAATCTCTTTATTGAGACAATTGCCACGATCACCGACCTGTATGGTCACTGCCAAGGACACCGATAGCAGACTACCTTCTTTACAGAAACCGTTGCGAATTATGATTCGACAACTCACTGGGGAAAAGGCATGAGAAAGTTTCAGAACCACTGGGAGAAAGGCGGCAAATGATGGGTAATTCCATGTAACACACCCTCCTGAACTGCATTAGTCTCGCCAATATTTCTCACTTCTTTTTGTTTTCCTCTATCTCCTTATTCCCCATTCAGTATATATGTATTTATGATTATGTTCCATACCGCCTCCTGTTCTTAGTATATGTCTGCTTCTCACTCTCTCTCTCTCTCTCTCTCTCTCTCTCTCTCTCTCTCTCTCTCTCTCTCTCTCTCACCCTCTTTCTCTTCTCTCTTCTTTCTCTCACTGTCTATGTCTTTCTTCTACCATGTCTATTTATGTCTCTTTTCTCTCTCTGTCTCTTACCTCCTCAATATTATTTCTTTGTTTATTTCTGATTCTTTCTTTAACTCCATGATCATACTATCCTTTTATTTCAGGTTATCGTTCTCTACTTTTGTGTCTATGGCTTTATTTGTCTATCCCCCTTTCTCTCCTTTCCAACAGTATCCCATTTTTTCCCGTTCGCTCACTTTGAACTCAAGCGTAATCCTAACATGTGCTATTACTTCTAAAGCACTGGACTGATTTTTGCATGGAAATTAGCTTCCCCAATTACCAGTATCCTTCGTCATCAGGCGAACCCACCAGGACTTCTGAGGTACTTGTAATTTACGTCCCCAAGTTAAATACCAGAAGTCAACAATTTAGTTTCTCTGTCTGTCTCTGACATGTCTATCCTCTACGCCCTCTCTGTGTCTCTCCTGTATTCTCGAGTCTCTGATTCTGCTTCTCCCACTGCCTCTGACATATACATTATTACATCACTATTTCGGTTATTGCCATTTAATCAACAGGCCAATCGTTGTCACATCCTACACTACCGTAACATCTGACAGAAGATGTGATACGGGGCTATCTGCATGTGTGAAAGAGGATAAAACACACAGTGTCGCTCAGTGCCAACCTCAGAAAGAGGTTAATTAGTTGCATATCCTTTACAGAACGTTGCAGTCAACAGCAGCAATTTTTGCTGTTATGATCTCCTGGAAAATTTCCGTTCAATAGTTCAGAAAGAGGCAGTCAACAGAGTTTGGTCGCTTTTTGAGAAACATAATGGGACAGATGTATAGTAAAAATAATGGAATAATGGAAGAGGAAATAGTGGAACACAGAGAGATATGATTCTTGGCAGCCTTGTATCGGGTTTATAAAATTATCAAGGCAATATATGATACACGCTACTAGAGAATGAGGTAACCAAGGTAGCACAGCGGCTAGTACCCTGCCTGTAGTCACAGGGATCATGTGTTCAAATCTCCACCCAGGCGGATTTGTTTGTAATTGACTTGGGCTCCCATGGCGACTCAGCCAAAACTGGACACAAGAAAATGTCGGGAGGTAATGATAAGAGGTGTGGTATTAACTGCTTCACACGACGATCGCCGATTGGCCTTTAAACGTGTGTGGGGTAATAACATATTTCCAATAAGCATCAAGGCACATCAATTCATTCATGCATTAGTAGCACGTCCTTTGCAGAACCTCTTTCCCATAACAACCTTCCGGAAAACTCGGTTATAAGCAAGATATCCCGCGTCCGATACACCCATCTGGAGACCATCTGCTACATCCTGCACCCATCTTCTCTTTGGCCTTCCTCTTACTTTCTTCTCCGGTTTATACCCGTACACTATTGTTCTCTCCAAACTTTCGTGACTTTTCAAATGACCAAAATATTTCAATTGTCTTTGTTTAATCTCTTTAGTAGCCAACCTTCTTCAATATTCAGATCTTGTATGGATGCATGTTTCTTCCCTGTATCCAAGATATTCTTAGAACCCGTCTATAATATTTATATTCAAAGGCATTTATGCGCTGTTCAGCTTGTTTAGTAAGTGTTCGGGTCTCACAGACAAATGTTGCATGTAAATAGGTATTTTAAATTTAATTTGCTAGGGGACAGGAGCAGTGGAGTTGCATGCACGACTTCCTCGCCAATTGGCAAGACATTAATGATGATAATGACGATGGTAATGATGTTGCTACGATGCTGATAGAGATGATAATGGTGTTGGTAATTATAATAATGGCGATGGTGATGTTGGTGATGATAACGATGATGATGAAGGTAAGATCTCGTGAAGTCATGTGAGGTTGACAGAAATAAACAGCTGCTGCGAACACAAGAAAACAAGCCAAGAAGGCCACAATATTCGCATCATGAGACACATAGATAATATATCTTGAAAAAACATCGTAAATAGCAAGCGTGGAAAAAACTGCATAGTTTTTAGAGGCGGGTTAAATAAATAAAATAACAGATTTAGATAAATACCGACAGCGAAATATATAGATGGAGATATGCCGGAATATACCAGTGACATGGAGACGAGCAGTGTAAAAAATAGTATACGAAAAAAAAAGCAAACTTATAGCGGGAAGACAAGAAACTTTACTAAATATAGGGAAGTCTAACAGGTGAAGAGTTATAGACTGTACATACATACATCTAACTTCCATTTTAAAAACAAAAATCTACATATTTATTGAGAATGAGAAATGGCGTTAGCGCACAATCATCGTACAATAGTTGACAGAGTTTACTCTGCTGGGAAAAAGCCACTTGTGGAACAAGTCAACTGTCAGCATAATTCCGTGGCCGCAGTTCATCTTACACAAAAAAATATGTGAAGATTTGTTACATCATATTCATAAGTAAAAAAGAAAAAAACCAGTACAATCAAACCTAGGTTTTCGTTGCTTCTGTTTTCGTCGGTTTAGGTTTTCGTCGATTTCCCCCCCCCCCCCGCTAAAAATTGCTTCGGTTTTCGTCGATTGCCTCGGATTTCGTCTGCTTGCCTACATGACATCGCTGCTAATTTTGCAAAATCAAAGGGATCCACGCGTTCTTCTGCTCTGTTGGCATTATTTTTCGTTGTTTGATCATCACTTGCTAATAATAAAATACGAGAGAGGCATTAAGATTGTTGAAATCGGCAGTGTGTAAGGGAAGTCGCCATCCACGATAAGTGTCATTGTGGGGATAAAGGAAGCAATAAAGTAGAATAATGTAGCGAAAGACATGAATGTGCTAACAAAACAGATATGGCAAACAATTGAAGATATTGAACAGTTATAATTAATTTGGAAAAATCAAAACCAGTTAGATGGCAATTCTGATTTGAAGGCAATCATGTGTGGTAAAAACTAGGCTGTTTTATGCCGATCTCATGAAGAAAGTGCTTGGGAAGAATACTAGTGTAATTAGTGATTTTAAGGCCAGAGATGGATGGTTTTAAAAAGTCCAGAGGCGCACTGGCATACACAGTGTTACTAGGCACGGCGAAGGTGCGAGTTCGGACAAGTCTGAGACCGAAAAATATTAATAAACACTACATTTATCTATATATATATATAAATAGAATGTATGTCTGTATGTATGTTCTTTATGCGTTCGCGAACGGTCCATCCGATTGAGATGAAATTTTCTACACGTCTTCTAATCATTCCCGTGCTGCCAACTATCATAGTTTTTTTAGTGTACAAACAGTTTTTTTTTTACTTAATATTATTTAATATTTAATTTACATTATAATGTATATATAGCGAGGGAACATAACATCTAATAGCATTGCTATATATGTAAAATTGTTGCATATTTCTCAAATATGTGGACCTTTTCGCTACAGTTATCTACAGGCATATGCTTTATAATCCTCCTCCTCCCCCTCCTCATCCTCCTCACCCTCCTCCTCCTTACCTCCTCCTTCCCCATCTCCACTCCCTCCTCTCCCTCACTCCTCCCCCTCCTCCTCCCCCTCTTCCTCCTCATCCTCCTTCTCCTTCCCCCTCCTCTTCCTCCTCTTCTACCCCCCTCGTCCCTGCCCCTCCTCCGCCTCCTCCTCCTTCTCCTCCTCCCTCCTTCTCCTCCTCCTCCCATCCTCCTCCTCCTCCCCTCCTCCTCCTCCCCCTCCTCATCTTTCTCTTCCCCCTCCTCCTCCCCTCCTCCTCCTCTTTCCCCTCCTCCCTCCTCCTCCTCCCCTCCTTCTCCCTCCTCCTCCTCTTCCCCTCCTCCTCCACTCCTCCCCCTCTGCCTCCTCCTCTAATCCTCCTTCTCCACCTCCTCTTCCTCCTTTTACTCACCCTCCTCCTCATCATCCTCCCCCTCTTCTCCCCTCCTCCTCCCTATCCCTCCTCCTCCGCCTCCTCCTCCTCTTCCCCCTCCTCTTCCCCTCCTCCTCCTTCCTTCTCCTCCTCATCCCCCTCCGCCTTCTTTCCCCTTTCTCCTCCTCCTCCTCCCCATCCTCCTACTCCTCCTCCCTCCCCACCGCCTCCCCCTCCTCCCCCTCCTCCTCCCCTCCTCCTCCCCCTCATCCTCCTCCTCCACCTCCTTCCCCCGCCCTCCTCCTCCCCTCTCCTCCTACTCCTACCCCCGCCTTCCTCCCTCCTCCCCCTACTCCTCCTCTCCTCCTCCTCCACCTCCATCCAACTCCGTCCCGTCCTCCTCCGCTCCTCCACTCCTCCTCCTCCCCTTCCTCCTGCCTCTCCTTCTCCAACATCCCTCCCGCTCCTTCCTCTCCACCTCACCCCTTCTTCCTCCTCTTACTCCTCCCCTGCTCCTCCTCCCTCACCTCCCCTTTCTCTCCTCACTCCCCTTTCTCCCTTTCACTCCCTCCTCCTCCCTCCTCCTCCCCTCCTCCTCCTCCCCTTCTCCCTATTTAGTTATTGGGATGAAGATTGTTCTCTTCCAATCTGTTCGCCATATTTCCGGGAACGGGAACTGAAGCTTATATGACTACTTATATGAATTAAATGAGACACTCCCCGCTAGGGGCTGAGCGAAGTCGGACCGGGTCGTCTTTTTTGGGAACGGGAGCAGTGGCCGAATATGAATTAAATGAGACGCTCCATTTACCCAAGTTAATTGTTGGGGGAAGATGGAAAGATCTTTCAAGTGCTCTTTCTAATAATAGACAGACAGACAGACAGACAGACAGACAGACAGACAGACAGACAGACAGACAGATAGATAGATAGATAGTCGGGAACGGGAACGGGAGCTTATATGACTACTTATAGGAATTAAATGAGATGCTCCCCACCAGGGGGTGGACGAAGCCGGGCCGGGTCAGACAGACAGCAGACAGACAGACAGACAGATAGTCGGGAACGGGAACTTATATGACTACTTATATTAATTAAATGAGATGTTCCCCACCAGGGACTGGGCGAAGCCGGGCCGGGTCAGCTAGTTCTCTATAAAATATGTTTTCGGTATGTATTGTGGAGTTTTTAGAAAGAATTAATTGGATTTACATTGATTTATAAGGAAATAATTACCTCGGTTTTCGTCGGTTTCGAATTTCGCCGATTGTTTTCGGACGGATTATTGACGAAAACCGAGGTTTGACAGTATGCATGTTATATCTATGAATGTAAGTATATATCTACGTATGTGTCTACGTATGTTTATGCGAAGTATATCTATATTCCTAGTGGACCCGATACGAATCAAGGTGTCGGTGTTTACACAAGAACAGACATGAGAATATTATACCAATGCTGAACCCTATGATAGGAATCGCCTAGCTTTTTTGAGATACGGGCTAAATAAATGGACCATGAGGTTGCTCACTATAAAATTCCAGACAATTGAAAAACCTAAATAGTTTGTCGAATTGACGCTGCCCAAGCCTCATATAGAAATGATAAAACCCATACACGACCAATAATTGAACACCTATATGGTTATGGTAAACAAGCGTATTTATTGTACATCACCAGTTTGTTTGTTTCGCTCACTTTGAAGCCAAACACAATTCTTATACATGCTACTTCTTCAAGTGCTTTGGACTGATTTTTGAGTGTGGATTGGCATTCCCTATTTGGAGTCAGTATAGAGTTTTTGGGAAACTACATGAATGCAGTCATTGATAGCATCGACGAATCCAAATAAAGACATTGGTTGAGTCACAGCGACGCTGTTCAAAAGAAATAAAAACTACAATACGGTAAATCCAAATAAGCACATCGGTTGAGTCACGGCTACGCTTTCCAAGAGAACATCAAAGAAAACAACAAGGAGAAGCAGAAGACCATTCTTAAGTTTGATTCCCGTCCTCACACGACCCTGGGTTATGCAACCTTAGCACCCTGACCACAGGTTTTATCATCCTGATTGTGTTCTGGCTATCGCCGGCTCATTTAGTTCAACATAGCAAAGCCAGCCAAATTCTTCTCTACTTAACGAAAGTGACAAATCCCCATCTATTTTAAGGAGGGTAAAACTGAGCCTGAGTTGACTGTTAACCATACTAGCATAATCCCTAGTATGATCCACATGCCTATCAAGTCATACCCAGACTACTGGATGTGATATACCCAGACTACTGGATGTGACATACCCAGACTATGGAATGTGATATACCCAGACTACTGGATGTGATATACCCAGACTACTGGACTGGATGTGATATACCCAGACTACGGGATGTGACATATCATGTGACATGCATGTATATAAGATATGATACGAAATCGAAGATCGGCTGTAATAGTTACCAAATAATAATTGCCAATAGAAATGTTCCAACGAGACCAGTTTTTAAAATTCATGATCGATTCCATTCATTACCCGCCGAGTACAGATTGATCTATACAAATATCGAGTTTGCACCTGATACCCAAAATGTTTCAGGTCGTTGTGAACGGTCCTGCACTTTAGAAACTAATACTGATTTGTTTGTTTGGATATACCAGATTCAATTTCGGTACACCTTGTTCTTCTTTGTCAATTGTTCTGTGGTTCAGTGCGAACATTTGCCTGCCGGTGTTTGGGAGCGAGCATTTGTCTGTCGGTGTTTGGGAGGGAACATTTGCCTGCCGGTGTTTGGGAGCGAGCATTTGTCTGTCGGTGTTTGGGAGGGAACATTTGCCTGCCGGTGTTTGGGAGCGAGCATTTGTCTGTCGGTGTTTGGGAGGGAACATTTGCCTGCCGGTGTTTGGGAGGGAACTTTTGCCTGCCGGTGTTTGGGAGCGAGCACTTGTCTGTCGGTGTTTGGAAGCGAACATTTGTCTGCCGGTGTTTGGGAGCGAACATTTGTCTGCCGGTGTTTTGGAGCGCACATTTGTCTATCGGTA
This sequence comes from Cepaea nemoralis, assembly GCA_014155875.1. Taxonomy (NCBI): domain Eukaryota; kingdom Metazoa; phylum Mollusca; class Gastropoda; order Stylommatophora; family Helicidae; genus Cepaea; species Cepaea nemoralis. The sequence goes on along the minus strand of JACEFZ010016553.1, from coordinate 845,931 downwards.
TTTGGGAGGGAACATTTGCCTGCCGGTGTTTGGGAGCGAGCATTTGTCTGTCGGTGTTTGGGAGCGAACATTTGTCTGCCGGTGTTTGATTGCGCATGTGTGTATGTCGGTGTTTGGGAGCGAACAATTGTCTGCCGATGTTTTGGAGCGCACATTTGTCTATCGGTGATTGGGAGGGAACATTTGTCTGCCGGCATTTGGGAGCGAGCATTTGTCTGTCGGTGTTTGAGAGCGAACATTTGTATGCCGGTGTTTGGGAGCGAACATTTGTCTGCCGGTGTTTGGGAGCGAACACTTGTCTCTCGATGTTTGGGAGCGAACATTTGTCTGTCAGTGTTTTGGAGCGGGCATTTGTATGACGGTGTTTGAGAGCTGTGTTTGGGAGAATGTTTGAATGAATATTTGTGTGCGGCCATTTGCCTGAAGATGCTGTCTTTACCTATCATACTCAACTATAGTCGGCGTATGTGACTTCGGAGTCGGGTAGTGTACGCATTTTCGTAATCCTGACATACCTGGTTCCAAATCAGATGCAGGCGATTTGGAAGAGTCCGCTTGCGTTGATTTATACAATGAAATGAGCATCAGCCTTTCAGAAAGCAATAACAAGTTAAAAACAAATTGTAGACGTCATTTGTAGGACTTTGCAATCAATCCCAAGTTGATTTACTGAACTTATAATTCCCTAGAAAATCTCAAACCGCCAAACAATCATGAGGTAGTTTGCGACGTCGTGTAAAAGGACATATAAATAATTGTCTTTAACTGATGAATAATGCATATTTAATTCTCTGTTTGGTAATTATCCCTTTGTTGATTGGATGCTTTTTGTAAGTATTCCTATCGTGTATGTATTAAATTCTTCTAGAATGTCTTTTTTGTAATATTGCATGATTGATATAACAGAGCCTTGGTATCATTTTAACATCTGTAATACACTTATTATGCATATCTGATTATGTCATGCTAATAACTATATTTGTGATCATATTTTCCTTCTTACATACTGTGTGTTTCATACATTAATTGAAACCGCCACCACAAATCAGGCAGAAACCGATTTCAGCACCTAGATATGTTTCAGGATTTATATTTCTGTATTCATGTCACTATATATATATACACATCTGTATTTTAACGCGATGATGTTAATGTAATTTCTCATGATATCTTCAAGACTTCAACGTGTGGAAGCCTCGCAGCACATTTTCCTAATAAAAACTAAATCTTCTTATTCTCACCATCATCTTGTATCATACTATCATATTAGCGTATTATCTTTTCGTGCCTGCATGTATCTATTTGTTCTTTTTGCCTCCACACACACACTCACACACACACACACACACACACTCACACGCGTCCGCACACACTCACACGCGTCCACACACACACACACACACACACACACACACACACACAGATGTTACACAATATACATATAATATACTTCTGTCTTTCTGTGTGTATGTTTCTTTATCTGTCTATCTCGCAGTTGTCTGTTTGTTTGGGTGTGTGTCTGTCTGTTTGCCTGCCTGTCTACCTGTGTGTCAGTGTGCGTATGTGCGTCTGTATGCATGTGCGCACGAGTGCGTCCATGTCTGTCTGTCTGTCTGTCTGTCTGTCTGTCTGTCTGTATATGTGTATTTGTGTATATTGGTATATGTGTATGTGTGTATGTGTGCGTGTGTGCGTGCGTGCGTGCGTGCGTGTGTGTGTGCGTGCATGTAGATAGATATGTATGCAGGTATGCCTATCTTTCTGTCTGTTTGCACGTACGTTTGTAAGCATGAATGCATTAAGATGGTATGTATAAATGTGCATGCAAGCGTGTATGATTTTCACTTGCAAGAAACTAATATAATATCCCTATACACAACACAGACATAACAAAGTTTACAGCACGGTTTTTCCTGATGTGTAAACAAAATGTCAGCTTTCCACCACTCTAAAATATAAACCATGTCATCAGATTTACCCTGTGATGTAGAGGGCAAAGATGAAGTTCTCATAGCTGGATCTGCAGGAAATGTACAGACCTATTTGTTCAGTGTTTGTAAATGTCGAGGCTTGTGTTGGCATGGGCAAGTGCACCTGTTGATGGATTTCCTTAGGGGAGTCGTTGTTTGTTACTAAATAGACCACACGTTTTCTCAAATCGTTGAATGGATCGCGGGTGTTTTATCCTGAGCTATCTGAAGGATAAGCAACTTAAAATATTTTAAAATTAAAGAAACAAAAATCAAAACTAATTAATCGTGAATACATTTATGAAATTAGACATGTTGTGATATTTTGACTTTTTAAACTCATTCTTATCCTGTACTGAGAAACTTACAAGTAAGCTGCTCTCAAGCATTATGTGATCGCAAATACATTATCGTTGTAAGGTTGTATAGAAGCGAACAAACACCGACCTCACTTGCATTACAGGTGTCGAGGGAAATCATCGTCATCATCATCTTCATCATCTTCATCATCATCATGTGCCACACCGGGACGAGAGAGGCAATACAATTTTCCTGTTGTGCTTTTTTAAGCTAAGGCTTCCGTGTATTATCTATATGTCTTCATGTTGCCCCATTCTCATCAATTGTACAGGTTTTCAAGTATGTCTCCTAATAACATGCACAAACATTTGGACTGTCTAATTCTTTTGGAGAGCGGCGCTTACGTATGATGATGTCAAAAGTCTACTTGTGTGTTTTGGTAGACATGTTTCGATAACGAGAGTCTACAGACATTGTGGGGACGCTCACGCCTGGGCATGCCTAAAGTCTGCAGACATTGTTTGTGCTGACGCTTACACATGTGGATGCCTAAAGTTTGCAGACATTGTTTGTGCTGACGGTTACACATGTGCATGCCTAAAGTCTGCAGGAATGGTTAACCTTTACCTGGGCTCCCAGTCGGTCCAGCCTAATAATGGTACAAGAAAATGTCCAGGGAAGGACAGGATACCGGCGTGATATTGATCACATGACCCATCAATTCAATGATGAAAACAATAAGTAAACAACACCACTGACACATCTGCAGGCGCATGGTGCTAGAGCCATGTATTTATTGACACCCTCCCCCCCCCCCCCCCCCCCCCCGGCAATTGCTGGCTGGTGTGGTCAGTAACACGACCGCCCTTTTTTATTTTCCAAGACATTTTTCTGATACCGTATTAGACTATGCACATTTTACAAATTGTATACGAATGTTGTGAATGTACCTGATTCACAAAGACAGTTGGCAAAGCTGAAGACTGGCATGCTTCGTGCAGAATGGCAGAACTTTGCGGGTTGTGAGCATTCGCTTGATATTTTCTCCAGGACACTTTTGTGTGGTTAAAAATGAACAGACAGACTGGCTCGTGCCTCATCATTAAGGGGTGATATGATGCATGATACAGCAGATGTGGTGAGGACCCTCTGGGATATCATTAGTGAAGAAGAGCAGATGGACTATTATAGTCTATCATAGAGAGAATGCAGCAGCAAGGGATGGTCAGAGCATCTGGTCGACAGTCGCTATTCAGAGGTAAAGCAAGACGGACACATAATCAGATTTCAACGGGAACCATTAGTATTGAATCTCTACACTGTCTGTTCAAGATGAGGACTGAGCGCTATTGGGATTGTCCCGAGTGCAGTGATGTCGGTTCTTGACTCAACTCAACTCAATTTTACACATTCGAATCCGCCCCATTGCTGATCGAAACCATGACGACGGACCAATAGGCGAGCTTCTAGCCACTACGCTACCGCGGCCCTCCCATGGAGTGAAGACTGTTCTATAAGACTATAGGAGTAGTACCATGTACTGAATACGCCTACAGGCATGTTAAAGGTTCCTCTGCTCTTGCTTACAGACGTATGTAAGTTCTTTTAGGTATTGAGGTTTACATTTGCTGATGTTTACAGGATATAGGCATTAGTATGAATGCCGCTTGTATTTGATGGTGTGGAATGTATTCAATAAGCTATCTAGTGTTGTGTGCAACAATTCTACTTCAGTGGGCTACTTGCATTAACTAAAGACGAGAGGATCGACTTCAGTGGGCTACTTGCATTAACTAAAGACGAGAGGATCGACTTCAGTGGGCTACTTGCATTAACTAAAGACGAGAGGATCGACTTCAGTGGGCTACTTGCATTAACTAAAGACGAGAGGATCGACTTCAGTGGGCTACTTGCATTAACTAAAGACGAGAGGATCGACTTCAGTGGGCTACTTGCATTAACTAAAGACGAGAGGATCGACTTCAGTGGGCTACTTGCATTAACTAAAGACGAGAGGATCGACTTCAGTGGGCTACTTGCATTAACTAAAGACGAGAGGATCGACTTCAGTGGGCTACTTGCATTAACTAAAGACGAGAGGATCGACTTCAGTGCACCGGTTTATTTCACATGGATATGTCTCATTCTGCAGTGGGCCAACCGAAAGAGCAGTATTATCGTTACGTGCAAGCCTATATACGGCTATTGCAAATATCGTCGTTAAATCGCCTGCTTGTGCGCGGATTCAAAAAAATGTGCACATTGCGATTGAAATGTATGCGCTAATTAGCGAATGTAGAAGAGGTGTTATTTCTGAGATGAATGATGTGAATACCTATGACCACCAGTGTAAATAACAAGGTTGTGCGGAAGAGGATAACGAAAACTGAACAACATACGCAACTATACTAACAAGACAGACCTTGTTCCTTGGTTAAATAAAGAGGAGGGAAGCGTCGTGACAATTGGAAAGATCAGCGGCAGAAGAGGCAGAGGCATGCCATGATGATCTAAAACGATGCCATAGAAGAACATCACTAGTAATATTGAATCAGAATACCAAGGACGAAATCGGTAGAGATACATGAACGTCCACGCCACTTTGGTGGACACATGATAGTGATGATGAACTAATGTGAGGGCAATCTGAAGTCACCATTAATACATTTGGTCAGTCTGTAGAAAAAAAAAAGAAAAAAAGAAGAGTAATTGTGATTTTAATTGTATTTTAGACAGAACCGTTATCCAAGGAACAAAAGAATGTGTTGATTTTAAACTGCCGTCAAGCTGCTGAAAGTTCACAATGCACTAAAACAAAGCAATGTAAATATTCACCGATCAGGTTTCCAATGTACTGTAAATGTTTGAAACTTTAATTTAAATATTACAAATATCTGGGACATGTGTCCTAATGTGCCCGAAAGCGAACCTGTTGCAAATAGTTTAAACTTAACTTGAGAAAAAAAAAATAACAGGCACACCTCATATGTGCAAAGAATAGGTTTTTGGAATAATGACATAAAATGGGCATAGACAGCCTCAAGTATTCACTGAAAAATCACTAACGTAAAATGGTTCATTTTTACGAAACACGAGCCTTAAAAGTGTTAGAGTTCATATAATCTTGGGTTTGTTAATATGACGCCAGACTGCTTGGATCACCATCAACATCATCATAGGCGAAGACGTATTTTGTAGAACTTGGCTCTCATCACAGCTCGCTGAAAGACTCGATCCTTTGTCAGTTTCTTAGTGTCAAGACTATATTAGTCTATGAGTTAACTATACAGTTTCAGGTTAACTAGTAGAGAGGATTACATTGAATTAACGCAATCGCGCGTATTTACCAGAGACGAGTTATTTGGGCTAATTACAAATGTCGAAGATATGCGCTCCCTTTACATCCTTTACATCTGGCGAGTCAACCAAGGACACGGTTACCAGACATCGTGTCCTACGTGTGATTGTCTGAACCTGAAGTAATTGCAAATCGACGTTAACAGACAGATTCGACACTTATATTTCTAGATATTTGTACGTGCGTGTTGAGCTTAGGTTAAATCAGGTTAGATTAGGGTCAGATCGACTTTGTTCAACAAAGAAAATAAGCAAGAAATGAATGAATATCTAGATTAAAAACGTTATCTATAGTTCACAGATAACTATCATTATTATTCATCGACAAGATATAGTGTATGATCTGAAGCTGACTCCAGCTGATAATGTGAATTATAATTGTTAGTGCTCCCATTTAATCCTGTTTATTCACGTAGGGTCTCGCAGCGCGCGAGAATTGGTAGCGGTTCTCGCCACGTTGGTGACTTACGGGATAAGTGAGCCGGCCGCTCAGAAAGCAATGGCAAACTACTGAGCGTAATCTTGCCAAGAAATCAACAACAGCGGTAAAATGCTGTTGTTGACAGCGATGTCCTGTAAAGGATATGCGAAAAAATGCTCCCATTGCAGTGAATGTGACAGCTAGTGTTTTAAACAATTACAATTCTGGGGTCGCCTCACAGAGTGAGACATCAAAGTTATAGAAATAACGATTTGGACTGGACTCAGGCATGAGAGGTTGTGTTATATGGCTTACATACTTACATATATATATACACACACACACAACACCACCACACACACACACACACACATGACTTCGACCTAGGATTATGGTGCAGTTCCCGCAAGGAGTGTGATTTGCAGAAATAAATGTTACACAGCCAGCAGCTGTCATGCGGAGATTGTTATGTCATACCCAAGAAACACCGAACTAAATACTATTAGATACAATAGGACATTATGGGAAACATACTTATCAATAAAAGGATGTCATCTGTACCGAGAAAAAGAGTAATGAAGTGTAACGTAGAACCTGTACTTTGGTATAGATGTGAAGAGGCTCCATGGAGTAGAGGTTAACGTCTTTCTCTGTAATCCCGTATATTCGCGCGAGGTTCGGTAGCAGATCGTGCCGCGTTGGTTACTTACGGGGGTATGTGAGCCGGTCGCACAGAAAGTAATGGCAAACCACTGAGGGTAATCTTGCCTTGTACATCTACAGCAGCTGAAAAATGCTGGTGTTGACTGCAACGCCCTGTAAGGGATATGAATCTGACCGTGAAAATGTGGTTTTTGGGGAAAGACAGAAAATCCAATGACCAAGTCCTACAAGAAACAAACGAAAACCGGAAACTGATTAGATAAGTTAGACGTAGATAGTCAAGATTTTTTTGACACCTTATGAGAAGAAATAGTTTGGAGAACTTGGCGACACTGCAAAATTGAGCGGACAAGAACAAGGGGAAGGTAGAGAAGTAAATACTTGTATGTCTTGGCCACGTGGCATGGTCGAGGCAAGAACACAGAGCTGATTCACGACTCCGGTGATCGTGTCTGATGGCGAAACATGACCACCCACGCTTACCGGCATGGCACACGATGATGATGACAACAGGAAGTTCAGGATACCCGGCCACATGTACTGTCATACCCAGAGTGTCTGTATCTGTGTCAACCGCTACCTCCAGGTTTTCTAGAAATCATATCCGTATGCATATGCTTTACAGGACATCGCTGTCAACACCGGCATCTTTCAGCTGTATGTTCATTTCTTGGCAAGATTACGCTCATTAGTTTGCCATTGCTTTCTGAGCAGCCGGCTCACATACCCCGTAAGTTACCGATGCGATTCGAACCACTGCTGATTCTCACCGTCATCACGTTACCCACGAGAGTATACGAGATTACGGAGAAAAGTCATAACCTCTAAGCCACGAAGCCGGCATACCCGTATTTACTATTTATTAAAACCACATAGACGTGTGATGTGGTCGAAGTGCATCCATTTCCTACACACAATACTGTTAATTAATTGGTTTTCTTCGACGTCCAGACTTTGTATAATGCGCGTATTATATTGTCTTCGTTACCCACAGTGATGACTAATGCATTTGTAACATTTATTTTGAAAAGCCTCAAGTTTATGAAATAATCCACGATTCGCCCCCGTTTGTTGTCACAGACAAGGTGAATTTTCTCAAAATGATAACTTTTATTTGTTCGCGTGTGTCGTGCCATTGGTGCTGCTTGCTGTGTATCAGTTGTATTGTGCCATTGGTGCTGCTTGCTGTGTATCAGTTGTATTTTGCCATTGGTGCTGCTTGCTGTGTATCAGTTGTATTGTGCCATTGGTGCTGCTTGCTGTATATCAGTTGTATTGTGCCATTGGTGTTGCTGCTGTGTAACAGTTGTATTGCTTTCGCCAGAATCCTTCCGACTACTTTTGAATCTATTGTTGTTAATTATGGAGCAGCCGTAATAACAATTTCCAATGTCTTCATTGTAAACCGATAGTAATGTTTTGTTGCTATGTCATTTTATGAACAATGTTCTATGTGAACAATGTCTGTATTTTCTGTAATGATGAGAAATGATTGTGATTCTCTCTCTCTCTTCTCTCTCTCTCTCTCTCTCTCTCTCTCTCTCTCTCTCTCTCTCTCTCTCTCACACACATACACACACTCTCTCTCTCTCTCTCTCTCTCTCTCTCTCTCTCTCTCTCTCTCTCTCTCTAAATATTTATTTATAGGACAAGAAAGACAAGTTAGAGGACCAGTATGCAAGTTGAGCCCGTTAAAAATCGCTTCGGTAATGTGAAAGCGATAAGGGTAGAACGAAGATGCCGCGGTCCAGGCGAATTTCCACAATTCTGAAACTTATAAAGTTGTTGCACATCCTTTACAGGACGTATCAGTCAACCCCAGTATTTTTGGCTGTTCGTGATTCTTTGGCAAGTTCACGTTAAGTAGTGTTCTATTGTGTTTCGAACGCGGGTATGCAGGATTATGACTGCATCCTTAACCTCTTCGCCATGGAGCTATACACCACTATAATACAGAGAACATGTGAGATTCTGTAATACACACATTTATATTATCGCCTATAAATTTGAGTTCGTAAACTTCCTTAAGTACCTCAAGGTCGGATCTGTCAGAACACTTTATCTGAAAAGTGTACGCAGTATTAAAATAAATGTCTTAGATGCCACTGATAAGAAATAGCATAATCTTTCTCCAAGCACGATTAAAAAGATTATTTTAGACAGTTGGACTATGTTCGCTAAAACATGGGCAATCAAGTTCGGGGATGAAGTAGTAATCAGCAAAGACACACGAAAGAAGAAGCTTTCAATGGTAACAATAGACGGTTTTACAATACCAAGATGTAGTTGAAGCAGGACTAACATCACAAATGCAAGATAGTAAAGAGATTAACGTGCTTTAAAAGGATAAAGAGGAAGAAATATACGCATGTTGCAAAGATGATAAAATACTAACAAAGCGTTTTAAGTATATAATTCAAAGCAACCTAGGAACTAAACATTTAAATACAGTTTATAATTTTGAAATCATTTACGCAAATAGACAACGATTTTGAGCATGAAAAGCTGTTGGACAACATAAACATCAGTTGCAAATATTAATTACTGATGCACAAACTGCAGTAAAATGCAGTTGAATCCATTATAAAAGATGTGCATTCGTGCCCATCCTTCTCCATCCTGCTCGCATCACAAGTGTGGGATATCCTTATATCTCATTATGTTATAGTGCTGCATATGTGAAAGACGCGGCAGACATGCGTGTCACGTAAGTATGGTGTTTGTTCTACGAACGCATTGTTGCAAACGATATTTCTCCCTGAAATAATATAGTATTGCCTGCTATTTAAACAAACTGAAAACTTAAATTAGATTTCTGGCATTTGTAAAGGGAGTTGCGGGAAATGCATTGAGCCGGCTGGCACCCAGCGACAATTTACGGTACCCGTAATCAGTCAGTCGTGATATCCCGTTACATTAATGTACATGCCTTATCTCTCGGCGTCTCAAATAAAGAACACACCTGGATTTGTTTAGCGGTGAAATTATCATCCGCCCCTTTACCATGGTAAAACCATTAAGTACAATCCAGCGAATGGCAATTTTACCATACAATGTGGTATTACGTTAGTTTTCCTGTTCCTAATAATGCATATCCTTTTACAGGACATCGCTGTCAACACCAGCATCTTTCAGCTGATTGTTGATTTCTTGGCAAGATAACGCTCAGTAGTTTGCCATTGCTTTCTGAGCGGCCGGCTCACATACCCCGTAAGTTACCGATGCGATTCGAACCACTGCTGATTCTAAACGTCATCGCGTTACCGACGAGAGTATACGAGATTACGGAGAAAAGTCATAACCTCTAAGCGACGAAGCCGGTTTCTAATACATGGGATGTATTTATTTATTTATGGACATTGAGTTGGAGTCGGTTGACTATGAAATACTCACATCGAGTGTAGGAATCAACCTAGACCTTATTCCAGCCAGTCATTATGTGTTGTAGTGAATCATGACCTGGTTAGAGCCGTATATGCCTTCTAGCAGATGAAGTTGCAGTATCAATTGCATACCCAGTATTGCATACCCAGTATTGCATACCCAGTATTGCACACCCAGTATTGCATACCCAGTATTGCATAACCAGCTCATTTTATAGTGCATGATTTAGTGAACGATAATTGCAATTAGAGATAGAGAAGGCCAAACGGAATAGCATTATTGATAGCCTTTAATCGTGGTGCAACCATATATCAGAACATGTAGTTATACCTTATGCTGATGAGTAAGACACATGCTGAGATGCATTATAGCTAAAGTAAATGTGTAAGAACCGGTCTCCCTGGCTTATGATTTAACGTCTTTCTCCGTAATCCTGTATATTCTCGTGAGTAACGCAGCTGAGCGAGAATAAGGCAGCGGTTCGCGCCGCGCTGGTAACTGACGGGGGTATGTGAGCCGGTCGCTCAGACAGCAATGGCAAATTACTGAGCATAATCTTGCCTAGGACATCAACAGCAGCTGAAAAATGCTTGTGTTGACTGTAACGTCCTGTATGGGATATGCAACATTAAAAGAAAATGTGTAAGAACCATGATGATTATTATCATGATGCTATCAAAATAGCACTGCGCATTGGTTGTATACTGGTTCTATATTTTATGTGACAAAAATTAACACTATTTTAAAAATGTCGAATTGCGTGCGGATTTTGAGCTCGTGCACTAAGAGTGGAAGTTGCGGTAGCGTAGTGGCTAGACGCTCGACTGGCTGTCAGAGCAGTGGTCATAGCTTCGAATTCCTATCAACCCAGCATACGTTGGGTACAACGAAATGTATTGGGAAGTAAAGTCGACCAGCGTGATACTGACCGAACAAACCAGCGAGTGCCGACTTGTCTCTATAATTATGAGTCTAGCACCATAGGCATATTGCACATTAAGATGTGTAAATGGGTCCTTTACTTACTTGTACTCACACTTGCTATGGCGTTCATAGGCAGGAAGCAAGGAGAGAGTACAGGGACTGGGAAATAAAAGATGCCAACTGCAAAAACAGAATATATTAGGCACTACATTTTTGGTTGCTGAACTTTAACGGAGACTTATTTTTTGCGGTAACTTTCGATTTTCTTGTTTTTGTGTCTCCGATTTAATGAGGTTTAGAGTACTCATGATGTTAAATTCCTCGATTATTTCAACATCGAATTAAAACAGACACCGATTACTTGATATAGTTTTCCCACCCCGTACTGCCTTGTGCATTTCTGGCGCTTCGAGAATCCTTGTTATACCAGGAGAACCTAGGCTGTCTATTCTAAGTGGTAAGTAACCCAGTAAATTACCGTTTCTATGAGACATACTACATTGTTATACTATGCATTATTAGATTTAGCCAATTTTTATGTGTATTTTGTAATTTTCGACCATTTAAGTTGGCAGTCAAGGTCACACTGAAATATGAAGATCGCATGCTGTAATGCGGTATTTCAATGGCGGGAGATGGCAGTTTTACTCCAGCTAGGAACATTTAATATTGTTATGGAATATTCAGAGCGACTACAATGATAATGAATGCATGTTTACATTCAACACCCATTATTGTATGTATGTGTAATTTTTCATCACCTCTACACAGACTCAGATCATTGATAATTTCTTCATCTTTCCAACGGATCATCTTTTGTCAAAATGCATCTATCTATCGATGGCGTCTAGCTGACAAGACTCAGCGATGCAGTCTGACGTCAATCACAGGATGGCGTGGAGATGAATATATCTGTATGTGTGTGTGTGTCTGTGTATATATTTATATATATATATAATAGTATATATATATATATATATATATTATATATATATATATATATATATATATATATATATATATATATATATAAACTGGCAGAGTTATTGTCATTGAGTTAGAATGGGTCCGCCTGTGTTAATCTCCTTGGCAATGAAGTGTAACCTACAGTGTTGTGAGTGTGTAGTAGGGGTCACAAAAAACGAATAGGTCAAAAATTCCGTTTTTCTTTCTATATGTTCCTGTTAAATGATAAACTGACACACAAGCATTAATATCTCAGCTTAAATTGACCTACACACTTGAATAAGGTACCGTTTGATTTGTTTTTCAAGAGGTATCCAACTATGCAGGTTATATAATTAAAAAGCAATTGAGAAAATGTTACTAAAGTGGCTAGATTATAGCAGCTAGGTCACCTATCAAACAAGCCTAGTCCAATGCACTAAATGTTTTCTAGATATTATACCACAGTAAACATAAATGTTTATTATACCGCACTAAACGCACATAACGAATGGTTTTGACACCAAAATAAAAATCTAAGAAATAAATAGATGACTGGAGAAATCTGAAAGTTGATGTACAAAAGAAAACAAAGTAACAATGACAAACAAGAGTGTAATAAGAAACATAATGAAATTAAAGATAAGTGTGTAAGGGTAAAAGACATACGAGCAGTGCATGAACTTTGAATTGAATGTTGAGTTGAACTGAATTGTGCTAAGAACTGACATCACTGCACTCAAGACATTCTCATGCGCTCTCCGTCTCCTCGTTCAACAGCCAGCAAAGAGTCACACTACTAATCGTTCCCACAGCTATCTGATTGAAAGTTCTCTTGGTCTTCCCTCTCAGCTTTGAGGTTAGACCAGAACCACTACCAATCGCCTGCAATCTCATCCTTTCCACATACGGGTTCCGATTTTACAGATTACATTGTCCATTCTCTGCACCCACGATCCAATGTTACTATTACATTGTGCCAGTCCATCCTGTCTACCTGTACTTCAACCCACTCTTTTTCACGATTGATAGTCTCTAGATCACACATCTGACATACATATATTTCTGCTTGTGCTATCAAGAACCTGCCTCGTCTTAGTTTATGATCCTTTACCATATCCATTGCTGCATGCAGCGGGTGATCCCTGTCTTGACCATCTCCATGACCTTAACCATCTCCATGGCTTTATGCAGGAGGGCGATCCCTACCTATCTGCAGCAACTCTCATGGACCATTTGGCGTGAAGGACCTTATGCCTATCCGCCACTGTTGGTAGCGCCAAAATATGACTCATGCATATAATTGGTATGTTCTGTGTGCACCACAGGAACACTCGCATGACCGCATTCTGTTTGCACCCAACTTTTCAAGCTAGTTCTTTGATACTGTCAGCAGCCCCAAAAATTACTCAATGACATATATTATTAACTGCTTAAAAGAGCCTGTAAAGCATCCTATGCTCTACCCCGGTTGCTGCGATCGCCCTCAGTGCATTAAGTCCCATAGCAGTCTTCATCACCAAAGCCTCCACATGATCCTTAAAAGACATGCACCTATCAAAGGTGATACCCAAGTACATCAATTTACTCCCACTCTACTAAGATGACATCTATTCAAAACAATACATGGAGCTTCTGCCCTCACAATCCGGTTATCCATTGAGTACCACACAACCGATGACTTGTCTGGGTTTATAACGGCCCCTGCATCTCTGCACCGCTCCACCACCCTGTTTACAGCCGTCTGTAAGTCTGCAGCCAAACTACCACTGTCCCTGCTCTGTCTGTACACCAGCACATCATCTGCAGATTCTAGCCACACTTGATGTCTCAATAGCTGCAAATTTGCTGGTGTAGACATTCACGAGCACTAGGGGCATTGTCAGAGTCCTAATAGACAGACAGACAGGATAGATCCTGGGAGACAAGACAGCATAGGACGACAAGTACGCTTAAGGATGAGTTAACTGAAAGACAGTAATCATTGACGGACTGACTAACCCCGGGTTAAGGACAAGCCAAGGTTAAGACGCAATACCTGCAACCCGGAACAGGTGGAAACACGAATTCACGGGGCGACTGGACACGTGACGCAAGACGCTAAAGACAGGACGGACAGACTGGACTGAGCGTTGGATGGGGACGGATGTGTCTGAGGGCTAGAGCGATTGTATAGCTGAATTGATCATTTGAACGAATTGATAGTTTGCGATGTGAGACGAATAACTGAGACAGTTTTCGTGAGCCAACGTGGAGTGAGAACATAGCGATATTGTGTATGAACGGCGGAATTGCCGCTTATGACGACTGTTGTAGATATTGTTGATATGTTAAACACAATGATGTATATAAATATAGTACTGTATTAAAGCAATTCAGTGATATTTAAGAACCGCTATGTGTACTGGTCTTCGACTGATGTTGGTTTGTGTGTGACGTCAGGTCTTAAGTAGAACGATTTAACTAAAGACGAGCCAAATTAAAGCTCAAGACTCTGACAGCCATGACAGATCCATGTGGCAATCCAGGTTTAATAGTACAGGGCTCATATGTCCAGGAACCCATGTGCAATGCAACCTTACGCTCATAAAGGACTGCTGCAACCCATTTGACAATGCAAGGATAGCCCTCCATGTCCAACAGTGTGCATATCAATTAATTATTTTGTTGTTGCTGGTATCTTTAATTGAATTAAATTCGATTAAAAATTCCAAAGACAATATGCACAGACAAAACCAGTGAGCGCACAGGGGAGGAAAATAAGAGTAAACAAAGAATGCCTGTAATTTAAAATAAAAAAAATATGAAAGGTATTATTGGAGGAAGGTGCTATAATAAAGAGTTAGGATTAGTATATAAGAGAATTATATGATGGGGAAAGGGTAGAATTAACATAAGACAGTAACTTTGAAGGTCAACCTATTCTGAAAGAAGAAGTTGCTAACGTTATGTTTTTGAAGAAAGGAAAAGCATCTGGGCCAGATGGAATCACAATAGAAGAATTGGAAGTACTGAGGGAATTTGGAGTAGAAATATTAACTAAGACGTTGAATTATATTTACAACAATGGACATATACGTACATATTAATGCAGAAATATATATATATATATATATATATATATATATATATATATATATTTCCACTAAAAAGGTCAGGTGCAACCGAATGCGAATATTTTCGTAAAATCAACTTCATAAACTATGTCACTAAGCTTCTACTCAGAATTAAAATAAGAAGCAAAAGACAGAAAATAAAATTGGAAACTGGCGAAGAACAGTATACATTTGTGGAACGAAAAGGTATAAATATGCAATACACACACTACGAACACTAATAGCGAGATCACTAGAGAAATAGAAAGACATATTTGTGTTTCATAGATTGTACCATGCCATTTGATAAAATAAAACATGAACGATACAAATGCTGGAAGGTATCAACATTGATGGAAAAAATCACAATATAATAAAGAATGATTTCTGGAAACAAGTAGCAACAATTAACAAGTCAAATAAAGAGGGTAGTTATAAGCAAGTAAAGCAAGGAGTATGATAAGGAAGCGTTTTGTAGACGAATCCCTTCGCCCTCTATAGCGAAGTAATAATGAGAGAGCTCAAAAAGAAGCCAGGAATACGAATTAGAGATTGTAATATAAGCAATCTATGCTATACTGATATTACACTATTGGTAGAGGAAAATGCACACGATCTACAATTTGAACATTGTTTTAACAGAGGTTGTAAAACAGGACTCTCTTTGAATATCAAGAAAACGGAAACAATGGTTATATCAAAGAAAAAAGGTGTCACTAAAATGTGAGATAGTAATACAAGGGAAAATACTTAACAGAGTTGATAAATGTACATATATGCGGTTAATATTAACATCATATTGAAGATGTACGTCAGAGATTAGGAGCAGAATAGGACAAACAAAAGCTGCATTTCAGAAAAAGAAAAAAAATCTTATACAATAAATTATTATCATTGAATGTCAGAAAGAGAGTGCTGAAATGTGGTGGTAAAAACTCCGCCGGGGAGCAAGCACGACGGGAGGCTTCTGATCATCAGAAAGAGTCCCCCCTCGACGAATGTTTCGGTCCCTTTACCTTCCTGACACTCTCAGGTGGCGGGCCCGTCTGGGTCATGACTCCCAGACGTCTTTCTCCTGTTGTGAGTATCTATCGAGACTTTCCCTTGTCGACTTCGCAGTGGCTGTTGTTTCGGTCTCATTGTGAGGTTGTACTCTTCTGGGGAGGTTTTTTTGTGTTTGTTATAGAGGTTGTTCTTCTTGAGAGACAATGACTAACATTACAGGCACAGTTGAACCATTTACTGCGTATCCTTGTCCCACCCCGTATTGCGCTTGCTCCATAGCCAGCTCCAGGCCTTCTCCGCTGCCTTGCCAAGTCTTGTAAGTGCCCGGGTTCTTGCTTGTCCCTTTACACCTAGTTGTTACCCACGTTGTATACAGAGTTGATAACAAGGCCTCTCGCGCCAATCTCAACTTTGAAAAGCCTGACGATAAACCCTTCCGGTCTCAGGCTTGCGACCATGTCACTGTATTTCTCTATCTTATAGGCGTGCTGATCCTTGACTCTTGACTCGAACAAAACTGTCATCTCGATTAGTACTAACAGTTGAGTCGACGGAGAGCACACTACAATGTCTGGTCGCAGTTGAAACTTCAGGATTTCCGCTAGGTATTCTCCACGACCCTGCAGGTCTACTGTCAGTCTTCACCGCTCCCGAGTATGGATGGCAGGCTGTCAGGACAGTCGACTTTGCTGTTCGACTTTTGTCCAGATTTTACGAGGCGTATCCACCCGGTTTTAACAACAGTCCCGTTATTTGCCTAGTCTTGCTGCATTGAATCTTGGAACTTAAATAACCAAATTATAGAAAGAAATTAGAAGCAACGGAGATGTGGTTTCTGATACGATAGCTGCGAATACCTTGGATTGCCAGAGTAACCAACAAATTTTGCACGGAAGAGGCTAATGAAACCAAAACATTAGACTTGTTTGCACACATTTTGATGCCTTAAAGTTTACAGCACTTCTTTGCTTTGTGTTGCTGGTTCCAAAATTGTAATCAGATTTTTCTCTGTCAGCTCTAGTTTGTGTGATAACTAAGAATCACCTTCTTAGTAGTGCAATTGTTATGTACAAACCTAGATTTAGGTGCCATCTGTGGTAGTTTGACTATTATCTGCATTCATTTTATATGTAATCACTGTGCATTTATTACCTTCATATAAAAATCCAAAACTGTATTAAAGCTTTATTACAGGCATTTATAAAAATTTATAATCAACACACATAAAGCTTATTTTCGAGGTCTTCATGGAATGTGATATGCCCTGACAATCATGCTTAAGGGCTCAACAGTAATCTGCCATCTTGTGGGCATCTGAAAGTCCCTGGTATCTCTCTTCTTTTGTTGTTACATTTTGGTCAAGACTTTCACTTTGTTACTGACTAAAGTCACCAACATTCTTGGGAAAGAAATGTAAACGGCTATGAGATAATGCAATCTTATGCTCATGTTGCATCCAAGCTTACAAAACTCGACAGCATGTTTTCAACTTACTCAGAATAATTGTATACTTTAAAGTTCCCCAGAAAGTTTTGCACAACTAAAACAAATGATGACCAGACTGAGGACTCAGGTTTTGTTCATCGAATCAATAAAATTTGGATCTTTTATTAACTTTCTAATTTGAGGTGCATAACAAATTGTAGCTTTAAGTTTGTCTATGCTCAATTTCGGAACTGTAGCATACTCCTCCTGCATTGTAGTAGAATGAGCGATTTGAATTGAGCCATATTTGTTACCCATTGTTACCATTGTGTAAGAGAACACTTTTAAAACTTCTTTCAGAGCTGTCGATTTAAAGTCGCCACTCATCCGATGTATAACTTACACCCATTTCGTTTACAAGACCTCCTGCATTAGTACAAAACACAAAATTGTTTTCTATTAAAAATAATGGAAGAAAACCTTGCTCTATGCTACGATAAATGTAACATCTATTTCAACAGTCAGGTATGTTTATTTTATTTTTCTTCAATTTTGAAGCCAAAATTTCTGAAGATTCCTTGGAGAGATATAGGTCTCGGACTAGATCATTTAATTCACGCTGGTCGAAGTGTTGAGCAACTGGAAAAGCATCTTCGAAATCACTATCACTGTCATTTGTTGTTCCATACGCCACTGCTGTCTTATCTTCTAGCAGGGAATCAGAAATCTCACTGACAGTTGGAATTGGTAAGTCATATCTGTGTGAAACAGGTCGTCTAACACAGTGGTTCTAAACCGGTGGAGAATCCCCACCCCCACCCCTGAAAGGGGGGGGGGTAATTTTAGGGTCATATTAATACAAGAACCAGTTACTTGATATTGTTTTTCCCTCTAAATTTTACGGTTCTGTACTTCTCGCCCTAATGAAATTTGTTTTATAATGTAAGTAGACCGGCAAATCACGTTTTATGTAAATGTCTAGACTTTTTCTAGTATATGTTATTAACTTTAGCTTCCATTTTTATGTATACCGTGTAAAGGTGTGCAAGGGCGATTTATAGAAAGGAAATTTGAAAGGGCGGGGGAATGACGTACTGAACAAATATTAAAAGCATGGGCCAAAAAAGGTTGAGAACCACTGGTCTAACAGAATATAATTCCGAATATTGCAATTTTTTTATGTTTTACCCCATTAATTCCCTTAATATTAACAACACATAAATAACAGTCATCACAGTGGTTCTTGGGCTCTCTCCAAACCATTGGAATTCCAAATTTTAAACATTTTCTGTTCCCACAAATCCACTGTCGCAGGTGTTCAACACATGTTTTGCAAACAATATGAGGAGCCCAAGGCTTGTCTTGGTCACCTAGTTTCACTTTATAGTAAGCCAAGTATGCCCTTTTCACCAAAAAAAAAACAGTACTAGGCTTATGTTCTTCTTTCATAATGTACTTTCCACACATATAGCAAAATAAACCCGGTGAAAGAAACCATGTTCTTGTTGATGATGATGTTATTCCGTGTTAGAAGTGTAAGAAAACAACTAGCATACTAACATGCATGCAGTGGGTTAAAATTCAACACTACACATTATGTATGTTTATTTTTTTTTTTGCATATCCTTTACAGGACATCGCTGTCAACAGCAGCATCTTCAGCTGTCTGTTGATTTCTTGGCAAGATTACGCTCAGTAGTTTGCCATTGCTTTCTGAGCGGCCGGCTCAGTTATCCCGCAAGTCACCAGAGGGGGTCGAACCGCTCCCAGTTCTCTCCCGCTACGAGACTCTGCGTGATAAACGGGATTACGGAGAAAGTGTTGTAACCCCTCAGCCAGAGAGACCGGCTATATGTTTATTACACCACAATAAACACAAACAATGTATGGTTATTACGCCACGTTGAACATAAATCATATATATGTTTTACACCACATTAAACACAGTGCAAGTGTTTTTATTATGCACATTAAACAGAACAAAGCATGTATAGTGTATTATATTACAGTGAATTGTTATCCTTCTAAACAACGATATCAGCTCATAACATGAGCATATCAGTTACCATTATTAACTCAACTCAGGTGTCCGCCGTGGTTCAATGACGTTAATGTTTCCCTTCATCAACATAACAGATCGATTTTCGTCTCATAAACCGATGCAAAATCCACACGGCTGCAGAAACATAAACAATTTACTTACCGCTAAAACATGTTCTCACAAAAGACTTACATCAGTGTTTCTCAATTTTTTTTCGAGACTGGACCCCATTTTATAATAGAAAAAAAATGCCAGAGAACCGTGTGTAATACCCATGTACCCCACGACCCAGTGTCCATGAAGATGGTACTTTAGACTAGCTTCGGGAGAACATCCACGGCACCAACCTCACTCGGATAGATGCAGGCCCTTTCAGCACTAAGATACCTGAACTCCAAGCATCGGACTTACGAGTTAATACTCAGTCTTTCAGAAGATGTTCAACAAACCAACAACTAGCCGACCACAACATTTTATATTATCTGAAATAAGTGTACAAAACTCAGAAGCCAAGCAGTCCGAGACCCACTGTTACACTTATCAAGTAATGTGAGACCCTGTGTACTGTAACCAAGTGGCTTGGAACCCCATTTTATAATAACCAAGTAATTTGCTACCTTCTTTTAATGTTAATCAAGTCACTTGCAGCAACAGGGCGTATCTAAAAAGAGATTAATAATGCATTTGACATGTTATTTGCAACGCAGTGAAATTGTTCGTTTGTTAGTTTATTATATATCTTTACGGAATGTTACTATGTTGATGTAATTACGCGCATATATTTTATTTTTACTGAGTGAACCTTTGTCCTCGGTGGATGAATAGGGGAAAAATAATAAAGGCCCGTCAAAGCAATACTTAAAATAATTTATCATATATAATATTACAGAATACTGTAGGTTTGTAATATTGTTCTAAATATCCGTGGCTATGAGCATTAAGCCTCTTGCTTTAATTGATCAAAC
Organism: Cepaea nemoralis; assembly: GCA_014155875.1. Classification (NCBI taxonomy): domain Eukaryota; kingdom Metazoa; phylum Mollusca; class Gastropoda; order Stylommatophora; family Helicidae; genus Cepaea; species Cepaea nemoralis. The sequence goes on along the minus strand of JACEFZ010016553.1, from coordinate 825,436 downwards.
AACAGCGTTTTAACTGCTAATAGAATATTGCAGCCAAGATGGTTTGAAAATAATTAATTGTTGAAAACATTAGGGTTAATATTGAGTAAAACAAATCAACTCAAAATAACAGCTAGAACAAAGAAAACCCTTGGCAGTTACCATAGCGGTAGCGGCTTATGGGTTGAGAAACACTGACGTACACCCAGAGGTTGTCTACACATCTGCAGTACTTGACTGTCGTGCTGTCATGTTTGTACTCCCCTAATGCACACATCGACTGCGCACATGAATGCTTATGTTCTGTTTTACACATGGGGTTGTGTATGGATGATTACATGTGCATATTTCCGCACACATTATTTTTACTCATTAATTCAACAAGCTGAAAGACAGACCTTAGTGTCAGCTGGTTCAGTAAATAAATATGGAGAAGATATGCAAGGATAAAGCACATGTATACATGCGAGTATATGATACAGGTGGTCTCATGCCGTTTGAGACTGAAATGTTAAGTCTTCACATAATCTATGAGGTGGACACGCCAGTTCCTATCCTCACATTTCCTTTCTATCATAAACATCATATGATACTGACCAGGCTATTAATTTTCCACCTCACTCCTTCTTTTAACCAACGTCGTAGCTATAGTGCATTTACATTATTGTTGTCTGGAGATTGTACAGCAGAATTCAATGTTTGTTTATATGCCGTGTATAATTTACGGGTCAGAGATTGAAGTGCATATTATTATTATGTATTACATCCACACCCAGAAAATCATCGTTCAATATGAATATTCTCCGTGGTGCACGGTAAGAACCCCGTTCAGTTTAAATGGAGTGTTCAGAGGTGTCGTCAATAATGTGGGTGCTTTCATGAAACGTGATTATATAAATAAATCTACCATTATCGCTATATTAGAATGTGTGAATATTGTCCGAATGGGATTGAATGTGAAATTTTATACACTTCAAAGCATCGTTTATGAAGTTGTACACATGTTTTTGCCAAGAAGCTGATCGCAGGAAACTGTTTCATACTATTACAAATCCCGAAAAAAAGAACAGTGCATGCAATGGGTTTGAGTAAACGGTCATTTCGTCGATAGGCGCAAGAATCTGGAATGAAACCACCAGCATATAAGCAACGGTAGGAAGAAAGGCAATTGTAGACAGCTTTGGACAAGGATGTCATAAGCCGAGCTATTATAAAAAATGCTGGTTGCCAAAGAAACAGTGACTGTAAAGAAAACTTAGGGTTGGTGAGAAAGAACAATGACATAGAGCTATCCAAAACAACCTGTGGAAAATTATAAGGAGATTAGGCTTCACTTTTAGAAAGTACAAGGGAGTTAGAAATATCCTTTGCAACCAACCGCATTTAGGAGCCATAAGAAGCAGATACCTTCGTGAAATAACGGAAATGTGCAACAACAATTATGACATAGTGTATGTTGATGAAACCTGGATCAGTGCGAACCACACAAGTGAAAAGGAATGGTAATCGATGGATGGAAAGATAAAACGATATGTGCCCAATAGTAAAGGGCAGCATTTGGTCATAGCCCATGCTGGTAGTATTCATAATGGCTTACTACAGAATGCTGGACTCGTGTTCGTATTAGAGCATACAGACAATAGGGATTATCATAATGAGATGAATGGTAATGTATTTAGAGATTGATTCGAGAATACCGTGCTTCCATTCCCTGATAGACCGTCTTGTCTACTCATGGACAATGCATCATATCACAATGTTGTTGCTCAAGAAGACAAAATACTCACGGCATCGACCACAAAGGAAGAAATAAAGATATGGCTCAGAAGGGAGAATATATCATTTCCAGAAACATATTTCAAGCTACAGTTGTTGTCCCTTATAAAATAGGTGCAAAAAAGCAAAAAATATCAGCACTCCTCCGAACAACGGCCCCAAATTATTTAGCGTAAAATGCATCCCTTACAGGGCCTCATTAGCTGATATAATAAAAAATGCAAACTACCAAGTAAAATATGGAACTGAGAAAATCGAAATTCGTACGAATAATAAATCGACAATTATATGTCGAAATTGTAGCACAAAAGTTGCAAATACTGTCCGAAAACATGTTTTTTGTGACCCATAATCACGTATTAGTGAAACAAAGAATGATATAATTGAGTATGGTGGACTGCTAGACCGATCGATGGATACAAAAAACGTTTATGGGCCTGGTGGGCCCTCACTGCTGTCAGAGTGTATATCCATGTCTTGTAGTACCGACGGCAGTTAGGAACCTCCGGTCCCATAAACTTTTATTGTATCCATCGATCGGTCTAGCAGTCCACCATACTCAATTATATGAATCTTTGTTTAACTAATAAGTGAATATGGTCGTTTTGACGATAGTCTCAAACGTTAATCGGTCTAGCAGACGACGATACTCTCAAACGTAAGCGATTGACAACACATCGGACCGGAAATGAACTTCTGAGGCCTTGTAAGGGATGAATTTTACACTAAATAATTTGGGGCCGTCGTTCGGAGAAGTGCCGAAAGATCAAATCTACAAGTTGATAGAAGAGCATGGCCATAGGTGCTTGAGAATTTTGCCGTACCATTCTCATTTAAACCATATAGAACTTGTGTGGGCTAATTAAAGGACAGGTGGCAGCTGACAATACAACATTCAAATTGTCTGACGTCAAGATACTAACCCAGTCCGCGCTATTATATACTGATAAAAGTTACTGGAAAAAAAATGTGAGGAGCACGTGTTGAATGAGAAAGATGACTATTGGAGAAAGGATGGATTGAATGTTATGCAACCTAGAGCAGTCATCAAGCTACTGGAATCGTCCGACACAGATTAAGGTCTGGGCAGATCGCAGACATTAATCCACATGCACACTTACTGGGATATTTTGCTCCAGCTATTCAGACGAAATGCATTCCCTAAACATTACAGCATAGGCACACTGTGAATGGCAAGAGTTTGTATTCCACAGTGATGAATTTTCAGTTCCGCAAGCCCTCAACTGTGACAAACAACTGGCATTGAAAGAAATAAAAAAAACAAAACACACACACACACACACACTAAACGCATTGAATACCAACAGAAGAGTAATTATTGAGGAGGGAACTGACATATTGTAGCATACCAAGAATAGCGAGAACAAACACGTTGTCAAATGAGGGGACAACACACGAACACAAAAATCAATCTATAAACTTCAATGAAAAGAGGACCAACATCTTGGCCGTTAGGAGGGAAGCCCTCTTCAAAGACATTCACAGCTATTTCGTCGTGTAAAACAGGTAATAATCATGTTTTGTCTCTGAACAGTAAACAGAAGAGTAGACAATCTTTTACGAACTTAGAACAGTTATGTGACCAATGTGCACGTGCGAAAAAACTACGCTGAGAGCTGAAAAGATCCTTAAAAATTGACACAAGATGACTAATTTGCTGTATCATCTATGGTCACTCCATACGCACATCAACGCACAGCTGTTTGGGAGCCATCAGGAACTCCATATAAAAAGCTAAATGCATCCTAGTAACATGGACTCCTTGTGTACACATTATTAACAAGAAGCTGAAGAAACAAGAAGAAATTAAATATAAGGTAAGAAAATATATTTCCTTCTACTTTGCTGTCCAATTCCATTTAAATTCCACATTATTTACCCCATGCCTCTGTAAATTCTGTCTTTACTTATACTACATACCCATTGCACCCATTCTCATAATAATCTGGATACGCCTTGTGTCACCACCCGAATTGAGGTGTGTTAGTGTAAAACAAGTTTGTTAGCTTGAATTCATTAGTTTATTCGCCAAAACATCAAGAAATTTCGCCACTTTCCATAATTTAAGTTGCCTTTGGACCTATCAAAGGCATTTTCCTTGGGAGGGGGTAAATATAGGAAGGCAGGAAAAAAATCATATCAATGCAACAGACAGTTTTCAAAATAATTGATAGTGAATGAAGGCATTAATTTCAGGAAAGACTATAATTGTATCATTGTCTACTTTGGCTTTGAATGGTTATCACTGTTGTTTTAGACGTTGTGCTCAATCCTAGAGACATGTTTAACTCATTCTTAAAAATCTATAAATTCTTCTGCTGTTTGTGCATAAGCCTATATAATATTGATGCCCTTAGGTTTACCATGGAACTTTGCAAAAATACTCTAAAAGTCGTTACACTATTGATCTAAAATTATGCTTACTAACTTTACGTCCCTTCCCTTCTGAGTAAATAAGTCCATGTTTATCTAAATATGTTTCGCCTGCACCTGGCCGCGGTATTTTACTAGCACTTAATATATTGACATTCATTCTATACATTTCATTATTGATGTTTTCCAGCTTTCCGTTCTATATACATGTACAGATATATTCCAACTAGTGAGAAGATGGTATGTGCTGCAATTCTTATCCGCCCATAGAAATGTTATGTATTGTAACTATTACCCGCCTATGGCAATGTCAACGAGTATTGAATTATTTTATAGAGATAGTTGACCATCAACTAACTCGCGTCCTCTCAATAGCCACCTCAGTTGTCTGTTCACTGAGATAGTAAATCCGTTGTTTGTGTGAGTATCATAGAATAACATGTGTATGTCAAAATTTGTTTTAATGTTGCATTCCCTTGCAGGACGTTGCAGTCAACACCAGAATTTTTCAGCTGCTGTTGATATACTTGGCAAATTTTACGTTCAGAAGTTTTCCATTGCTGTCTGAACAACCGGCTCCCGTACCAACACGTTATAACACAACGCGACAACGTCTGCTGCACAAATCGGTCGCGGCTGCGTTTCGAACGCCTGGTAAGCGGCTCACGAACCGCGTTCGCAAGCCTTTGACCATGGAGACCGGCTGTCAAACATTACATTCTGTATATTCCATAACACAACCAGTGGCTGTACAGAAATAAAGCAAACAGTCCTGTAGCCTCGGGTATGGAGACCAGCTGATACAGTTACTTAATTTGTCAACTTCTAGCAGCTATTGCTAAAACAAATGTAAAAATTAAGGATACAAATAAAACATCCAAGACAACCACTAACAGCAACCGCAGTTTATGCTACTTGGGGAAACAGGCGCGCGACTCTCTCAACCACTATCAGGATGTGTAGTGATGTATTAAAAACCGACATAAAAACATGTCCTAAACAAACTGACTCAAGCGCAGGTAACATCAAAGAGGAAGCAACAGATAGCAGCTGCTGGGTCACTATATAATGTATATTTTTGGTGAGCAAGCTGTAAACTCGGCGAACTGTTTAACTTATATAGACCATCTTGACAGAGACACAAATAATAAAGATGTTGAACGTGGTTATATATTTATATCCAGCACAATCTTCTGTATCTGTCAATGTCTGCCAAAACAACTTGCACGAATCGGGAAAAATAAACGTTAGTAAGTGTTGGTCATTTCCGGCATCATACTGACCACATCACAACCAAGTACAGAGTGGTCTATAACAAATGGGTCTAGTACCCTATGGTCAGTGCGCCCTGGGGCGTCTAAAGGGGCTCTTTTACTTATGTTTGTCATTGTCTATTAAAGTGAATCGTGGCAGCGCAGTAAATAGCACGTATGCCTCCCGGCCAGGCGGACATGTGTTCCATTAGAGGCGGTGATTTTATCCCACTGAAATAGGTTCCCATGTCGATATAGCCCATTGTGGGTAACAGTCAATTTTCTAGGAAGTAAAAAGTGCTGGTGTGATTTTGACCACATCACTCTTCGAGTGCGATAGACCTAACATATGGAGCTGGCACCATATACCCATTACCTCAAGTCGTAAACAGTTTCCTTTACTTTAAATTCTTTTCAATATATTTTACCGTGATTATTTTGGATCTAGGGTACAATAAAACATATGTATAATAATTGCGAAAGCTTATATATATATATATATATATATATATATATATATATATATATATATATATATATATATATATTATATATATATAGTATATATATATATATTATATATATGCATGCTGTGTGGTAATAACTTCTTTGCATCTGTTCCTGCCCACGTTTACACAATGCTTAAGTGGCGCATCGATGCATCGTCAGAAATAACCGAAAGAGGCTTTTATTATAAATTCTTGTACATTGAAACGATTGCTGATATTCTGATACCATTTCCGTATATGACATTTATTATGTTTACGCCAATACACCCTTTTGAATGCGCAGGAATACGAGCGCTTCAACTTGTAGGAATCTTATGGTACCAATCACCTGCAAGATAGATGATAAAATCTTTGATGAAAGGAAAAATCCCAACCAAGGAGTTGTTATGATTGGTGTAGAGGGTGCGCAATTAGCATAATCTTATTTAAATAATCAATTAGCATACGCTTATGTAAATTAGGATGGACTGATGTAACGAGGAGACGGATTTCAGATATTCGTGGCAGTTGGTAAGGAACGCTTGGGGTGCAAAGAGGTGGATTATTCTAAGAAATAGAAAAAAAATAGATAAATTCTAAATTCATGGAGTCATCGGTGAGTCAATGCTAATAATAAATGGACTTATATTAGTGGATAGAGTAGAAGGATTTGAACCTTTAGTAGAGCTCTCTCTGTGATAATAGAGGTAGGAATTAGACCCTAGAGAAATAATCGGAAGATATAAGTGATTCTTTCTTTGAATAAGAAAATATCGAATGAATATCTTTCTTTGCTCATGCCATACACGTTATGAAAGATGAACTTCTCATTCATTCAGAGTCCTTGTGCTTAGCTTATGATTATGAGAATAGCTTCCAAGATACTATTCTGAACTCTCACTTTCAATGTGTGTGTGTGTGTGTGTGTGTGTGTGTGTGTGTGTGTGTGTGTGTGTGTGTGTGTGTGTGATAATGAGTTTCTTTTATATATGTATTAATGCATAAGTAATTATGAATGAATTTTCACTAGAAATGTATAAATATGTGACATAAATATGATGCGATGTTATGCAGCCATTTAACCTGAAGAAAAGAAGTATTGCTAGGGTTGTGTGATGGTTTTAATGGTGCCATTCTTGCTGATAACCATCAACATAAACTAAGCGACTATGCCCTGATAAAATGGGAATGATTAACTGCACAGCGCAGGAATGAAGGAGACATATCCTGCCGATATGAGAGGTGAATGCTTACATCAGATGCAAGTATGGGAGTATGAGTTACATCCAATTTTTGGAATGATGGCACCCAACACGGCAAGGTCTGTCTAGCCTGCAACTGAGTAATATCCCTTCCCCTTCTCCATTTTTACCCACCCCCTATTTTCTGTGAGTATGGATATATGTTTTGGTTCATGTTTTCAACAGGGGATTGTGGTCTTATAGCTTACATGGGGAATGTTTCGATTTGAGGAATATCATCATCAGGACAGTCGAAGTTCTCAGTGAAGGAGGGAATTTGCTTTTCTAATGCAGTAAGAGCGAAATAGCAATGAACAGCAATGTCCCGTCCGACTCAGGACAACCCCAGCTTTATGGACATTCGTTAAGTACCATAATGATACCCTCAATAATAGCAACGGCCATCAAAAGTAGTAACCTGTTTTTCGTGGATCCTGATAGATTAAAAACACATACCTTTTGGTTTATCACTTGTTGTGAAATAAGAGACATTTTAGATTATCACTTGGGGTGAAATAATAGACATATTAGTTTATCACTTGCGGTGAAATAAGAGACATTATAGTTTAGCACTTATTGTGGAATAGAGACACTTTAGTTTATCACTTTTGGTGAAACAGGAACATTTTAGTTATCACTTGTGATGAAATCACAAACATTCTTGTTAATCTCCTGGGATGGCCAAATGGCACCATGTCGGATGGGACAGATGAATAATTATTATACTTACCGCTTCTTGTTTCTATCTCTCCGGCGGGGTGTGTGTTCTGCAGGTTGATTGGATCATAATATATTAATTAATTAACGATGATGACTAGTATAACTACTTATTTCTTTTTGTAAATTTTGTTGTGTATAATTGTGATATATACTAAGTATCACCCTTCCCCATCATGTTTTCCCCATTATAATATTATAATTTATAACACGGTGTTGTTTCATTTCCTTGTGGACTTTTGTCTAGCTTTGTAAGTTAAAGGTAATAATACTTCATCATTTAACAAAATATTTGGAGAGCAGAGTGTGGCAGGGAGACAACACGCGTCAGGTTATCCAGAGTGAGATTTCGCCTCAGCTGAGTGCGGTGACTTTCCTGTGCTCTCCTGACCCTCTGTTAGGAAACCTTACCTTGACGAGCTATTTCTGGTTTCCTGTAGTAGTCGGCCTCAACTAATTAGAATATCTATCTCCCTTTTCTAAATCTACTTTACCGCACCGAAGAAGTCGAGGCGACACAGTGGATAGTGTGATTAGTTAATAAACCAGTGGCAGTGGCATGGACTGCAACGCCTTGCAAAGGGCATACATATACTTTAATCAAGTGTTGTGCTATGCCACTCCGTCAATCTCGTTCCGTAGCATTATATATGTCAACGCAGATGTTGAATTTAACCCTTGTCCCTTACAATGCAAAGATGCAATGCTGTTCAGTATCTCATCGTTCTGGCTTCCTCTGTCCAATATGCTCTTAATCGTAAGATTTACCACAGTAATACCTAGCTTTACTGATCTCAAGATTTTGCTAAAGAATTCTGCCCGCTGTTGTTTGATGTCTCAGACATGTGTCATGCATATCTTACCTTCTCTCTTTTTTTTTTTTTTTTTTTGAGATTTTGATATGATAACAATTTTAAGATTTCTAACCGCTGTCTCGGCCATCTTTAACACTCTTCTATCAAACCACATTTCTAGGGATTATTATGCTTGTTTATTAATGTTTTAGCATTCAAAGAAAAATTTTAAAATTGGCTCTATAAAGACAAATCATCATCATCCTCATCATCATCAAGTGCCGTGGCGGCTGGCGTAGGCGTTTATGGCTCTCCACAGATCTCAGTCTTTGGTGTTCTGGATCTATTCAGCTGATGATATTCCTCCATGCCACCGCTCAATCCGTAAAGCATCATTTCTCTTTGTCTGCCTCTGCCTCTCTTCCCTCGATCTTTCCAATTGTCACGATGTTCTCCAATGCCTCTCTTCTCATCACATGACCAAACAAAGCTGATTGTCTCTTTCTTCTTGTTGTATATAGTGGTCTAGTTTCATTAGCCTCTTTCAAGCAATCGTTGTTAGTAACTCTGACAGTCCAAGGAATTCGCAACATTCGTCTTAAAAACCACATCTCTGTTGCTTCTAAGTTCTTCTTAATTTGTTCATTTACATTCCAAGATTCGCTGCTATACAGCAAAACTGGTTCTATATAGCATTTTAGCACTCTCTTTCTTACATTCATTGATAACGACTTATTGCATAAGATACTCTTCATTTTCTGAAATGCGGCTTTTGCCTGCCCTATTCTGCTCTTAATCTCTGATGTACATCTTCCATCTGATGTTATAAGTGCCCCTAGGTATTTAAAATTATCCACTTGGTTGAGAATGTCCCCTTCTATTTCTATGTCACATTTTGGTGTCCCCATCTTCTTTGATATCACCATTGTTACTGTTTTCTTGATATTCAAGGAGAGTCCTTTCTGTGCACTCTCTGATACTACAATGTTCAATAATTGTTGTAGGTCTGTTGCATTATCCGCCACCAATACTGTGTCATCTGCATAGCATTTATTGTTTATATTATATCCTCCAGTTAGTATTCCTGGCTTCTCTTTGATCTCTCTCATTATTACTTCGCTATATAGGGAGAATAGATCGGGTGACAAGACACACCCCTGTCGTACTCCTAGCTTTATCTGTTCGTAACTACCCTATTTATTTCCCATTTTAATTGCTGCTACTTGGTTCCAGTATATATTCTTTATTATTCTTAAATTTTTCCCATCAATGTTGCTATCTTTCAACATTTTAATCAGCTCATCATGTTTTACTTTATCAAAAGCCTTAGTATAATCTATGAAGCATAAATATATGTCTCTCTGTTTCTCTATTGACTTTTCCATACAGATTTTAGCACATCGCTCGGTAAATATCCACTGTTGTAAATATCATTCAGCATTATAGCACCTTCCTCCAATAATATCTTTCCTGATTTTGATTTCAAACACCCTGTATTTATTCTTATTTTTCTGGTATGAACCTAAGGCCTATCCACGTCAATGTGGAAGCACTAGACTCGAGTTTTGCTCTTGTTTGAGCTCGTCAGTAGTGCATATCCTTGACCGGACCCGGAAACAAACCCCGGATCACTTGCATTGTGCTCAATATTTAAATCTCACATCCCGAAAAACTTTAAGGCGGCCTGGCGTGCCTTGCCAGTGAGAGACCTGATCGTTCGGGTCCACATCGATTGACGGACGTCAGTCGCGGCGATCGGGCAAATCTTGAGCTACAGCCTACGATGGGTGATGTTGTAATATTCTACTGTGATAATTTGGCCGTTTCCAGTGGGTGCTACTTGGTCTAGTGTTTACACACCCGTTTCACACGCCAGTGATCCGGGCTTTGTTTCCGGGTCCGGTCAAGGATATGCACTACTGACGAGCTCAAACGGGAGCAAAACTCGAGTCTAGTGCTTCCACATTGACGTGGATAGGCCTTAGGTTCATACCAGAGTATGATCAGCGTTGCCAGTAGTGGGTTGTGCTCAATATTTAAATCTCAAATCCAGAAAAAACAAAATAAATCAATATTATTTTTCTTCCTGTGAGCTCACTGATTTGTCTGTGCATACTTTTTTTTTTATCTTTAATAGAATTTAATTCAATTTTTTTTGCATTGCTCGTTTAACCAACTTTCTTTTGCCTTCACACATTTATCTCTTATTTCTTTATTTATCTTAGCATACTCTTGTTTGTCATTTTTATTCTGTTCCTTTTGTCCATCAGCATTAAGATTTCTTCATTCATCCATTTTTTCTTAGCTTTTTGGCTTCTCTCCGGTAATATTTCTTTGCTAGTTTGATGCATGGAGTCCCTTAACATTTTCCATTGTTTATTTACGCTCTGTGATTTAGCTATTGCATTGTACCTATTTTTCACAGTCACTCTGTATTCTTGAATTTCTTTATCTACTTTCAGAACCACTTTATTAAGTCTCAAGTTCCTAACCATTTTCCCCCTCTCTTTAATCTTACTTTTATTTGTCCACATAGTGGTACATGATCACTATTACCGTAAGCACAAGGCATTGTCTTTACATTAATTAATGCATTTCTAAATCTTTTATTAATATTTATTCTATGTCCTTGTAGCATGGACTATCGATAAGTCCGTCGGAAGGTCGGTCGGTCGGTCGGTCGGTCGGTCGGTCGGTCGGTCGGTGGGTCGGTCGGTCGGTCGGTCGGTCGGGTCGCTAGGTCCGTCCGTCCCTCCGTCTGTCCTGTCTGTGTCTGTCGATCTACTTAGTTTGTCATTTCATATCGTTTTATCTGTCCGGTAGGTCAGTACATGGAGATTGGGACAAACTATGAAAAAAACTCACATTACATATATCAACAAATAAATACAATAACAGGTAGGAAATCGAGGAATTGTGCAACATTGATGGAACAATATAATATAGCCAATAGAAGGACGGACTATCTGGAAGAGGTGTATGATGTAGGAGAACTTATGTAAATATTCAAAGAAAATATCGAGGTTCCACAAAAAACTTGCAGCACAAGTTGAGGGTGCACTACATCACAAGAAGAAAGGAAAAAAAACATCGGTCCAGACAACATGACATAGAGGAAGTTAAGGCTGAAGAAAATTTTGAAATTTAAAATATCGACACAATTCCAAAATGGCATCTACATTAGTGGGTGGATTCCTACAGATCTATTAAAATCCATCTTTATATCTCTGCCAAAGAAACTAGGCACTTTAGAATCTGAAGAGCATTGCACTAGTCTTAAGGGCCACATGACAAAGCAATTACTGAAAATAATAATGAAAAGATTAAGAAACAAAATTCAGCTAGAAATTAGTGATGAATAGTGTGGATTTGTAGAGGGAAAGGGAACAAACAATGATATATATATATATATATATATATATATATATATATATATATATATATATATATATATATATATATATATATATATATATATATATATATATATATAAAATAGCTATAAACGTTAAACATATATTTACTTATGTCTCATCGACTACACGAGAACATTTGACAGTGTGAAATATGAAGAAATAATAATATTACTAAAGCAGTTGAACATTGACGTCAAAGATCTGAGACAAAATTAAGAACATATATTGGCAGCAAACAGCAGCCATATACATCAACAGCCTGGTAGGAACATGTCCGTGTATAGAGAAGTCCGTCAGACAATATTGTGTAATACCTTCTGATTTGTTCTCATTGTCTCATTTCATCTCATCTTGTTCTTCTTATACCTTGCGGTGTCGGGGTGAAGCATAACCAGCTGGAAAGTACCCGTTTATGGTCTTCAAATATTGAGATTCCCATGGATTTTGGCCGGCCTCTTCTCTTTCATTTCGTCTGAACAGTGTTTGTTGTGGTATACTGTTAGTTCGTAATATGGCCAAACCATTTAACCTGCTGTTTTATAATGAAATCTAGCGCTGATTACCCCCCCCCCCCACCCCCCACCCCCCACACACACACTATTCCTAATTTCTTCATTTCTGATTGTCCCTCTTTTTGACACATTGAGTATTCTTCTCAAGAATCTCATTTCTGCTGTTGTAATTTTTCTTTTCACTTTTCTTTTTCTGTTCATTTCCAAATTTGGCACTGTTAGCATAGTCCATATGAATAAATAAATAAATAAATAAATAAGTAAATAAATAAATAAATAAATAAATTCTCTTTCGTATTGTCTAGTCAGTTTTGCATTAACGAGACTTGGGTATTAGCTCATGAACAAGCACTCTTATCTGCCAATAGATTGCAGATGTGAAGCTGCGCAGGTCGGCTTTATTACCCACCCCTTACAGTATTTATGTATTTACTTCAGACTTCTAACATGTACGTATGTTTGCTTTATTTTTGTTTAGAATTGCATGTTTATCTTCAAGCTTAGGTTCACATGTTTTGAATTACACTACTTTTATATTCGAGCTGTCTCTAACGCAAACTGAAATCATCATGATCATGTGCCATACCGATAATCGTGGGCGGTCTTATTTCGCCATCTTACACGATCAGCAGAGTCGTGGATCAGCTCTGAATTCTTGCCTCGACCATGCCCTGTGGTCAAGCCATCCATATATGTACTTTTCTGAATTTCCCTTGTTCTTTTCCCATCAATCTTGCCAGTTTTAACCAAGTTCTCTAGTTTATTTCATCTCATAGCCTGCCCGAAAATGTTGATTGCCTGAGCATAATTTCTCCAATCAGTTTACGGCTTTATTTTTTTTCTTCTAGACAGTGACATTTATGTTACCAAGAGTGACACAATAACATTGTAAAATGGATGGTGTTCTATCTGCCACCACTCCATCGCTCTATAACACAACAGGATCTGCTATGTAATTTACCCAAGCATTGTCATGTTGTTGGCTCAGTACTACAGAGCCAAACGCATGAAGTTAACCAGATTACTGATGTCGTCACTGCTTTGTTTGGGGCTCAACTATCTACCTGCGAGAGTTATGTTTCCGTTGTGTAGTGACTTTAACTATGTAGTATGTACTATTTGATAGATAGTTTATAACATTGGTTCTGTTCCCCGTATACATGTATCTACCGTGTTCGCCAGGAACGAGGCGCTGGAACCTCTTGCCCCCGGGTAGATTGGGCCCGTTAGCTATTACAGCGGCCAATCTATTAGATGGAAAACTCCAATTATAAAGAGGAAAAGGAACAAGAGGGCTGGAACCAGAAAGGGTAGAAGGGACTCACAAATTTACGAGTTGGGTATTGGAATTGCCGTAGTGCAAAGCAACGAGGACCAATACTGGAGAAACTGGTCTACGATTTTAATATCCTGATGTTACAAGATTTGAATACAAACTCTTTTAAGTGCCCTGGCTATACATGTTACATCAACCGAACAGGGCAAGGAAGACATGGGCAGGCTCTGGTGGTCAAGGACGGTTTACAGCATTCGATACTGGATATGAGTGGGTGGAGTCAGGAGAGTAAAGAGGTGCAGGGAATGCGGATACAAATCGGCCGATACAGCTGGAACTTGATAAATATTTATGTAAGTGGGGAATCTTGCTTAGGCAGAGAGAGAGGGAGAGAGAGAGAGAGAGAGAGAGAGAGAGAGAGAGAGAGAGAGAGAGAGAGAGAGAGAGAGAGAGAGAGAGAGCTGTGACTGGTTGAAAGGTTCAGTGGACGCCCCAGGTACTAGATATCTGATATGCGGTGACTTCAACGCCCGCGCCAAGGAATGGGACAGGTCGGGAGAGAACAGACAAGGTAATGCTCTTGCTGAGGCTTTGCTTGAGACGGATGTTGTCTGTTTAAATGACGGGACACCCACTAGGCTAGCAATGAGACCGGGGACCCTGACACGGCCATCGACCTGCGCTTGTATCACAAGAGGCGGCATCAGATATAAAATGGAGCATCCTTGGAGACCATGGAAGTGACCACCTCCCCTGTTCTGTGCTAATACCTAAGTCTAGCACAGTTAGGGCTATAAGAGCTCGCAGGGCATTCAGTTATGATCGCAACCACTCTTCGCTCTTAGAGCGCCTTAGATAACAGGGAAGATCTAAACCACCAAGAATAATCTTCACCCAACCAGCATGGTTGACACTAGAGGTGGAGAATTCATGGAGGGAAAAGAAGGCTGCCATAAGGAATTGACAGAGGGTGCGGAGAGCAATTAATTCAGTTGACACAGAATTGGAAGAGGCTGAAAGATATAATAAAGTAAAGGTGCAGGATTTTAAACTCCAGGCAGCAGAGGCAAAGAGGATTAAGTGGGAACAGTTTATCAATGAAGTCGGTGGGAATGTGACATTGGAAAAATTCTTGAGGCTGCACCGGCAGATGAAGAGACAGGCGATGCCTGGTACACAAGGCACCGTTTATGATGATAACAACCGACCTATGACAACTGACAAGGACAAAGGTGAGTCTTTTCTTGCGCGATTTTTAAATCAGACGAATCAGCAAGATAGGGCTATTAGAGATAACGTTAGCTAAGCCATGTCACGAGTCACTAGGAAGGAGGACTGTGAGATTAAAGTGGAGGATAATAGACGGGTACCGAAGCGGGCTAAAGACACAGCGCCAGGCCCCGATGGGGTGAGGTACCCCATATGAGGAACATAAATGATGGGGACTTGGAGGAGATGGCTCTTTGTTTCAACCTAAACATCAATACGGCGGAAATATCCCACGATTGGCTGTATAGCGACCTGGTCCCACTCCCAAAGCCAGGTAGGGATCACACCAGACTTAATGGATACCTAATCACAACCCTGCAAAACACGTATGGTAAAGTCCTCGAAAAGATAGTAGCACGCAGGCTCCAGCGACATTTGGAAAATCGTAATCTGCTTACCCAAGGACTCGGGAGTTACCGGCCTGGGAAGGACACCTGGGCCAATGCTGCGACTTTTGCATTTGATGTCTACGAGGGCTTCCAGGACAAACAGGAGACAGTGGCGGTAGCTCTTGACCTGGAGGATGCGTATAACAGGGTCAGGTATGATCGGTTTATACACACACTGTTGGACATGGAAGTCTGCCGTTGCCTTGTTAGATGGGATGCGGCAGTCCTTTATGAGCGTAAGGTTGCACTACGCATGGGTTCCTGGACTTCAGACCCCTGTACTATTACATCTGGGTTGTCGCAGAGATCTGCCTTGTCCCCAGTGCTCTTTAATGTCTACACCAGCAACATCGCAGCTATTGAGACACCAGGTGTGGATAGAATCTTGACATTTGCAGATGATGTACTGGTGTACAGACAGGGCAGAGACAGGGCCAGTTTGGCGAAAGACTTACAGGTGGCATTAAACAGGGTGGCGAAGTGGTGCAGGGACGCAGGGGCCATTATACACCCAGACAAGGCATCGGTTGTGTGGTACCCCCTGCATAACCGGATCGTCAAGGCAGATGTCCCAGGTATTATGTTGAATAGATGTCCTCTTAGTCGAGAGAGTATATTTAATTACATTGGTATCTTCTTTGACAGGTGTTTGTCTTTTAAGGATCATGTGGAGGCTTTGGTGGTGAAAGCTGGTAGGGGACTTGATGCATCGAGAGCTATGGCAGCAACCGGGGTAGATCATAGGATGCTGTACAGGCATTAATTGATGTCATTGAGTATGGTTTGGAGCTGCTGACAGTATCAAAGAGCCAACTTGAAAGGTTGGAGCGCATACAGAATGTTGCCATGCGGTTAATCCTGGGGTGCACACAGGACACACCAATTATATGCATGGGGCATATACTGGCGCTACAAACAATAACGGAGAGGCATAAGGTCCTTCAGGTCAAATGGTACTTGAAAGTTGCTGCAGATAGGGATCACCCGCTGCACGCAGCAATGGATATGGTCAAGGGTCGTAGACAAAGACGAGGCAGGTCTTGGATGGCACAGGCAGGACTTTCTATACGTCAGGTGTGTTATCTATAGACCATAAGTCGTGAAAGAGAGTGGGCTGAAGTTCCGGAAGACATGACGGACTGGCACAATGTAATAATAACACTGGGTCGTGAGTGCAGAGAATGGGCAGCGGGCCGCACTGAATTTGAAGTGCAACAGCTGATCCAGAGTAACACACATCAAGGTGACATAGTCATCTACACCGATGGGTCAGTGGTGAGAAACAGACGCAGTGGCTTTACTGCAAAAGGCTAATGGAAGAGTCTTGAAAAGGGAGAGTCTGGCATATGAGACTACGACCTCCAGCATGAGAATGGAGGTGGGGGCAGTAACAGCGGCATTCCGGTGGCTAGAGGAGACTACTGCAACACACGTTGTGTTCATTACGGATTCAAAGAGTATGCTTAGCAAGGTGGAGAAAGGAATGTTTCGTGTCGAAGGGCTCTCGTCGCTTCAGAGGTCACAGATTGTGAGAATTGTATGGATATTTTGCCCTGGCCATGCGGGGGTACGGGGGAATGAACAGGCTGATAGGCGAGCAGGGAATGCACCTCTTGGTGGTAGTTTGCCTATGGAAAAGGGGGAGGTGGTCGTGCGCTTGTGGGACCAGGTGGAGAAGGCGGAGGAACAGATTGAGAATCCATATGTGGAAAGAATGAGATTGCGGGGGTCGACAGGGGTTCTGGCAGAATCTCAAAACTGAGAGGGAAGACCAGGAGAACTTTTAATCAGATAGCGATGGGAACGATTAGTAGTATGACTCTTCGCTGGCTGTTGAACGAGGGGACGGAGCACGTATGGGAATGTCCTGAGTGCAATGATGTCGGTTCTTCTAGAATTTTCTCATTAGTTTTTCTGTCTGTCCATAGTATTCTTTGTAATTTCCTCAGAAAACACATTTCCACTGCGGGTTTTCAGCTCGTCTGCAACTTATCACTTCCATACATCTTTTTATTGGTTTGTATCGTTTCCATATGGCCAAAGTTACCTTTGCCATAACGATTCTTGTTCCAATCTCTTCATCCCATTAGATGTTATGACATTTCGGAGATAGTTGTACTGATTCACTTGCTTAATAATATTACCGTTCACCCATTGTGGTATTTCTTTCCTCCTAGTGATGACCATAATCTCTGTCTTCTTACAATTTAATTCTAACGCCAGTTTTTCACTGTGCACAATAACCGTATCTACTAAATAATGCAAATCCTGTTCAATTTCTATAATTAATACTGATTCATCCGCATATCTAATTTTATTGATGATTGATGTTATGTCACCGCAATGGTGATTCCTCTTATACTTTCTACATTTCTAAAAATTGTTTCACTGTATAAGGAAAAGAGAGCTGGAGACATTACACATCACTGTCGCACACCTCTCTTAATAGACTGATATTGATCTACTTCATTATCAATCTGTGTGGCAGCTTTCTGTTTCCAGTTTATGATTTTACTAGTCTGGTGCATTTTACTTCAAAGACATGTATAAAATAGCTACTGCGGTAGATGAAGTATCATTTGTACAACTTGAATACGAAATGAGGTGGCTACGGTAACGGGCAGTGAAAATGTATGGTGGAAATGTTCTGCAAGTACAGTCATTTACCTCGAGAAAATCAAAGTTTATCCGCGTTTTCCTTTACGATGGGAATTTCCAAGAACGCACGGGAAGTTCATTGACTGATGTACATGCATATATATATATATATATATATATATATATATATATATATATATATATATATATATATATATATATATATATATATATATATATATATATGATTAGAGGATAGTAAAGCACAGTTTCACAATTCTCAGACATTCGAATCGGCTGTTCAAAACAAGAGGCATGCGATTTGGAAGCAGATCGCTTTCAGTTGGTTTAGACAGTATAGGCGACCGTCGGCTGTTCAGAAAGCAACGGCAGACTACTGATCGCAAAAATGTAATTAATAATTCACAAACAGCCAATAAATGCTGGTGCTGACTGCAACATGCTGTACAGGATATGCAAGTAACTCTCTCTCTCTCTCTCTCTCTCTCTCTCTCTCTCTCTCTCTCTCTCTCTCTCTCTCTCTCTCTCTCTCTCTCTCTCTCACTCTCTCTCTCTCTCTATATATATATATATTTCATTGGCACCTTGCCGTCTTGACAGACGATAGTTTGTGCTTTAAAAAGGCATAATAACTTTTAACTATGGCGGTAGCGAGTGTGACTGATAAGGCCAATTTGCGCTGTAAATGTCCGTTCACAGTGGGTGCATGTGAACACGTGGTCATTTCCACCATCATGCACCATCTTACGTCTCAAACGCTTGGTGTGTGACTTTTCTGCAATAATTTTCTCCTTTGACTTTATTCCATTTCTGATATTTGCCCTCCATGCAACACGTTCAGCGGCGACTTGCTCCCAATGTGCATTATCAATGCCTGTATCAATCATGTCCCGCTTACACACATCTTTGTATCGTAGTAGAGGTCGACCCTGAGATCTCTTACCCATCTGTAATTCACCAAAAAAGATATCCTTTGGTATTCTACCATCATCCATCCTCCTAAGATGTCCTATCCATCTAAGTCTACGAAGACTGAGCATGGAATAAACTGTCACACAACCTGATCTTTCCAATACTTCAGTATTTGTGATTTTGTCTTGCCACTTGATACCAAGAATTCTTCGCAGACACCGCATATGAAAGCTGTTTAAGTTGTTCTCTTGGTGTGAGTAAGTTGTCCAGGTTTCACTGCCATAGAGAAGAGTACTAAGGACACAGGCTTGATAGACAAGGACTTTTGTTTTGACAGTAAGCTTCCTGTTCTCCCAGACTCTTTTTCTTAACCTGTTCATTGTTGTTGCTGCCTTACCAATCCGGATGTTGATTTCCTGATCTAGGGATAATTTGCTATTTACCACTGATCCTAGATATGTAAAATGTATATATATATACCTTTATAGTTAATACATGTATGGTGTAATCTATATCTATAAAAGAGACTGTATGTTTGTGGGTTTGTGGGTATTGGATGCGTTCTATAACGGTACATCCGATTGAGATGAAATTTTCTACACGTCTTCCTTTCATTCATTTGCAACCGACTATAATTATTTTCATAATGTAAAATCTTCGACTTATTTAATAACATTTACTTTTCCATTTTCATTATATATGTCTATATAGCAGGGGCACTTCACTCTAGAAAAGTTATTTCAAGGGGCATAACTTTTAATAACATTTCTAAATACTTTATAGTCATATTGTTGGACTTACCTGCACTATTGTTACACTCTTTGTCTATAGTTATTTTTAGACATATGAGTTATATTAAATAATGATATAATCTTTAAGGTATTTTTACAGTTGGCATAAAAATAATGCATTATGCATAACATTTTAACCCATCTTTTTCTACAGTTTTCATTGAATGGTGTGTGGAAGGACATTCTTTTAAGTTACTGTGCGCCAAAAGCTAGGCGAAACCACGCCGGTCAGACAGATAGACAGACAGACAGTCGGGAACGGGAGAGCTTATATGACTACTTATATGAATTAAATTTAGATGCTCCCCACCAGGGACTGGGTGAAGCCGGGCCGGGACAGACAGACAGACAGACATACAGACAGTCGGGAACGGGAGAGCTTATATGACTACGTATATGAATTAAATTAGATGCTCCCCACCAGGGACTGGGTGAAGCCGGGCCCGGTCAGATAGACAGACAGACAGATAGTCGGGAACGGGAGAGCTTATATGACTACTTATATGAATTAAATGAGATGCTCCCCACCAGGGACTGGGTGAAGCCGGGCCGGGTCAGCCAGCCAGACAGACAAACAAGCAGACAGACAGACTGATAGATAGATAGATCCCCTCCAGGGCCTGGGCGAAGCCGGGCCGGGTCGGCTAGTAACTTTATAAATAACACCAGTATAATGTAACACCCTTATATGCAATGAACAGTAATATTATTTACTTGAAAGGTCAAATGACATAATGTCACAAATGTTGGGCGCGTAACCTATTAAGCCAACGAACAGTAACAGACAAGGAAATCGAGGTGGTTATTTTACGCTCACACATAGCATCACAGTTCATCGAAGCAACAAGTCTCACTTGACACTACCTGTTAAGTTAGTTGCATATCCTTTACAAGACGTTGCAGTCAACACCAGCATTTATTTGCTGTTAGAGCTCTTTTTGGCAAGTTTACGTTCAGTAGTTTGCCACCCATACCATTTCGTAAAAAACCAACACAAGGCGGTCTGCGGCCCGCAGCGTGTTTAGAACGCGGGTATGCGGGATTGCGAACTGCCTCCGTAACGCCTTCGCCACGGAGAAGGCGGCACTACCAGTACCGGCTTAAGTGCTAATAACAGTAACCGACTGGTTCAGCCAGCGACAATCCTGCATTCTACATTCATACGGTATTGAAATACAGGAAGACAATGGAAGCTTAAAAATCTTACTGATGGCATCACTTAAAATTGTCTCACAGGTTATATAATAATCCAAGAAGCTAGCTTTATAATATTCTCTGAAACTAGAGTGACGTGCTATATAATAATCTCTGAAACTAGCGTGTCACGCTATATAATATCTCAAACTTGTGCGACGCACTATATAGTAATCTCTCAAACATGTATAACACCATATATATATATATATATATATATATATATATATATATATATATATATATATATATATATATATATATATATATATATATATATATATATATATATATATATATATATATATATATAATAGCACACACTATAAAATAATACCCAAACCCAAACCACGGCCCGCGGGCCATTTTTGGCCCGCCAGCTGTCAGAAAGTGGCATGCGAGGCTTCGTTATTTAATGTAATATATGTTAAAAATTTCAAAAATGCTCTCAGAGCGCCCCGTCAGCGTGCGATAATTTACTCTGCTTGTGGTTGCTATGCTCAGGTAGTATCGAATGCGCCTATTCAGTTCGCCATGAAACGTTATGAAGACACTGACTGCCTTTAAAGTTTTAGAAATTTTTTCACGAAAGTTAAGAAAGGTAAGAATGATATTGCACGACTTTTATAAATTTTATAACGTTGTGGCCCGCTTAACTACCGAAAATAGTAGATATGGCCCTCTGCTCGAAAAGCTTGGGAACTACTGCCCTAGGCTAATGTGACACGCAAAATAATCCTCTCTCAAACTTGTGTGACACGCTATATAGTCATACCACAAACTAGTGTCACAACCTACATAATAATATCACAAATTAGTGTGACAATTTATATAATAATACCACAAACTAGTCTGCCACGCTATATAATAATACCACAAATTAGCGTGACACATTATATTATAATAATACCACAAACCAGTGTGACGCATTATTTATTGATAATACAAACTAATGTGAAACGCTTCATTATACCACAAACTAGTGTGACACGTTGTATAATAATTCCACAAACTAATTTGACGCGTTTTATAATAATACCAAAATCTAGTGTGACATATTATATAATAATACTAAAAACTAGTGTGACACATTATTTAATAATACCACATACTAGAGTGACACACTATATAATAATACCACAAACTAGAGTGACACACTATATAATAATACCACAAACTAGTGTGACACATTATATAATAATACTATAAACTAATGTGCCAAACTGTATAATAATACCACAAGCTAGTGACACACGTTTTATAATAATACCCAAAACATGTTTGATACATTGTTTAATAATTATTCAAATTAGTGTGACACAATGTATAATCATCTCTCAAACAAGTGTGTCACACTATACAATAATTTCTCAAACAAGTGAAACGCTATATAGAGTAAAATCTGAAACTAGTGTGATGTGCTATCAAATAATATCTTAAAATAATGTGGCAGTCTATAATAATCTCTCAAACTAGTATAACGTTATAAACGAATGGTGATTAAAAAGTAATGTACGATATCGTTTTTCTCAGGAGCTGTTTGTTAAAAAAAAGCCTGACATTTATACACAATAAACATCAGTATTATTTAACATAATCCCAATCAACTTGTACGGCTTTATGCCAGCGCGAAACATTTGCACGTATGTCTTGCCCGTACCAGATTGTTGTCTTGATCATATAGCCATGTTTAGGCTGGATGAATCACTCCGTCATCATTTTCAAACTTTGTCCCATGGAGTGCAACTTTAAGAGTACAAAATAGATGAAAACCAGAGGGTGCTAAATCGGGACTATAGAGTGGATGGGGTAGTACCGTCCAACCCAATTTGGGGATTGCTTCCCGTGTTACCAGACTTGTGTGAGGGCGCGCATTGTCGTGAACGAGAAGCAGGTCAGCTGGATTATTGCGTGGCCGAACTCTGCGAAAATCTTGATTAAGTTTTTTCAATGTCTTAATGTAATCTTGCGAATTCATTGTCACTCTTCTGGGCATAATATCCACAACAATCACACCATCGATATCTCAAAAGACAGTGACTGTCCTTTTGTCTCAGATTCAGGCTTCGTCACTTGTAATGATCTTAGCCGAACAGTTCTCTCCATCAGCATTGAAACGCTCGTACAATTCAGAAGAATTGTCTTTCTTTTGCAATCGGTGGTCATTTGTGAGACTTCCAGGAACCCATTTTGCACAAACCTTAGAAAATTTCCAAGATTTTTTTTATAACTGCTTTTGTACTACCATTGTTGACTGACAGCTGTAAAGCCACTTGTTGAGTAGTGATTCGCCTATCAGTAAGAATAATGCCCTCTGCGCATTTCAACATTTCTGCTTTGGTGGCTGTGGCATGACGTCCACGACGCGGCCGATAAAGCAGCTCCGTATCTTTACTTCCTGATTCTTTGATTCTCTTACCCCAGCGACTGACTGTACTCCTGTCGACTGCCATATTATTTGGCCGTTTGGGTTGCAATTTGGTACTCACAATCGGCACATTCTACATTTTGCATGCTTCTAACTTCATTATTAGCTGAGAAAAATTATGTGGTGAATTATTTTACGAACACTCCACGTATAATAAGCTCTAAAACTAGTATCGCCCTAAACCAATTAACATCTGAAAGGAGTATGTGTTTCTACATGTGTTAGTGTGGGTGTGCGTAACAGGCTATGTAACAATCACCCCAGTGAACTGTTTTGACGAGTTAAACAATAACCCATGGAACTAGTGTGTTTGAGCTATATAACAGTCGGGGGAACTAATTTAAACTTGCTAAAATAATACATCTGGCGTGTGAGAGACGAGGTGTACAATAATCTTTCAAGCTAGCGTGACGAGCTGTGCAATACCTTTTCGAAAAAGTGCGGTGGGTCATATACTATTCTATCAAAGTAGTGAAATGAGATTTGCAATAATCTTTCAACTTAGTGTGACGAGCTGTTCAATAATCCTTCAAATAGTGCGATGAGCTATATATAATAGTTTGTCAAAGTAGAAAGTAGTGTGGTGAGCTATACTATAATCTCACATTCTACCAAGACCAGTTGTATAATAATTCGGCTCAAGCAGAGCTTGTGAATCAGCAGTTGTGCAGTGTCTACGTTACTGGTACTTACCCCATCGTCGTCCTCAGACATGTTGTAAACGTCCCGGTGGATCGGTGGAGCTAGAGCTTTAGTCACCTTAAACGTCACCGATTCAAGTTCCCGGCGAAAATCAGATGCCTCGGCCAGCCAGTTCTGTTATATCTCGTACTGTCACAAATACACAGAAGACTTGTCAATCATTTGTAACATAGATTGTCTAACTTTATCATCGCACATTTACATAATGTCCTATCTTGACACGGTAACCTATGGCAGATTTTGTCGTGGGATTGCGAATTATGTTGTTGTTTTCTTTAAAAATATACTAGGTCCACGGCATAATAAGTTAGGTTGGTTATTTCCTCTCGTTAGTGTGTTTCCCAGAACACTTGAGAAATGTCTGAAAATAATCTAAAGTTAGCTGAATATCCTTTACAGGACTTTGTAATCAACCTCATCATTTATTTGTTGTCTGTGATTTACTAGGGCATTTTACATTCAGTAGTGTGTCATTGTTGTTGTTGTTGTTGTTGTTGAAGAATGACTTGCGCGATGACTTGGATTAAAGTGAGGAAGAGTTGCGCAATTCGTCGACCTCACTCTCTAGCCTGAGTCCATCTGAGTCCAGTGGCAAGACAAGTTGAGACGACTGGAGACGAATACAGGTACAGTGGATGACCGGGGCGCTCTACGTGCCTTGCCGTGCACATTACGTTCCACAACGCTTTGCAGGTAAACGCCGTCTTGCCCGTTGAATCAGGAATGATTTCTTCAGTATTTTATGGCATAGTAATGACTTGTGTCATTACTTTCTGAACGACCGACGATCATACCACCAAAATCAATGCAAAGCGATCTGCTCCCAAATCGCCTATGACTGATTTGAAACCCTCCACCCTGTACGTCCAGAAATGGTGAAACCGAATACACTAACCCCAAAGCCACTGATCCATTGTAAAAGCCAGGGTCATAATGATCGAGAAAATATGCCTACACTAATGTGGACTTAAACAAGTTAGGATATTCAACCCTAACGTGAAATCTGTACTGCTGTATGGATATGAAACATGGGAGCAACGTAAACGATTACAAATAATCTACAAACGTGCACTAATTGTTGCCTGCGCAAAATAGGAGGAATAAAATGGTACGACAAAATTACCAATGTGGAGCTCACGGAGAGAACTAGGAAAATACCAAGAGGTGAAGAAAAGATGCTGGCGCTGGATGGGGCATCGATAGAGAAAACCTGAGAATAGTATAACTAGAAAGTCTTAGTGTGGAACCCACAAAGCAAAAGAATTAGAGACCTACAAACTCACGAATACGATACATAAATTAAAAATATGGGAAGGGTATGGACAGAGCTGTAAGGGCTACCTGAAAATAGAGGGGATTGAAGTGAGTTGGCTGGGGGATTATTCCTTAACATGGGATATACCCCCCCCCCCCCCGCCCAACCCAAAGAAAAAAAAGAAAGAAAACGAATGTGGCTGTAATCCGGTACAGTCTTGCAAGCGTTGCCCACTCGCAGCTATTATGAGGCCGTGCTTACATTATTTCAAATGTTTTTTGAACATGAAGACTGTTGGTGAAAATGCATCATTTATGATAACAATAATTGGAGCACGCGGAGCAAGAGAAAATGTAAGAAAACAGACATAAATATCAGATGGCTTATTAAAATTAAAGTAATGGACTATGTCTCACCACTTGGAACTTATTGGGCATATGGTGCCAACCACATATTCTATAGATCAACCGGGCTTAATGTGCCATTAGGTTACTTTAAAAAACCCATCCTGGTTCAAATCCGTAGCCTACAAATGACGTCATGGCATCATGGACAACTGGAGACTATGAGAGTGGTGGCTGACAGAAGTGGTGTGTGGCTTCGGCTCACACGTTGCCAGGTTCGCGTCTGGCACAGGGTTTGACACTTGTACTAAATCCATCAGTTTCTAGTAATTTTATTCCAGTTATTGCAGCCATATGTTGAAATTGGTTCTATGTAAAATACAAGAACTCTTTTTCTAACGTTCAAGGACAAAGATTTATTGCACAAATTGTTCTTGAATAATAGGAAGACAGAAGTAGAGGTAATATCAAAGAATCTCACCATACCAACATGTACAGTTGAAGCCTGTGCAATGATTTTAAGCAAATACAGAAGATGAAAGTGTCTCAGAGAGTTGATACTTCATATGGAAGATACATCACTGCGGTTAGGAACATACTAGGATAAGGAACACAATAGGATAAACAACACAATAGGATAAGTAACAACTGCATGTTATAAAATCATTAACGTTTTATATTAAATCCCTGTCATTGAAGGTTAACAAAGGCATTTTTTTGTGTTTGATAAAACTAGATTTAGCATATAGCTGTCAATTATGGACAGGTAATAAACAAGCAATTAAATTCACGGGAGCCTCAAAGGGGTTTTAAAGCAGATTGTTGAAAAATGATTGGACAAACAAAGTGGGCAATCTAAATGTTTCACAGAGGCTAACACACACAAAAAATACAACTTATCACTAGATTCAGAAAGAAGCAATCATCAATTCCCGCTGCACTACGAGAAGAGAACAACCGGAATACGATGTGACAACTGAAATGAGTTATGGAAAGAGATACAGAGAAAGACAGTGAGTGAAGCTATTTGACAAGCTTTTGTTATGGCATAAAAACGTGTCGGACACACACAATGATGCATACCGGTGGAGATGGCAGGATGAAGAGAATCTCTATCACTCAAGTCAGTTGGCTAGGAACTTGATGACGATTACTAGGTGTGACAGACCGAAAAATAATTGGAGAAGAAGAACAAGACAACGACAAAGAAGAAGAAGGAGGGAGAGAAGAAGAAGGAAAAGAAGGAGGAGGTTGGAGAAAGTTTTCTGTAAACAAGATGATGCAGTTGTTTAGACATGGTGGGTAACAATACGGTTTTCCATCTTTGAAGTGTGTACACTAGCAATTGAGTTATATGTTAATTAATTCGCATCTAAAGTATAACAGTCTCATTCTTTATAGTCCTCTACAATGTACTTCATTCATCACCTTGTGTTTCAACGTCATCCATTGCATTGCAGTACAGCAACACTCAGTTGTAAAGTGCATTATTTGTTTAAAATCAAGCATTGTCACTGTTATCTTTCCTCCTCCTCCTCCTCCTCCTCCTCCTCCTCCTCCTCCTCCTCCTCCTCCTCATCATCATCATCATCATCATCACCATCATCATCATCATCATCATCATCATCATCATCATCATCATCATCATCAACAACAAGTTACATGCCGACAATCGTACGCGGTCATGTTTTGCCATCTTACCTGATGACTAGATTTCAGCTCTGTGTTCTTGTCTCGACCATTCCACGTGGCCAAGCACCCAGATAATAACTTCTCTGCTTTCCTCTTGTTCTCTTCCCCTCATTCTTGCCAGCTATCACCAAGTTCTCTAGTTTACGTCTCCTCATAACGTGTCTAAAACATTGTGACTGTCTATGTCTAATTTCTATAACTAGTTTACATTTTTCGTCTGCTTCTTGTAGAACTTAAACGTTGGTTTTTCTGTGTTATTATATTCTTTGTATTTTCTCAGAAATCACATCTCCACTGCCATTAGATGTTTTTCAGCTTGTCTTTTTTCTCATTGTCCACGTTGGTCAACCATATAAAAGTACAGGTTCGATGTAACACTTCAACACTCTTTTTCTCATTGCAACTGCCATCTTTTTATTGGCCAGTATGATTTCCTTCTTGTTTTGCAAGACGTTGGCTACCTTTTCTATAGCGATGCTTGTTGTAAACTCTTAAAGACACCTCTCTTCAGATGTTATGGCTATTCTGAGATAGTATCGGTTTACTTGCTTAAGAATATTGTCATGTATCCCAATATACATTTTGTTATCTTTTTCCTAGTGACGACCATCATCTGTCTTCTTACAATTTAATTCTACAACTAGTTATTCACTGTGTACAATAACCGCATCTATTGTATGTTGCGGATCCTGTTCATAGTCTGCAAACAATACTGAATCATCTGCATATCTAATGTAATTGATGTTATGTCCCACAATGGTGATTCATCACATACCTTCTAAATTTCTAAAAATATTTTCAGTGTACAGGAAACAAATTCTGGAGACATTACACACATCCCTGTCTCACACCTCTCTTAATAGGCTGACATTGACCTACTTCATTATCAATCCTTATGGCAGCTTTTTGTTTTCAGTATACGATTATTTTATCAGTCTAAGGTCTTTCCCATCAATTTGTAGATATGCAAGCATGTTCATCATGTCGACATGACTCACTTTATCGTAAGCCTCTATTTAGCCAATGAAGCAAAGATGTAGGTCTTCGTTTACTTCTTTAGGACACTCAATTAATATTCTCAGCATATCCATAGGATTTACTGCTCTCTTGCTTTCTACAAACCCGCATTATTATTCTCCTATTTCGGGTTGTATTTTCGTTCTAACTCTTTGAATTAGCAAAATCTTCGTGATGTGGCACATTATGCAAGTTGATCGATGTTTGTAACATTCTAAGGCTTTTGATTTCTTCGGGATTCTTCTTCTTTTTCAGCATTCCGAGCCATTGAGATTCTTTGCTGCAGATACAAGCCGTCTCAATTCGTCTCTCTGGTTGACCTTCTCTTGCCAGTCGCTGATTACAAGTGCCTGTAGGTCTGTATGTATATTATCTCTCCACCGTCTTCTTGGTCTACCTCGGGGTCTACGGTCATTTATTTCCTGAGTGTAAGCGAGTTTTGTTTCCCTATTATCTTCCATTCTTTCTATATGCCCCAGCCATTGCAGTCTATTAGCCTTCATGATACCAGTGATTAGCGGGGACTTAAACAGATCATAAATGTCTTTGTTGCTTCTTCTTTTCCACTCTCCACTTTGTGTATCCCTAATGGGCCCAAAGATGCGTCTTAAGACTTTGTTCTCAAAGGTTTGTAACAAGGCTTCGTCTCCTTTAGTTGTACTCCAGGTTTCAGAGCCATACAGCACAACTGGTCTGATCAGTGTTTTGTATATTGTGATCTTGGTGTTACGAGATAGCGCATTTGATTTTAGCAGATGTTGTAGTGCATAGTATATCTTATTTCCAGAGTTGATTCTAGCTTGTATTTCTTCCCTTATTATGTTGGAGCAGTTGAAGATTGTACCCAGGTATTTGTATGTTTCCGTTCTTTTAATGGTCATATTATCTATTTGTATGTGGCCAGAGTTTTTAGCCGTTCCTTCTCTTGAAATTACCATATATTCTGTCTTATCTTGGTTGATAACCAGCCCCATTTGTTGAGCTTTTTCCTTTAAGTGAGTCAATATTTCCAATGTCTTTTGTTCATTTTCCCCTATAATATCTATATCATCTGCATAACCAAGCAGTCTGGATGTTCTTCCAATAGCACATTCCTCCTTTACCTTCATTACAACTTTCTCTAGAGCCAGATTGAAAAAAAGCGGCGATAGTGCATCACCCCGTTTCAAGCCAGATGTTATTTGGAAAGGGTCTGATTTCCTGCCTTTATATGTTACTATATTATAAGTATCTTCCATGCATAGTCTGGTCATGTTGATTAACTTCCTTGGTATTCCAAATTCCTGCATAGCATTCCATAGACTATTCCTATGGACACTATCATAAGCCTTTTTAAAATCCACAAAAATGTTATGGAGATATCTTTTATATTCCCAATTTTTCTCGGCTATTTGTCGTAAGATCTGATCTATTGTTGATCTGTTTTGTCTTAAACCCGCCTAGTAGTCACCTAATATGTCTTCTGAATATGGTTTTAGTCTATTTAGTAATATCGTGGATAGTATCTTATAGCTTGTAGACAGGAGTGATATTTCCTCTATAATTTTCACATTGGAACTTGTCTCCTTTCTTAAAGATTGGTATCAATAATGACTCTTTCCAGTCACGGGGTAATTCTTCTGTCGTCCAGATTTTTATTATTAGTTCGTATAGCTTTAGATGTAATGCTTGACCACCGGCCTTTATAAATTCAGCAGCAATTCCATCAGTCCCAGTTGCTTTATTGTTTTTAAGTCATGTTATTACATATAGGATTTCTTCAAAAACAGGTTCCTTAATTTGTGGTTCACACGTTAGAACCTATTCCTGTGGGAAAGTGTTACTTGGAGCTTCACAATTTAGTAATTCAACAACGTATTCTTTCCACGTGTTAAACATTTCCTCATGGGTATTTATAATATTCCCAGTTTTTATTTTAAACCATATGTGTTGTGTTGGTGCCCTCGTTTCATTGACTTCAGTTCTTTAAAATACTTTCTGGATTCGTTTTTCTGGTGATTAGTTTCCATATCTTTGATTATATTGCTCATATATTCTCGCTTCTGCTGTCGAACTATTTTTGTAGCCTCTTTACATTCAGTTATATATTGCTCTTCATTTTGGATGTTGTTGATGTCATTTAACCACAACTTATCTTGGCGTGAGGCTTGATCGTATCCTGTCCTTCAGAGATCATGTCGATTATGACATTACGAAGGCTCGAAAATGTTTGTCAGCAATGAGAGTCATGGCGACTGCCAATATCGAGCAAAGACTGCTAATACTTCTGTTCCGAGGACTTGTGCTTTGGATGCCCTGGCCATCCTCACTGTCAGCCCTACACAGATTGGAAGACTTGAAAAGGTACAAAACGAAGCCTTGCGCATCATTTTGGGCTGCACGAGAGCAATGAGATTTTTGTAGCAATGAGATACCCCCTTGACTTCCCGACAATGGAACACAGGATCAAGATCTGGAGAGCTCGTGCATACTTAAAAATAAGTGCAGATGAGCAGCACCCTCTGCATGACGCTATATTCAGAGAAAAGGGTAACAGGCTAAAGAGGGGCAAATCATGGATGGGTCGGGCGGAAGATGTCGTCAGACAGGTCTGCAGTCTTACCAGTATCAACCCCGGCAAGGAATGGGTGCCGGTGCCTCCAGCTTTTAAGTGTACTTTCTCCTGCATTATCACACTCGACAGACGGTGCAGAGAGCAGAACCATGCCGCTGTCAATGCAGAGGTTAACGCGCTCATCTATGAACACTCAGATAGCCCCGAAGTGCTCATCTATACAGATGGATCTGTTGTAAAGCAGCAGAGAAGTGCGTGGGCGTTTACAGCCCGTTCAGCGGGCCGAACCGTTCAAGAATCCAGTGGTGCCCACTTTATGACCACGAGCAGCATAACGATGGAGGTGATGGCAGTTACACAGGCTTTCATATAGCTGGAATCACAGCATTATACCAACGTGTGTGTACTAAGTGATTCAATGAGCATGATTCAGAAGGTCGAAGCTGGATCTGTACGTAGACAGTGGACTGAGTCGCTGCGGAAGTCTGTTGTCCGTAAAGTCACCCTTATCTTAGTCCCGGGACATGCGGGAGTCGAGGGAAATGAACGAGCTGATAAACTGGCTGGCTCTGCACTCCCTGTAGATGGCCAGCCTATGGATCGTGCCGATGTTATTAACGTCCTCAAAGATATGGCGATAACAGAGGACTTTGACGTCAGTGATTCCACATCGCTGTCCAGGATGAAAGACTTGGGAGTTCGAATCGGCACGGCCAGACGCGAGAGGTACATCGGGAAAATAAAGCGCCTCGTCAACCAACACAGAACTGGCACTATTAGCCACCGGACGCTGATGCATATGCTGGGGGGAGGATCTGAGCACCTATGGGCATGTCCGGAGTGCAATGAAGATACCCCAACTGATAACTGATAACTGATAACCACAACTGTCTGGCATTCTTTTTCCTGATGACTGCTTCTTCACATTTTTGATTGAACCATCTGTTCTTTCTATGCGTGGTTAACACACCGAGAAATTCTTCTGCGGTAGTTTGAATTGTGTTCTTGATGTTCAACCATGTTTGGTCAATGCTTTCCTCCAAAGGGTTTTGTAGAATTTCAAGTTTACATTTTATTTAATTTGCAAATTTCTCTTTGACTGTAGTTTCTTGTGGCTTTTCTATGTTATATGTTGGTTGTAACCTTTCCAGTTTAGCATAGAAAGCTCTCTTAAGTTTTATTTTAAATACTGTTCCAACGAGGAAGTTGTCGCTGTGGCACTCAGCTCCTCTATAACTTCTAACTTGTTGCATGTTTGATGCATTTTTGTTGTTAATTAGAATGTGATCTATTTGATTATAGGTTCTCTTGTCACATGATTTCCAAATTTGTTTTTGTATATCGTTTTTTTTTTTTCCAGTCTGGTACTGCTGATCTGCAGTCCTTTGGCTTCTGCTAGGTTGATGACTCTCCACCCATTGTCATTTGAAGTTGTATGTAGGCTTTCCATACCGGTAACATTTTTATGAGATTGCTCTCTACCTATTTTTGCATTGAAGTCTCCAAGCACATTCAGGATGTCCTGTTTGGGGGTTTCTTCTATGACATCTTCCAGATCATAATAAAAGTCTTCTTTAATATCATCTTCTTCCTCTTCAGTAAGTGCATGTACATTAATCATCGTTATATTTTTCCATTTACCTTTTATTCGTAGTTTACCAATCCTGTCATTAACAGCTTTAAAGTTTAGAACGTTCCCACATAACTCTTTTTAGATGACGAATGCTGTTCCTAATTCATGTTTATTGTGGGTATTTTCCTCCATATATTACAATCATTCAATTTTTCTCTAAAACACCCTCTCCTGGCCACCTTATTTCTTGAATTGCTGTTATATCCATGTGATATTCAACCAGCTCCCGGGTTAGTTCTTCGGCTGCTGCAGCTTCGGGAATGTAATAATTAAAATAAAATACACAATTCAAGAGGTAAATCTCCATTAATATATATCGTGTTCAGTGGTCTGGTGACCTTGTCTATTCCATATTCTTCTAAGGCATTGATCATTACTGTTGTGATGTTGTCTTTCCTAATATTGTGATAAAACCTTACCAACGGATGTTCCCCACTTGTCTACAGTTTTGCTTCACGCCTATATACACCTTTCGCATAAAATAAAAAAAAGAAACAGCGTAAGGTCATAACTCTCGCATTCGAAGCAAAGTCCACGCTTCCTGTCTGTTTTTTTTTTTCCACTTGACCATTGTTGTCACCGTGTTTTCCTACCAAAATAGTTCAAAGTATTCTAACCGTCTCCGTGGCTAAGGGCTTGCGAACGCGGTTTGTGCGCCCGTATACCCGGGTTTGAAACACAGCGGTGCTGGGTTGTTTTTTTTTCAAAAAAGGTATAGGTGCCGGTTTTTCAGAAAGTAATGGCAAACTACTGAACGTAAAATTTGCCCAGGAATTACTAACAGCGAAAATGCTGGAGTTGACTGCTACGTCCTGTGAAGGACATGCAACTAAATTAATTAATTAATTCTCATATGTGCCTGAATTAGACAGTTATAAACATTGCTAATAAATTAAATTTCTTGGAAAATATATCTATAGTTCGATTATGCATGCATTAAAATAGTAAAAGAGACTATGTATTTATTACAATGTAACTTTTTGTTTATTTGACTGTACTTTCGTGCCTGTGAATATGAATACATGCATACATACATGACTGTACTATTTAGATCCGTCACGCAGCGACAAGTGTTTATATACAGCGATATTCATGTCTTTCGGTAGTTGGGATGCATTTTCAAGGAAACATTTCGACGGCTTTCTATATTCGATGTGATCATCTAAAATGTCCAATAAGTGTTATATACTTGCACTTCAAACGGCCTGTTTACATGTTTATTCAACTTTCTTAAACCTAGTCTCACTCTCAACTCATTAAATAAAGTGTCCTTTTCTGCTGTAAGCATTCTCTTCTTGTTTAATTTTGTGGTCTTTATTTCAGTGTCTGAAAGATTTAAGTTGCATATTAAGATCTTATTTACTCATTTCTGTCTCTGCCAGATGTCACACAACACACGCACACACACACGCGCGCGCGCACGCGCGCGCGCACGCGCGCGCGCACTCACACACATACATGCACAATTGGCTCTTACTCAACTCACTACAAACCCGTCAATCTTTTGCTAGCTCATGCGGCCCCACCCAAGCCATTACATAATATTATCTCCGTCTCTAACTCTCTTCTTTGTGTGTATTACGTCTCTCTCCATTTCATTTGTTCTGTGCGTTCCAGACATTTTACTTTTACTTGTACTATTTTCTGGTTTTCTTAATGTGTGTCCTATCCAGTCATTACGACTTTCAAGTAACATTAAGGTGACGCTTTCACAGTGTAAGTGGGAAGATGGGATGGGTGGACATAGATAAAGCTCTGAATTTACTTAGAAGTGTCAATACACCGCATAAAAAGTATTCTCCTCATAATATAACACCATAGTGTAACATGTTTTACTTGGTAGTAATCAATTATTTATTAACAAGGACACCATAATAGATTATACATGCTGTTTTACTTTCACAAAATATCAATCCCTCATTAGGCGTCATTCTGTTTGTATCCCATTATATATACCCGTAAATAGCGTATTCCATAACCTTTGCAGGACGTTGAGATGAACTCCAACCCAAGTTTGATATCCTAGGCAAGATTACGATTAGTAGTTTGTCATTGCTTTCTATACGGGGAAGTCACAATGATCGGTGTAGAGAAGATCTCCTTGCCTCGTCATCAGGGCACCGGAAGTTCAAACGCAAGCACATCAAGTCACGCAGGTTGCCACACACACACACACACACACACAAACACACACACACACACATATATATATATATATATATATATATATATATATATATATATATATATATATATATTGATTAAATTTGGTTATTTCGGGATTTGAATTTTAAATATTGAGCACAACCCACTACTTACTGGCAACGCTGATCGTATTCTGGTATGAACCTAAGGCCTATCCACGTCAATATGGAAGCACTATACTCGAGTTTCGCCCTCGTTTGAGCTCGTCAGTAGTGCATATCCCTGACCGTAATCGGAAACAAGCCCCGGATCACTGGCGTGTGAAGCGGGTGTGTAACAACGCGGCACACGTTGGACACACAGCCAAATTATCATAACAGAATATTACAACGTCACCCATCGTAGGCTATGCTCAAGATATATATAATTTGAAATCCGTAAGATCATGTCATAGTCCTGGGATCAATGAATAAAAGAGCGCGTGCTTATCGTCCCATGATGCATAGGTTCTGTTTCTGACCTTTGAGAAAATGGCCGGGTTGATCCCAAATCCGTCCAAAGAAGCTCAAAGCGCGGTGATTCAGTTTCTTTCATTTGAAGGATGTCGACCAGTGGACATTCATCGAAGAATGCAGGCAGCGTACGGTAACAAATGTGTGTCGAAGACAACAGTAACAGACTGGGCACGAATGTTTCGGAAAGAACGTCAGTTCACGACAGATCTTCGACGGCCAGGTCAAGCGCATATTGTTGCAACAGAAAAAAACCATCGCCAAAATTGATGCAACAATACAGATGAACCGTTGTCGAAGCATACGTTCGCTGGCGAAAGAATTTGATGTGTTAAGTGGGACAATTCAAAAGGTCGTTCGTAAGAAACTGCAATATCGGAAAGTGTGTTCACAGTGGGTACCACGGATGTTGACCGACCGCCAAAAAGAGGAACGCATGGGATGGTGTTTGAACTACTTGCTGCGTTACAGAGTGGAGGGTGATGCATTTCTTTTCCGCATAGTGGCAGGCGATGAATCATGGTGTCACTCTTTTGAGCCGATCAGCAAAAGAGAGAGCATACAATGGAAGCATGCTGGATCACCAAAAGCCAAAAAATTCAAGTTACAGATTTCCGCTGGTAAGGTTATGCTGAGCGCATTTTTTGACCATGAAAGGCTATTGTTGGCCGACTTTAAAGAACCTGGTGTTAACATCAACTCTATCCACTACTTGCAAACGCTAGACAAGCTGCAAAAAGCCATCAAGAATAAACGACTCGGCATGCTTTCTCACGGTGTGATTTTGTTGCACGATAATGCTCGTCCGCATGTTGCAAAGATTGTGCAGGAAGCATTACCAAGGAAGAAGTGGGAAAATTCTGCAACATCCAGCCTATAGTCATGATATGTCACCATGTGATTTTCATTTGTTCGGACCTCTATAAAAATCTCTCAAGGGGCAAAGATTTTTACGCGGTAAACTCTTGGTTCAGTGATCACCCACAAACCTGTTCTGCGGACGGCATTGGCCGCCTACCTAAGCAATGGGATTCTTGCCTGAATGCCTACTGCGACTTCTTCTGACCAACCAATGGTGTATAATTCATTCTATATATATATATATATATATATATATATATATATATATATATATATATATATATATATATATATATATATATATATATATATATATATATATATTACTAACCGATAACTCTGGAATCGTAGATGTGTAAATACTCGAATGCATACTATTTAAAGCATATTATTTAATATTATTTAATGAAACCAATGTAACATATGATATCCATACAACCTAGTGTTACAGTTACCCAAGTGTCTCTATAATATTAATTGTTTAATCCGAAACCTCTAATATCCTAATTATTTAATTGCCCAGAAACGTCATAGTATGAATTATTGTTTAATGCTTAGATAACACTATGATTATGTCAATGCGCAAATATTTCTACAATCTCTTTTATGTCTTACGTGTCAGAAACCTCTATAATGCTAACTAATTGTATACTCCAATACCTCTAAAAAACTATTTATGTACTTTATGTATACACCCTGATATCTCAATATTCCTAAATGTTTATACACCGTCTCTCCGTGATTCCGTTTACGTAAATACCAAGTATCCGATACCTTACACTATTTCTCAACACATACTATAAATATTCTCATTACCTTTTATCCACTCTCGTGCGCACACAAAATTAAAACAACTAATATCCTTGCCTTAGGAAACATTTATCAATCCAATACACGCAAAACAATCAGAAATTTAATAAAGCAAATCTTTAAGATCCACTTTTACAGAAGAAACGCATCAGTTACCTCAAGAAACAAATTTCACAGGTTACTCTTCCACGAACACCCACCATTGACGTCTTGGCGCGTGCACCTAATGTGGAATATAAGCTTACGGGCACCGTCTGTCCAAATGTCTTTCGTTTTTTTTTTCTTTCGCATTTCGCGCATCTCTTATTTTTTCCCTCTACCCCTGGCTGTTTTTCCCCTCTTATGCCATTTGGCAGGCGCGGAAGATTTCAGAGGTGAACCAGGCAGTTTTTTTTCCCCTCCTGGAATAGGTTACTTATGTCTATTGTTGAAATACGATGAGATGAGTAAAAGTGAGAAGGTAAAATAAAGCAAAGTCGTTTAACTACCTTTGTAAAATTTACCTCAGAGAAGGTAGCAGTGTGGAATCCAGCGGTGGCTGGACTGAAAACAAATAATGTGCTCAGACGAAAACAATCAAGTGCCAGGAACAAATGTGCAACAGTTGTCATGGCTTGTTTGTGGATGTTTGCGGCAGCAATATCTCACGCTGTATTTGGGTTTTGTAATCAACACCGTGGTCTCTTACTTCCCTGTGCTAAGTCACCCAGTAGCAGTCAGTTTAGTTCTGTCACGGCCTATATCCTTCGCTTGGGACGCTGTGTTTGGGTTTTGTAATCAACACCGTGGTCTCTTACTTCCCTGTGCTAAGTCACCCAGTAGGAGTCAGTTTAGTTATGTCACGGCCTATATCCTTCGCTTGGGACGCTGTGTTTGGGTTTTGTAATCAACACCGTGGTCTCTTACTTCCCTGTGCTAAGTCACCCAGTAGGAGTCAGTTTAGTTCTGTCACGGCCTACATCCTTCGCTTGGGACGCTGTGTTTGGGTTGTGTAATCAACACCGTGGTCTCTTACTTCCCTGTGCTAAGTCACCCAGTAGGAGTCAGTTTAGTTCTGTCACGGCCTACATCCTTCGCTTGGGACGCTGTGTTTGGGTTTTGTAATCAACACCGTGGTCTCTTACTTCCCTGTGCTAAGTCACCCAGTAGGAGTCAGTTTAGTTATGTCACGGCCTATATCCTTCGCTTGGGACGCTGTGTTTGGGTTTTGTAATCAACACCGTGGTCTCTTACTTCCCTGTGCTAAGTCACCCAGTAGGAGTCAGTTTAGTTATGTCACGGCCTATATCCTTCGCTTGGGACGCTGTGTTTGGGTTTTGTAATCAACACCGTGGTCTCTTACTTCCCTGTGCTAAGTCACCCAGTAGGAGTCAGTTTAGTTCTGTCACGGCCTATATCCTTCGCTTGGGACGCTGTGTTTGGGTTTTGTAATCAACACCGTGGTCTCTTACTTCCCTGTGCTAAGTCACCCAGTAGGAGTCAGTTTAGTTCTGTCACGGCCTACATCCTTCGCATGGGACGCTGAGTTTGGGTTGTGTAATCAACACCGCGGTCTCTTACTTCCCTGTGCTAAGTCACCCAGTAGCAGTCATTTTAGTTATGTCACGGCCTACATCCTTCGCATGGGACGCTGAGTTTGGGTTGTGTAATCAACACCGCGGTCTCTTACTTCCCTGTGCTAAGTCACCCAGTAGCAGTCAGTTTAGTTCTGTCACGGCCTACATCCTTCGCATGGGACGCTGTGTTTGGGTTTTGTAATCAACACCGTGGTCTCTTACTTCCCTGTGCTAAGTCACCCAGTAGGAGTCAGTTTAGTTATGTCACGGCCTATATCCTTCGCTTGGGACGCTGTGTTTGGGTTTTGTAATCAACACCGTGGTCTCTTACTTCCCTGTGCTAAGTCACCCAGTAGGAGTCAGTTTAGTTATGTCACGGCCTACATCCTTCGCTTGGGACGCTGTAGTGGCGCAGTGGCTAATAAGCTTGCCAATGGCCTGGTGCTTATGTAGTCGAATCCATCTAGAAATGGAGTTTTTTTTTTTAAATTGACCTGGGCTCACATGAAGAGCCAGTCTAATTTAAGTACCAGGAATTGTACTGGGAAGTAGAGGCGGCCTTCGTGATTGTGACCACATGACCAAACGAGTGCAGAGTGTTTTATAAAGCCACGGGGCTAGCACCAAATACCGAATACATCGCAAGGTGTGGGAAAGGGTCACTCAGTTTACTATTTATGTAGTATTACTATCAATGGAAGGGGTTACGGACGCCGTTCGTGATCTAGCATACCCGTGTTTGAAACACAGCTGGGCACGATTTGACAGCAAACCGCGTTGCGCTGGTTTTTTACGGAATGGTATGGTTGCCATGCCGTTCAGAAAGCAATGGCACAATGCTGAACGTAAACTTGCCAAAACATCAACAACAGCAAAAAATGATGGTGTTGACTGCAAATGTCCTGTAAAGGATATGCAACTAACTTTTTTTGTTAACCACAGTGGACGTCCTTGTATGGCCGGAGCCCGTTAGGGGAGGCAAAGAACAGCAGCACTATGACCTTCCAGGCATGTGGTTGGAGGTGACTAAGATGCACTGGCTTGAGACTGACCTCATTCCCTAGAATACTTATCTGCAGAATCCAGCCAGTGATGAACAAGTCTACGACATGTTTGCTGTGAGTTGGTTGAGACTCTATGTTTCATGAGAGGTAAAAACAGGGTGTATTCTTAATGTGAGATTTTTGAAAATATTGCTGTTCCAAGTTTTGTATTTACCTTTTATGTTGCATGAACTCCACAGAGGGTGAACACAAAATATGGAACGGCAATATTTTCAACAACCCCAGTCATTAAGAATACACCCGTAGCAGAAGGAGAAGAAATGGGAGAAGAACCCCTGTGGCAAACTGGTCAGTGCCCTCCCTTACTAAGACCACTCTTATGGTTCAGTTCCTGGCAGTGGCAGGATTATCTTTGCTCCCGGCTATTGAGACTCTGTGATCAGCTTAGCAATAGACAGTGGGTTTTGAAAACTTACTTCAATTCCTTTGCAGGACGTTGCAACCAAACCCATAATTTACTTGCTGTTTATGATTTATTAGGCAATGTAAGTTGAATAGTTTGCTATTGCGTTCTGAATCGCCGACACCGTATACTATTGAAATCACACAAAGTGGTCTACTTCCAAACTGCCAGCAGCTGACATCGAGTCCTCGATTCGGTATGGCGGGGAATTATGAAACTGCTATTCTCACTATCCCCTAAACCATGGCACCGAGTGCATACAGAATAACACCGGTACTGAATATTGTTATGAACATTTATGGGAGTTGTCAATTGTCTGTCAGGGACAGACTGAGAAAGAGAACTGTAGTCTCACTAAGTAGAATATGTGATCGTCTAGCACAGTGGTTCTCAACCTTTTTTGGCCCGTGCCCCCCTTCACCGTATTTTCAGAACGTCCTAAAAATCCCCCCACCCCTACACAGTATACGTAAAAATGGAAGGTAAATTTAATAGCATATACTAAAACAAGTCTAGACATCCACATAAAACATTATTTGTGGGTCTACTTACTTTATAAAATGAATTTTAGAAGGATGAGACGTACATAACTGTAAAGTATGAAGGGAAAAACAATATCAAGTAATCGGTTCTTGTATTAACGCGATCTTGAAGTGGTCTTCATCCCCCCCCCCCCCCTGGAAACCCTAAAATTCCTCCCTCGGGGGGGGGGGGAATTCCCCACCGGTTGAGAACCACTGGTCTAGCACTTCTTAGCTCAACCTATCTATTGTGGGGGTACCCTAACCTTGAACTCAGCAGCTGTTCATATATGTTTGGTTTGACATGTCTACTTCATCTGCGTCCATGTTGTACCGATGTCTACTTCAGCTGCGTCCATGTTGTACCGATGTCTACTTCAGCTGCGTCCATGTTGTACCGATGTCTACTTCAGCTGCGTCCATATTGTACCGATGTCTACTTCAGCTGCGTCCATGTTGTACCGATGTCTACTTCAGCTGCGTCCATGTTGTATCGATGTCTTTGGCTACCTATAGTTCTGTTCGTTGCTGTTTCCTCTTTGAAACTGAGTGAACGTCTAATTCAATCACAATCAATCAATCATGTGCCATGCCGGAAAGCGTGGGCGGTCATGACTCGCCATTTCACTCGATCACCAGAGTCGTGGATCAGCTCAGTGTTCCTGTTTCGTCATGCCATGTGGCCAAGCCATCCAGGTATTTTCCTCTCGGTCTGTTCCCTTCGATCTTGCCAGTTGTCACTAAGTTCTCCAATCCATTTCTTCTCATAACATGTCCAAATAATTTTGACTGTCTACGTCTAATTTCTCTAATCAATTTACGATTTTCATTTGTCTCCTGTAGTACTTGGTCATTGGTTTTTCTGTCTGTCCATGGTATTCTTTGCATTTTCCTCAGAAACCACATTTCTGCAGCCATCAGATATTTTTCAGCTTGACTGCACATTGTCCAAGTTTCACATCCATACAAAAGAACAGGCTTCTATGTATCCCCTCAACACTCTTTTTCTCGTTTCAATTGACATCTTTATATTGGTCAGAATGTTTTTCATCTTGTTAAAGGCTACTTTCGCCATGGCGATTCTTGTTCTAATCTCTTCAAGGCATCTCCCATCGGATGTTATTACTGTTGCGAGATAATTATACCGATTCACTTGTTGAAGAATATTCCCATTTACTTGTATATTACATTGTGGTATTTCGTTCTTCTTAGTGGCGATCGCATCTACTAATTGTTGCAGATCCTGCTCATTGTCTGCAATCAATACTCAATTCCTCAATTCAATCACAGCAGGCTCGCAATTTTAGCTTTTTTTTTTTTAGCTATTACAGTGAGATAATAACCCAACAGGTTTCCGTGTCATTAAAGCTATACTTGTGTGGTAGAGCAAGGAATAGAGGGTAACCTGGGCCAGCATGAGTCAATAAAAGAACAGCCTGAAGACATGGGTTGCAGTAATATAACCATGACTGAGTAGATAAATATAACAGCAAGAATGAGTTATAGAACATATAGTAGTCTGCCTGCCTGCCTGTCTGCGTGCCTGCCTGCCTGCCTGCCTGTCTGTCTGTCTGTCTGTCTGTCTGTCTGCCTGCCTGCCTGCCTGCCTGTCTGTCTGTCTGTCTGTCTGTCTGTCTGTCTGTCTGTCTGTCTGTCTGTCTGTCTGTCTGTCTGTCTGTCTGTCTGTCTGTCTTTGCTTCTTTCTTACTTTCTTCTTTTTGTGCTTCCTCTTCTACCCTCGGGTATCAAACGGCTGGTAACTTCATGGCAAATACTGCCTTAGGGATACGAATTATTATGTCTTAGTTCTGTGGCGTAGGGGTTACAGCTGTGTGTTTGCGTTGTATATATATATATATATATATATATATATATATATATATATATATATATATATATATATATATATATATACATATATATATATATATATATATATATGAAAAGATTACGAACTATTATAGAACCCCAGCTAAGCGAAACACAACTTGTATTTAGGAAAAACAAAGGATGCACAGACACCCTTTATGCTCTTAGACAACTTATAGAAAAATCAATCGAATTTAAGTGAAACACTCTACTTAGTCCTTTGTCGACCAAGAAAAGGCATGTGATAGAGTAGATAGAAACAAGCTGTGGGAAATCCTTAAATCAATATGGAGTGAGTACACATCTAACAAACCTATGTAGAAGCTTATACAACAACAGTGAATGCATAGTGAGAGCAACTGGAGGACACTCAGAACCCTTCACCATAAGATCCGGAGTACGACAAGGTTGTGTCCTGTCCCCTCTCTTGTTTATAACATATATAGACAACATATGTAAAGAAACCAGCCAAACAGAGGCCGCAAGAACACCGCATGACGAGAACACAGAAGAAGAACCATCTGCAAATCTAACTATTAGAGAACTTCTGTTTGTGGACGACCAAGCACTAATAGCAAAATCAGAAGCTGAATTACAAGACCACATGAATAGTCTAAACGAAATGTGTAGGGAACATAACATGAAAATTAGCACAAGTAAAACAGAGGTATGACTATAACTAAAGAAGAAAAAGCAACAACGATTCACCTAAACGAACATCCCTTGAAACAAGTAAAGAGTTTCAAGTACCTAGGAAGTATAATATCATCAAATGGCAAATCAGAAGACGAGATCGAAAATAGATGCAATAAGGCAAACCAACTCATTGGACAAATGGCACCAATACTAAAGAACAAACATGTATCAATAACTACTAAGAAAGCACTTTACAACACAATCTTCCTACCAACTCTATGTTACCAATGCCAAACCTGGACAATGACAAAAAAAGAGAAAAGAAAAATCACAAAAACAGAAATGAGATTCCTGAGAAGAATACTCAATGTATCAAGAAGAGATAAGATCAGACATGAAGAAATCAGGACTAAAGTGGGGGTTATAGCTGCACTAGTTTTTATTAGAAGGCAGCAAGTCAAATGGTTTGGCCATGTAAGTAGGTTACCAACTAACAGTATATCACAACAAGCAATGATGTACAGACAAGAGGGAAGCAGAGGAAGAGGCCGACCACGTAAACGATGGACGCAGGGAATAACAGAGTCCATGGGAATATCGATACATAAAGCCCATAAGCGGGCACTCTCCCGCTGTTTATACTTCACCTCGACACCGCAAGGTACAAGAGGAACATGATAAGATGATACATATATATTGGGCAAAAGAACAGGAAATAATTGTAGAAAACACCTGGTTTAAGCAAAACTC
Source organism: Cepaea nemoralis (assembly GCA_014155875.1). NCBI lineage: Eukaryota > Metazoa > Mollusca > Gastropoda > Stylommatophora > Helicidae > Cepaea > Cepaea nemoralis. The sequence goes on along the minus strand of JACEFZ010016553.1, from coordinate 781,664 downwards.
TAGAAGATTATGGACATGGAGGAGTCCTGATAACATGATTAGAAACCAGATTGACTATATTCTGATTAGCAGAAGATTTAGAAACGAGTTAACAATAGAAAAAACAATTCCCAATGCTGATTGTTATAGTGACCACAGATTACTTACAGGAACATTGAGGATACAGTTGAAGAAAGTCAAGTATATAACAGGAAACACTAAATATGATTTGTGTGCATTGAGTAAAGACAAGGAAATACAAAACAAATTCACATAGAAGTACATACAGATTTGATATATTGTCTGATCTAGAGATCCTATTCCAGGATGTGGATGATCAATGGGAAATATTGAAGAATTCAATCAGTTTGGCAGCAGAATCAACTATTCCAAAATTAAAGAAGGTGGGTCGTAAGAAATGGATGACTGAAGAAATTTTACACCTAATGGAAACAAGAAGACTAAAAACAAATAATTCTGCCAAACATGAAGAAATCCACAGATAAGTCAGAATATTATGTAAGGAGGCAAAAGAAGCATGGCTTGAGGAAAAGTGCTTAGAAATTGAAAAACAACACAACAGTCAAAATACCAAATTAGTGCACAAAAGAATTCAGGAACTTACTAATAAAAGAACGAGTACATCAACAGGCTGTGTAAAAACTAAAGATGGTAAAATCAGAATAGAAAAAGATCAGATTATACATGTATGAACAGATTATGTGAAAAACCTTTATGAGGATAACAGAGAGGAACAGTATGATATTAGATTTAATAATGAAGGACCACCAATTTTGAAGATGGAGGTTCGATATATTCTTAAGCATATGAAAGCTGGCAATGCCCCCGGTGCAGATAAAATCACAATGAGAAATGATTAAAGCTTAAAAAGAATATGGACTAGATCAAGTCACCAGACTGCTGAACACATTATATGATACTAAAGATATACCTTCTGAATTATATAACTCTGTATTTATTGCTATCACAAAGAAATCAGGAGCCTTGGAATGTAATCAACATAGAACCATTAGTATAATGATTCACATAAAGATTTTGCTACTAATTATCATGCAAAGAGTGAGGAAGAAATTACAATCTGAAATAGGAGAAGAACAATGTGGGTTTGTAGAAGGAAAGGGTACAGTAAATGCTGTGTATATGCTGCGAACAGTTATTGAACGTGCTATAGAAGTAAACAAGGATATAAATCTTTGCTTTATTGACTACACGAAAGCTTTTGATAGAGTTAGACATGTCAACATGGTAGATATGCTCGCAGATCTACAAATTGATAGGAAAGACATTAGACTCATAAAAAACATATATTGGAAACAAAAAGCTGCCATAAGGATTGATAATGAAGTGGGACAGTATCAGCCTATTAAGAGAGGTGATAGGCAGGAATGTGTAATGTCTCGAGATATTTTTTCCCTGTACAGTGACAATATTTTCAGAAATGTAGAAGATATAAATGGAATTAGCATTGGAAGACGAAACATCAATAACATTAGATATGCAGATGATACAGTATTCATTGCAGAACATGCGCAGGATCTGCACCAATTAGTAGATGCGGTTGTTGTACACAGTGAGCAACCGGGGTTAGAATTAAATTGTAAAAAGACACAGGTTATGGTCGTCACTAGGAAGAACGAAGTACCACAATGTAATATACAAATAAATGGGAATATTCTTCAACAAGTGAATCGATACAATTATCTCGGAACAGTTATAACATCTGATGGGAGATGCCTTGAAGAGATAAAAACAAGAATCGCCTTCAGCAAGATGAAAAACATTCTGACCAATAAAAAGATGTAAATTGAAACGAGAAAAAGAGTGTTGAGGGGATACATAGAGCCTGTTCTTTTGTGTGGATGTGAAGCGTGGACAATGAGCAGTCAAGCTGAAAAACATCTGATGGCTGCGGAAAATTCTGAGGAAAATGCAAAGAATACCATGGATAGATAGAAAAACCAATGACCAAGTACTACAGGAGACAAATGAAACTCGTAAATTGATTAGAGAAATTAGGCGTAGACAGTCGAATTTTTTGGACATGTTATGAGAAGAAATGGATTGGAGAACTTAGTGACAACTGGCAAGATCGAAGGGAACAGACCAAGGGAAAGACCGAGAGGAAAATACCTGGGTGGCTTGGTCACATGGCATGGACGAGACAGGAACACTGAGCTGATCCACGCCACGACTCTGGTGATCGAGTGAAATGGCGAGTTATGATAGCCCACGCTTCCGGCATGGCACATGATATATATATATATATATATATATATACATATATATATATATATATATATATATATATATATATATATATATATATATATATATATATATATATATATATATATATATAACTTATCGAATTCTCGCTATTGTCAGGACCAAGAATGATTTCATTGACGAAAGTGGTTTGTGTAGCGCGTATATTAAATCTTACTGATATCCCCTTTATCACTGAAGAAAAAAGCAAACATCAAATTAGACGTAGACGATCAACATCTTTAGCAGGATTTGAGAAGAAATAAACCAGAGAACTTTCTGACAACTAGCAAGATTGAGGGGAAAATAATAAAGGGGAAGGCAGAGAAGTAAATATCTAGATGGCTTGGCCACATGCCATGGTCGAGACAATAACACCGAGATGATCCACGACTCTGATCATCGTGCAAGATGGCGAAACATGACCGCCCACGCCTATCGGCATGACACATAAAGATGGTGAAACATTACAGAATTACTTTAAATAGTGTATTCCTGTATAATAAAACATGTCACACGACTGTGACAAAGAACGCATTGTGTTCTGTGTTTCAACGATTGCTAATTTTTGCGACTCTTTTTAATCATTGATTCGTTTTGGACTCTGCAAATATAACATTCAAGCCGCATTATTCTGCTATTGTGCTAATGGTTGAGGTTTAAGATTGTGTTGTGCTTCTAAAATGATTCGCTTTTTCTGTTTTAAAATGTGCTTTCCGCTAATCTTATATTTTAACAGTAAAAACACTTTCTTTTAATTTTTCTCAGTACAGAGAATTTAGTGGAGTTTTAGACATTTGTAAATGTCCAGCTATTACTGAGATCGAAGTAGAAAAGACAGACATAGAGTTAATGGAATGACACTTCACCAAACTTGCAGGAAACGTTAATGTTTATGAACTGGACTCATCAAAACAAATGTATGAGATCGTGTTGAGTTCTCGATGACAGGAAACAAGACATCTGCCGAATTCCGCCTCCAACAGGGAATCCATAGAAATCACTCGTATAGTCTAAGCACGGCCACATAAGAACTATGTTTAAGCATATATTAGCCTATAACCAGCTACTTTGGACACAGTGAGAGACCATTAACAGCACGTTAGAAACGCCTTATCCAGTATATGGCGCTGGCCCCAGATCTGTAGACCAGCCGCCAGTAGATGTGTGATGTCACGATCACGCCTGCCACATATACTTTCAAGACATGTTTATGGCACCTGTTTTAAACTGGTTCGATCTGGGAGCTCATGTCAATGAAAGAAAAAAGTAATCCTCCGTCTCGTTTGGTATTCAAGCACTTGACCACTGAGTTAGAAGGCAAGCTGACTATCCACTGCCCTACTGTGATTCACCCAATTAGAAGCTCGCAACATTCTAATACACACTCTAAAGAGATGTTAACATCCCCAACATCCTTACTGCTGCTTTCTTTAAATGTATTTCGTTCCACGTCTTAAAAACAGTATTTTTTTTTCTGAAGATTTACAGAGGAGATTGAGGGGGAGGAGAATTGCATGTGTCATTGTCTAACTATGTATTTCATTTCCCCCGTCTGTAAAATGATGTCTGGTTTATTTTCTTCTGTTTATAAACCGCCATGTTATACACAGAATGGTACGGACAAGAGCCAAAAAAAAAAAAAAAAAGTAATCGAGCAGCGCATGGAGCAGAGGAACGTATACAATGTTGAGAATTTCACACACATTCACATTTTCTGTTTACAACAGCTCAGTATAACTATCTGCTGAGCTTTTCGAATTTACTAGTGGTTGTAAGTTTAGTCGACGGATCAACGTCACGGCACACGGGTTTAACCCATAAGTGCTCCGTTCTACTCCTAACTCAAGCCTGAGTTCGGAGAATCTCAGCTCAGTGCACGAACTTAGTAGCACCGGTGAGGATCCTGAAATACTTTGAGTAGATTTTTAACTCGAAATTTTGCCCGGGCAGCACCGTTAGGCTACTCTTTTTCGATTTCCAACTGCCAAGGGATTTTTTACGTCCGCAACAATACACACGGGCGTCCTATCTCACTACCCAGAGACCAGGGAGAAATTTTGTAATGAAGTCCACGTGAAAAATTCCAAGCCCTAACCGGGGTTTGAACCTGGGACCTACAGCACTTAAGTCGGACACCATACCTCGAGACCACTCAGCCCCCCCCCCCCCCCCTGTAAAAGCATCTAAATATATGCATATATATATGTAACCTCTGTGGATGCTCTACAACTAGTGGTTGTAAATGGGGCATTAGTATTTGTCATGACCATCGTCCACTTCTGCCGTCAAACGTTTGGGTAAGAATGTTGACGTCCCAGCAACCTACGACTGCCATTGGACAGTGCCATTCCATGTGATTGTTCAATTCCTTTGATCTCGTCAGTCAATGTTCTTCTCAGACGTTCGTTTGCAATCGTATCCGATGTTCTTTTATGCAGCTCCTTTGCTGGTAACAGATGGTGTTGTACTCTAGCAAGATGACCGAACCATTTGATCTTTTCCCTATCACTATATATGACACAAGGTGTTGATCCCGCTGTCTTTCTGATATCATTTCTTACTCGGTCACGGATAGTTAAGTTGGGAGCTCTTCTCAAGCATATCATCTCGCATGTGTTGGTTTTCCTTTAGTGTGATTAATGTAAAGTCCAAGTTACTGGCTGAATAGAATTCGCGTGAATATGTTATTCATTATCTGTCGTTTTGTGGACAAGGGTATATTTGGATGCTTCTGTAAAGATAATAGTTTATACGAGGGTAAATTAATAAGTAAGTCACAAATGGTTGTAGAAAAATAACTAACTATGGTAACAACTTGAAACCAGTTTATTTTTATACATAAATTGTCCCTTTATTTCTCAACATAATTTCCACCAACATTGATGAACTTATCCCATCGTTTTATCAGTCCTCCCAAATCGACTGCATAGAACTGCATGCTGTATTTTCTAAACCACGTTTTCACTTCACATTCAACTTCGGCGTCACTCGCAAAATGTCTCCCGCCAAGGCGGGTTTGCAGCGGACTTAGCCTCTAGCGATTTCCCTTAAAGCGGTGCACAGCTGGGTTGAAAAAAGTTACGAAGGCGAGTCAATATGTAAGTCACACAGTTCTGTGGGATGGCCGGTAAATGAAAACAAAGCACGCAGTTCTATGCAACCGGTTTTGGAGGACTGATAAAACGATGGGATAAGTGCTTCAATGTTGGTGGAAATTATGTTGAGAAATAAAAGGACAATGTATGTATAGAAATAAATTGGTTTTAAGTTGTTATCATAGTTAGTTATCTTTCTACAGCCATTTGTGACTTACTTGTTAACTTACCCTCATATATGAAAACACTTGCTGTTTGACATCTGATTTCGATTTCACTGACTATTTTGCCTTTCTCTGTGATCGTATTTCCCAGATATTTATTTTCTTCTTTTTCGAGTATCAGAGGTGTTCAACTTTCATTATTATTTTTTTTCCCGCATATCCTTTACAGGCCATCGCTGTCAAAATCAGCATATCCCAGCTGATTGTTGATTTTTTGGCAAGATTACACTCAGTAGTTTGCCATTGTTTTCTGAGCGACCGGCTCAAATACCCCGTAAGTTACCGAATCGGAGAGAACCACTACCAATTTTCGCGCAACGTCACGTTACTTATGAGATTATACGAGACAACGGAGAAAGTCGTGTAAACTCTAGACCAGAGAGACCGGCAACTTTCATTATACACATCATAATTTAGAATATTGGCACTGACAACTGTTCACTATGGAAGATGATAATTAAGAGTTTCAGCGATGGAAAACTTGCACTATGCAATATCATTATTTAGAGTATCAGAACAGAAAAAACTTTCACTACACATAACAATTATCAGTACACAACATCATGATTTCCAGTATTAGCGCCTGCAAAACGTTCAATTGGAATGTCCATAATTTTCGAGTATCAGCTCCGGAAAAAGTCCGTTATTAAATATCATGATTTAAAGCATCAATGCATTCAGGGTTCATGAGGAGAGATCCATAGAAACTGCCATGACTCGCAGAACATTTCTATCGTGAAAGAAACACAGTCCGCAGAGCTGGCTAACAGGATATCAAATATAATAAGCATGCTGTCAAATATTTGCTTTACTGTAATGCAGAGAAATTGCCCAGTGACTGCATAGTTGCACCTCATACGAAAGGATTAATGATGAACGCAACAACGATGGGTCGGAACAGCGAAGGACCTATAATATAAACAACTGACAGAAAATCAATATCTCAGTGGTGACTGAACATTTCTCAAAACACTCCAAAGCAGAGGCAGACGAATTAAATATGTTAAGGGATATCATCTTGGAACAAAAGGACACTACACAAGACAACATTGCGTTTTTCACAGTCTTCCAGACAGTCATCACAATCCTGTGGAAAAGGGGAAACCACGAAATAGCCACTTTGCAACGTTGTAAGACACCAGTTAAAAATTCACGGATGTTTAAGTGTAATGTATTTCTGCTGAAATATATGTGAAAATAAGGAGGCCAACACATTTGCAAAGTAAGGATGGGAAAACTTAACAATGAAGATGGAGCAGTATATGAAGAAATAAAATCATTTCTAGAAAATTACTTTTAATGCAAACGGTATAAAGAAATGCCCAGAGAGGCAGACTCTTCACAACCACACTCCTCGTGTGGCCATTAAGTGGTCATCTTCAGACTGTGGACTGACAATTGCAGACGCAAACATCTTCTGTTCTGAAGAACGCAACAGATAAACAGATACATAACCGTCTGAAGAGGCCACAACGGTGGAAATTTAACACGGGCTGACAATTTTGTAAGAGTAATAGTTGTTTTAGAGTAAAGTAAGAAACATAGGACGAAGAACAGGAGGAGGAGAAACGAATAATTTCGTAAGAGGTAAATTGAACCCCAAATGTTCAATTATCATATGCTTAAACAAAGAGAAAACTACTGACAAACGACATTTTGGTAACATTTATGGTAGATTTCTTCAGCATTAATTAGCGTATCATCTGCTTCCTAAAGTACTTTGTGACACAGTGAACAGCTCGCTGTAGTGCGTTCACAAGTGTTTGCCTTCATTTACGTTAAAATGTTAGTTTGAAAGGTATCTGTTACATCGTTATGACATGTTTTCTGCCGTTATATTTACTCCCACCCAAAGAATATGTCTTTGACAGGGTGGGGGTGGGGTGAGGGGATAGGAGGGATTTTTAAATGCATTATAGCTCACTAACACAGCGATTCGGTTTGATTTCGCTGAAATTGGGTGCTTTGTCCTGACCTATGTGGTCAACTTAGTCTCGTTTAACGCATAGTAGATTTCTAACGGCACACACGTGAGTGGAATAGAACATGCCACACATCTCGTTATGCCTTGATCTGTTGCATATAAAATTAAACCTCTTCACTCTCAAAGAGTAGTAGTATCATTCTATGGTTACAATAACCTGGCCAGTTCTATTCAGATTGACAACCAAAAATATTTACTCTTTTTCAGTCCTTAGGCGCTTTGGGCATATCTTGCTAGATCCATATTTGTATAAACCAGTCGGCACTCGATAGGTCGATGATTGTGTGCATTCGCTGGATCTTTTCTCCAGGATAGTCTCCAGTGGCTGAGAATGAATAAGTAGACATATTGGATGGTGTCGTATCATTACGGGGTGATTTGATGCATGATAAGACAGATGTGGTGAAGACACTCTGGGAGCGCATGAACAATGCAGAAGAACATATAGACCATCATGGCTTAGAGAGAATGCCGTAGCAGGAAATGGTCAGAGGATGCTGGTAGACAGTCATCATTCAGAGGTAAAGCAAGACATATAATCATATTGTAACGGGCACCATTAGTCTTGCAACTTTACGCTGTCTGTTGAAGCTGATGACTGAGAGCTTATGGAAATTCCCCCAGTGCAATTATGTCCTTTTTTGACTCAACTCAACTCAGCTTAACACTGGATAGGGGATGTCAGCATTATCACGTCTGTGGCCTTTACTTCCCATCGCATTTCCTGAAACCCATTTTAGGCTCAATAAACACGGAACGCAGGTCAGTTGAAACAATCCGCCCTATATGGAATCAAACCCATGACTACCGAGCCAATACTCTACTAGACTTCCAAAATTACCGCCAGCAAACATATAACTTATAACTTCTAGCAATCTGTCCATTATTTTTCGCCTCGTAGTCCCACATATGAGCCTTTTTAGTCCAATGTGGTCCCCCCAAGGCCCACTTTCCAGTGCTAGTGATCAATGGTTCTGTTTTTGTATTTTGTTTGGTGTTCCGGGTTCTAACAGCCAGATAATGTGCCAGATAACATGCCAGAAGTCTACACATACCGAAAGCCTGTGCGATCTCAATACACAAGGGGCCAGATATAGAATGCAGCCGATCAGATGATGGATTGGTAGGTGTTTGTGTCGTTAAAAATTATACATGCAAAGCTACACAAAGGGGAATGAATGGGCTACTACCGGCTAACTCTTTCACTACCTCTTCGTTCATAAACAATAGCTCACGGAAAGCATCCACGAAATATGCACACGTGATGTTCGCCAGGCTTTTGAAAATTCTTAGCATACAAAAAGTCTTCGTATGTTTTCTTGTTTTATTTTTAGCAAACTCTTTTTGTTTTCATTATGTCGTTGCTAACTGTATTTTCCCAACACTGTTTAATCACCTCCTGTGGATTGTTATACGCTCATTGTTTATCATCTTTGTAATCACTTGTCTGAACTTGTTATGTATATTGTGTATATACTTTCTTCCTGTTCTATTTGTTCTTTCTTGACAAGACCACACCAACCCTGCCTACTTGCTTGTAGAATGTGAACTGGTTTGTTTAAATTAACAGGTTGTAAAATTCATCACGTTTCTTTTTTTAACTGAAAATGTCTTTTCTGTAACGTTTTATTTGTGTGCATCCTGCAATTTTGGGGTTTTCTATTCTGAGACCTCGGAAATAGAAACCCTGGTTTGTTTATTCCTAAACCGGATGTCAGACGTATAGCTGCTAATATGTTTGTTAATCAGGGACGCTTTTCTCAATAGAGTCTAGGGTACAAGAAATATACTACTAAGATACATAGAGGTAGGGTAATTTAAAACACTGGGAACCATAATAACAATATAATTTGGACATAGAAATTTTATAGCTTAAAACAAGAAAATTGAACGATTAAAATGGGAAGTTAAAGGAAAATAATGATATAAAAGTAAAATACTTCTATGTTCTGTTCTTCTTGTTATTTTTCTTGTTCTTATTACTCTTCTTTGTTTTCTTTTTCCGTTTCCAGCTCTTCTTTCCTCTTTTGCGGTTTTGCTTTTCAGTGCCTGCTTACGAAGAGATATTTCAGAGTTTTGAGTGTGGCATTCAGATAGTGGCTTGCTGCCCAGTCTTTGAGTTTCCATCAATCCATTTAATGCGAGAAGGCCTTTTACCCTGTTTCTGCTGTTTCTTCGTGCTAGAACTTTCCGTGATGCGCTGTCTTGGTGTAATTTTGTTACAAGACCGAACCATCTGATATATTGTAGTTTTTGTTTTTAACAACTGTTGGTGTTTATTTTCTTCTTCCTGATATCAGCGTATCTAGTGTTGACTCTTGTATGTAGTTTTGATTAGTCGTAATCATGCTAGTTCTTCTAGTTCCATTTGTCTGTCCTCTTTTGTTGTTAATTCAAAATTTTCTGAACAATAGTCTAATGTAGGATAGGAAGACGATGTTAACAGTGCTCTGTTAGTGTTAAATGCTAAATATTTGGTCTGCAATAGTGATGGCATCTGGCCTACACTTTGAATGCATTTTTTTTTGCGTCTGTGTTCCATTTCTGTTTCTATTCTTCAATCCAATTATTGAGGGGCGGGGATAGAGATGAGACAGAGGTTGAATGGTTTAGCGGTTATCACGTTCGCCTCTGGGTCCGACAGACCTGGTCTGTATCACCGTCTGGACTGTGGATTTTGTACAAAATAAGAAAAGAAGGGTATAGTGACTCCTGACCCTGGGGTAGCCGATTTAAAATCTAGCTTTCTCCAAAACATATCGAAAACGCTCCTAGAAGATGTGTTATGTTTTATCACGTTAATAATCCTTGGTCCGTAGGAAATCTGGACAGCCGCAGAAACCCACTGGCTAATACGCCTGCCTGAATATCCCATGGTAATGTGACCGCAACACCTTCGAAACGTAATTTATTGAATTGACCTATTCTATCAGATAGCCACAGCATCAAATGATTACAAGGAATCGTGTAATACAAGATTACTAATTAGTGTCGACGTCATCTTGACAACATAAGCCATAGAACGCGATATGTCTTTAAAACCCATGGTGGGCATCATATACCTGCTACACATAAAGGCTTGAAAAGGGGCCCCTTATTTCTTCTCTTATTTCTTCAGTTGAAAATCGAAAAAAGCAGTTAAAATGCCTTTTTTTTTTCTTTCTTCTTCTGCCTTTAATCCCCACTGAAGCAAAGGCCAATGACCATATGCCCCAATCGTTTTTTGTCATTACTACAGCCTTCCATCTCCCATCATGCCCATAACCAAATGCTCCGGGCGTCTTTATCTTTGCTATCCCTTTCAGCTACATCCATACACATGAACATACGTCCCAAACGTCTTTATTTTTGCTATCCCTTTCATCTCCCTCCTTGCCCATGACCATACGTCCCCAAGCGTCTTTATCTTTGCTATCCCGTTCAGCTCCATCCATATACATGATCATATGCCCAAACGTTTTTATCTTTGTTATCCCTTTTAGCTTCCTTCATGTTTCCCCCCATTATTATCCAACCTTGTCTTCGATTCTCTGTTTCGTGTACTTTTAGGTCTTCCCCATTTCGTTGGCCTTGTGGGTTATAGACAAAGGAGTATCTAGTTATACTATCATGTTTTCTGTGTGCTATTTTTTTGGTTTCGATTGACCAGCACTTCAGGGTTGACTCAGCCTACCATGGACACCAGGAGATGTCCCTGGAAGTCAAGGCGGCGGGCGGGACATTGACCACATCACCCATCCAGAATACAACTGTGTGGCCAGCAACATATAACCAATCTACGTCAAGACGTGTCAAGGGTCCTTTGATTTTCCTGACTATTTACTGTGTGGTCGTGATTATCAGCAAAGAGACGATTATCAGAAATATTGTCTTCAGTTGCGTGTTCTTCTTTACTGAGTCAATTTAAGTAAGGCTTGAATTAGCAGATTCAATCTATGTAGGTGTGCAATTACTGATTCACTCTATGTATGCGTAGAATTACTGATTTAGTATATACACACACACACACACACACACACACACACACACTCACGCACGCACACACACACACGCACACACATACACACTTCATGAACACATAAATACCAACACAAACTTGACAGGTTATTAAGACGAAACGGAAAACAGTTAGTAACAGTTCAGTTAAGAGAATATTATGTGTGAAGGGACGCTACTTTTAGTAAAATATGAGCAGCGCTCGTTTATTGTAGTTCTCCCCTTGAAAAACTCGCTATAAACAAGCAGGTTCTGCCGGCAAGGTCGTGGCGGTAGAGTAGTGTCTAGTCGCTTGCCTGCCACAAAGCAAGGTGGTCATGGGATGGAATGCGATTTGAGGCGATGTTTAAAATGAACAATCCTCCCAGGTCGGCGCAATCTAAAGGAGGTACTAGAAAATATCATTGGAAGTGACAGCGGCCTGAGGGGCATCGACCACGTCACTCTGAAGTTCCGACTCGTTGACAACATTTTGGCCAAGCACCATATGCGCACAACGCCTTAAGCCTGTCATAGAGTCCTCTGGCATTTTTACTGTTACTTACTGCTACCAAGCTGAAGCATTGTGCATATATTAGGTTCTAGCTATGTGGCTAAACTGAAGGCATACCTCCCTCCGTTGCAACTCTAGGAAGGGCGAGTGACTTACATCACTTCCATGCGTTGATACGATCCTGCAAGCTCGTTTCCAAGTCATAGACCAAGTTACGTAACCAGAAGTGATCAGTCTCAAAGATGTTCAGTTAGTTTATGAGAATCTGTACATTTCTAAGTTATATAGCATGGTGTGTGAACACACAGTGAGATCGTTTGTAAGCATCTACACATATACATGTACTCTGCAATCGTGCATTGCTAGGAAACGCCCGAATACTAAAAGTCAGTAGGCACACATTTTGTACACAGTGTGCGAACGCCATGAAAATAGTTTGTAAACAATAAAATATCAAATGGTATTTGCGTGTTTCGGTTTACATCTATCTTCTGCTTTCTGTCCGCATCCCTGTTATGCCTTTCATCGACTGTGCGCTCTCTGTTCAAACGCTCTCAAACTCATGTTTTCGCCAATTAAGCATACACGCGTCATAGCTATTGATCATTACTATTCATTTTGCTTATACAGTACATTAAAACCGTAGTATATAGAGGAAACTGTGTAAGTTATACTGTGTTATGTCGGACGTGGTCCCCATATACTATGCATCCCCATGACTACACAGTCGCTCCGACACAGCAGCCATCACAAAGATATCTTCTCTCTTAACCTCAGACGCGGCATTAACTTTCTTGACCAAGATTCACTCCCAATTCGTGTACTCGGACTAGCATCAGTCGGATCAGCATCCGCCAGGCAGGCCCTTCCCACATTGGTTACAACAGCCCTGCCAATGCTTCTTTCCACTTGTATTTGTGCATCACCTGCTAGTTTATTAGCGCGTTCATTAACATATACCTCGGCATGCCCAGTTGGTTACATACAAGTGAGTGATGTAAAGTGCCACTCCCAAATGCGGTCTATTATTTCTTAGTGAAGACTACCGGGTGGGATTTTAGTGAAGTCTGATATGTTCATGACATGAGTGGCTGTCTTTTCTGTTGCATATTTTAGGTGCTCTCGTGTCAGCGACGATCTCCATAGTCAGACTGTATGTAATTGTCCGGAACGCACAGCTATCCATTACGAATGTTTTCCCAATGCGTTAAGCTGTGTACGCCCCGCTGACCTGGAACCGAGCTTCACGGACCTGTGTAGATGATGATGCATTCTGGGCGTGCATGTTATTCTACCGGTCTTCTTATCTCAGTTTCAACCATTTACGGCAAATGCTATCTGAGTATCTCTCTAGTGTAATGACAACCCGGGGGTGTTTATGTCCTCTTGCAGAACGGCACTGAGTCGGTAGAAAAATCTCTACTCTCATCCCCTTCCAATAGATGAAATCCTTTATCATGACTCAAACGATTTTCAGTTATGCATCAGATATAGGAGTTACGGCTAGGTCGTCACTCACTAAACAGTATTTCCAGCAATTCAGTGTATTCACAATTAAATCAGTGTGGTGTCATTTCAAACTGCAGTACTATCGCAGCGTTTGCAGATTTGGGTCACCGAAAGTACAATGTAGAAGGCAGCTGTTGAAGCATATGTTGCTCTACAGCCGCAGATGGTAGAAGTGGTGTCCAAACACTTGGCTAGCGAAACTCAAGAGTAACCAAATTCAATTAACCATCCAGACTCCTACAGGAGAGGCGATCATCAGCCTGAAAAGATATGTAAGAGATAAACGGATCCCCAACTTCATCGCAAAGCAGAACCAGCGAAATAATGTAACTACTGACGGCACATTCTAGCCCGCATAGACATGATTATGAGAGTTGTAAAAATCGCATAGGTAGTTCTTTTCCGTTTTTTTTTTCGGGAGTCTCCGTGGCGAAGTGGTCAAGCCGTTTGCCTCGCGCTCCGAAGGTTGTGGGTTCGATTCCGGGATACATATTTCGGTTTACGAGTGCATTTTTCTCGGAGACTCCTGGGGGTCGTCGCTGGAGCTACGGAGTTCGTTCATTGTGCGACGCTTTCGGCATGCCGCCCTGTGGAAAGAGACCGAGCCATATGGGATAAAACCCGGTGCAATGAAGTCGATCCTCTAGACATGTAACACCTTTTACTTAAGATTACCGCCCTACTTTTGACATGCACCAGCGGAGCAGCGTTCTGTTATCCGCTTGTTTTTATCACTAAAGGGGTACAATCTATAGAAATTCATCAGTAAATGAAGGTCGGGTATGGTGATACAAACATATCGGTCCAGCAAGTGAATGAGTGAAGTGGGAAGTTCCAAAACGGAGTGACTTATGTGAAACATTGTCCAGCACACCACAGCATCCATGATTTGCTACAGTATCGCAACGTGTCGACACGGTGAGAGTCAGAGCAGCCTACTTCAGAATTAAAAAAAAACAAAAAACGACGCATTGATGCTTGTAACAATCCAGCCCCAAGTAATTTCCACCTGTTTGGACAACTCAAAGAGTCATTGGGAGGAAATACTTTTCGATCCGATGATGATGTACAGCAGGTGGTGCATGAGCGTTACAAGCGCAACCAAGATAATTTTTGTTACAGGAATCAGTCACTGTGTTCGTCTGCATCGTTATCTCACGTGCTTAACGCTCTTGACATCTTTAACAACAATATTGACAGGTATATAGCAATAGTATATAGCAATACTAATCCTCTCTAAAACTCAAAATATGACTCACTTGGTTGAAACTGTAATTAGGTTTATGGTTTCAGTTGGTTTCATTTTGTTTTACACACATATAGCCTGATAAGTGCGAATCTTTTCATATACACCATCATCATCATGATCATCATGATCATCATCGTCATCGTCGTCGTCGTCATTGGCAACGGCAGCAGCATCAGCATCAGCATCAGCAGCAGCAGCAACAGCAGCGTCGTCGCCGTCGTCGTCGTCATCATCATCATCATCATCACCATCATCATCATCATCATCATCATCATCGTTATCACATCGTCATCGTCATCATCATCATCGTCGTCGTCATCATCATCGTCATCGTCATCGTCACCATCATCATCATCATCACCATCATCATCGTCGTCGTCATCATCATCGTCATCGTCATCGTCATCATCGTCACCGTCATCATCGTCATCGTCATCGTCATCACATCGTCATCGTCGTCGTCGTCGTCATCATCATCATCAGCATCATCAGCATCATCATCATCATCATCATCATCACCACCACCACCACCACCACCACCACCACCACCACCACCACCACCACCACCACCACCGCCGCCGCCGCCGCCGCCACCACACCATCACCACCACCACCATCATCATCATCATCATCATCATCATCATCATCATCATCATCATCAAATGCCTCCCCCCCCCCCCCCCCCCCAGATGTGTGTGATGGTACTTGGGTCAATTCATACGCTGACACACTTCCATGCTATGACACCAAGGTCTGCTTTGGGTCTGTTATGTAATCAGGTCATCACAATGTGCTGTCCTGAAAACACGAAGCAATAGGTGGTCAGTCTTTCTCTCACTTAAAGAGACGACGAACACATGAGCTGAACCCTCATCCCTCCGCGCTAGTGACATTATTAGCTTAGTGCCTATCAGCACTGTGTAACAGAGCCAAATCGGCGCACCTTGGTTTAGCCTCTTAAAGCAGTTTGACTCTGGCAACTGTCGGAACTCAAGTGAGACAAAGAGATCTGATGTCATATGTATTGTAGCAGCTGGCCCGGCTTGTTGATAGGAACAGAAATGCTGTACTGTAGTATTGAGATGTGGGAACAATTCCCTGAGCTTATCTGTGGTCAACTAATGCTTCGGTAAAACTGTAAGTTTTAACTAATTAAGTTGAAAATAAGTATTTAATATAATCACATATTCTAATGCCAAGCGCCCCCCCCCCCCCCCCCCCCCCAGGATACTGGCTTCAAAGTGTTTGTATGGTGAAACAGGCGTGGGTGGACACAATTGTTAGGCGAGATGGTAGGCACAAAGAAATATAAATAGATAATATGAATAAATATTACTGAAATGAGTTATCTTCAGCTTTGGTTTATTCCCTGAAACTTTATAAAAAATAAGATTTAACATGTTAATACATAGAGATATAAGCCATTAGGCATGGTGATATATCGAAGAATATGTCATTGGTGGTGATATCACATTCGAAGAATATGTCATTATTGGTGATTAAATATTGGGGGGACTGATGTCATATCATGCCAGCCATGCTGGCACAAGATTATTTTGTTGGGAATGCATTTTACATGATTATCCTATGACAATAAAATGTTACTGGCTAAATACAGACATCCGAGAGTGTCACAATAATATGCAATGCATGGGGTAATAAATTAAAGTTAAAAGAGCATATTAATTATAGTAATAAATTATAGTTAAAATAATGCCACATGGGGCCATGCTAGCCATAGGAGTGATTGTTTGTGTGGTTAATTGTTGAGTATGAACACAGCTAAGTAATAGTGAATAGTTATAACATGTGTAAAACAGAGAAGAGTACTTACATGCTATATGTGGCAATGATGTGTTAATAGTTAAGCTATGCAGTTAGGACATGTGGTTAACAATAGAGGTGAAGGGAGGAATATATTGGAGGGACTCTATGGACGGACAGCTACGGAGCATTGGAAATGATGCACCTTTAACACGCGGAGTGCGTATCAGCAATCATAATGTAATTATGATAACTGCGAATGAAGTGCAGCTTTACTGAGGGAAGACAGTCAAGTGTACCTGGAACTGGTATTAGTAAAGGAGTTTATCATTTGGCATGGAAGTCTGGTATCACATTTTTTTTTTACCAGAATGCAGTAATTTTGTGTTGGTGTATCAAGTTGTTGATGGAATCATTGACTGAGATTCCATTTTAAGTTAAACATAGTGCTTGTCGCACGATGGAAAGAATGTGATTTAATGCTACGTACCACCTTTCGCAAAGATATTTATACGCACTTGCTATGCTGCATGAAGCGTAAGGGAGGGAGATTTATAACCGATGTACCGCAGAAAGAATGGGGTAGAGAGAATATAACTGGACATCTGTTATCTAGTCACAAAGAATAGTTGACTGGTTACTATATTAGATTAGAACACCCCAATAACCAACAGAAAGCAATAGTTGATGTTGTGCATGACAGAAGATGGAGAAAAGGTGGTGCATTGAGTATCATGATGGTGAGGTATGGTTAATTCTTGACATATGGTGCATCAGAGTGCAACTGAGATGACATGATGATAGACTGGTATATTTCAATTCTGGTTTCATTGAGGGACATCAAGGAACATAGTATATGGAGTTTTTGAAACCGGTGTCAGTGAGAAAACAAAGAGCATCAAGGAGAGTAAAACCCATCAAGTATGACATATGTAAGAAGAACAATTACTGTTATGTTCTTCTAGATAAAGGAAGCTATGTTAATTATTATCCATGACTGTGTGCAGTGATATAGGTACCAGATTGTTTATACGTATCACATGATGATGACTATGGTTATTATGATGATGGCTATGATGATGGTGGTCATGTGTTGATTTTGTTGGCCATGATGATGATTATTATATCCGCCAGGGGCTGAAGTGGCCTGTGGTAATGGAGGTGGATATATGTAGATTATATTGTGATTGTAATCACAATCAGGGATATGGTGCGGATTTGAGGGTGTGTGATGAATGTGTAGAAAATACTGGATGCTGTATAATATGTGCGCCCTGTCATTTATATTTTATGTGGGTATCGTGTTGTCCAGCTTAAGCATCTTATAGTTAATGTGGATTTACATAGTCCGTGTCTGTTTGTGCCATGAGGGCATTGCCTGTGTACACGATTGTTGGAGTAGTTGTCCGGTGAAGTCCCTGTGTGAGGCAACTGAATGTCTGATGGTGGCGGAGTATATAATGTTGTGTATTGTTGTATAGGAGTAAAGCGTACTATCAGATGTGGGACACAGGAGTACAACCTGTCAATATATATTTTATAGTAAGGAAAAGAGTACCGTGCGTTAGAAAAACAGTTGCCGGTGTGCGTAACAGTAGGTAGAGGATTGTAGAGTATTAGACTAGGGATGTGGTAGATGGTGTTTGATCTTGCCTATGTCATGGACAGAACAATGATAGTGTTCTATGAATATGTGGTCTGAGTAGAGTTGACACAGGCAGGAACTACGTGAGAAGTCCATAGGAAACACTGTGTTGTCCTGTGTTACCAGTGACTTGGTACAAATTAATGCATAAAATATTTTGCAATGTCTGATGTATGTTAACCTAAATCAGTGTTGAGATGTGGTTTGCTTGCAATGTCTGATACACTGTTAAATAAATCAGTGTTGAGATGTTCTGTTTGCTTGCAATGTCTGGTGTATGTTAAGCAAATCAGTGTTGAGATGTTGCTTGCTTGTGATGTCCGGTGTAAGTGGATCTAATCAATAAGTGTCAAGATGTTGTATCTTATTAAGTTTATTCGTCACAAATTCAAGAGATTGTATGTTGTCTGTCTAACGAAGATAGTTTCAGTGCTGGTTTTGTCTTGTTGGGTTATCATGTTGAGATGTTTAACTTGTCTTTGCCTAATAGTATGGTGTTTAATATGATTTATTTGCAATGATAATCATAGATTGTGTTTTCCATTGTTACAGGAAAGGCTGACTAGTTAGTGTCAGCAGGACTGGCTTCATGGTGGTATCGTAATTTGTGTCACAAATCTTTTGTTTATGTCGTGTCTTAGGATTAATGTTGTGTAACTTATGTTTTTGTAGTGCCTTATTGTCTATGCAGTGTTGCTTGTGTCAAAGTTCTGTATTGTGTCAGCCTAACCAGCTATTGTTTGGAACACCTGTGTTGTGATACTTGGTGTACACTGTTGTCTTCAGTGCTGTTGATTGATTAGGGGTTACCCACTGTTGTTGTTGTTTATATATACAGTTGTTTGTTATTGACATGCAATGTGTTATCCTACATGTTCTGTTAGAAGAAATAAATAAAGAGTTTGTTTATTTGTCCTTGATTTGTTTGTTTAGTCTCTTTGAGTTTTTTACAACCACTATTGCTACCATAATCCACTGTCTGGGTCTCAAATATAACAGTTAATGTCCAGAGTTGAGGCCCTTGTCCAAGATCTCGCCCCTTCTTATCTAATTACTATCATCTCTTTTGTCAGTTGAGGGCAGTGTGAGGTTATCTCTCTTTTTACTCATTTTCTTCTTTGGCCATAACGAAGTCAGATTTACTCTCTACCTCTTACCACCGTAGCAAGGGAAATATAAGTCTTTCCCTTGCCTTTTCCCCTCGGCTACAATTGCTAAAGTATAGATTTCCAAGTTTCGTCTCTCGCTGTCTGCCTCCATCTCCCGTTCCACAAATCTATTCAGGAGTCACAACAAATCCCAGTGTTTCTCTTCTCATAGCATGGTCCCAATACGACAGCTGCGTATTTCTGATGTTTATGATAAGTTGACTTTATGCCTTAGCTTCTTTAAAAACATTTAGATTACTCATTTTTGTGTATTGCTTTGCTATTTTAAAACTAATTCTCCTTTATTCAAACGGGACTGGTTCTGAGTAACGTGCAAGAATATTTTCCAACCTTCAATGAACGGGCATTTATTGCATGATCGGACGGCTGCTTCATCGGAGGACAGAGCACGCATGGGAATGCCCGTCGTTCGACATAACATAACATATCATAGAAAGTTCCTCAGTGTATAAAATGCAGTTTAGCTTGTTTTGTTTCTGTTCCTTTTCTCTGTAATGCATAGTCCACCTGATTTTAGTCCATGCGTCTTGTAGGAACTTGAATGTATGTTCATGGTCCAAATTAATATCTATCTGTCTACTGTACATGTAGACATGATCCAATTCTTTCATATTACCATATGATTTCTGCCATCCCATTGCTCAAGCTGACGTCCATTTTTTCAATTTATAAACCTATTGCTATGTTCCAGATAGGATTTATCATGAGTTAAAGAAGGGAATTCAAGAGGTAAGACACAAATGAAACAGTTTCGCTAAAACGAAGCAGAAAGGAAGGTCTTTAAAAGCACACATTTCTTATTTGGCACTGGTAAAGCCGAATTGGACTCAACTTTTGTAGAAAAAGAAAACCTTATCAAAAACCGAATGAACCAAACTTGTGTGCCTCTTTGACAACGAAGGAGTTGTCTTTTAATATTTTTTAATAATTGTATGTTGTGTTTCTAGATTTGTTTGTGTTGTCCAGTCCCTGATGAAGATTTATTAAATCGAAACGTAGTTTGTTGTGTCCTAGAATACTTCTTTTTTTTTTTTTTTTTAAAATTATTATATAGTTTTATTTTCCATCTTGAGGGATGTTTCAGTCTGTGATTTATGTTCACCTAAATTTATTCCGTTATTAGGTATGTACACCGTGCCCGTGTTAAGTATGTTTTATCTTTTCGCAGAAGCTACATATACCTGTTTTTATTCAATAACCAGTGAAAGGAACTTTGATGCGCCACGAGTTTCTGTGACTGAAACTCGACATAGTACCTTGACAAGCCGAATCGAGACCGAATAGACTGTCATCTAGACATGGGAGTCAGCTATTTGAAGGTCTCACAGTGGGACGAACACTAAGCTAACATCAGACTAGCAACATTTCATTATAGTTCTAGAACAACAAGTACTTAATTCTATTAGACACTATCAGTCGACGATATTCAAGCGACATTGTATCAGATAACAGCACAACAGAAATGATTAAAGCTTTAGAAGAATATGGAATAGATTAAGTCACCAGACAGCTGAACACATTATATGATACCGGAGATATACCTTCTGAATTATGTAATTATGTATTTATTGCAATGTCAAATAAATCAGGAACCTTGGAATGTGATCAACATAGAACAATTAGTATGAGTCACAATACGAAGATTTTGCTACGAATTATCATGCAAAGAGTGAGGAAGGAAATGCAGCCTGAAATAGGGGAAGAAAGATGTGGGTTTGCAGGAGGAAAGGGTGCAGTAAATGCTGTGTTTATGCTGCGATCAGTTATTAAACGTTCTATAGACGTAAACAAAGATACACATCTTTGCTTTATTGACTACACAAAGGCTTTCGATAGAGTAAGACATGTCAACATGGTAGATATGCTTGAAGATCTACAAATGCATGGGAAAGATATTATACTTATAAAGAAAACATATACTGGAAACAACAAGCGGCCATAAGGATTGATAATGAAGTGGGACAATATCAGCCTAATAAGAGAGGTGTGTGACAAGGATGTGTAATGTCTCCAGATATTTTTTCCATATACACTGAAAATATTTTCAGAAATGTAGAATATATAAATGGAATCATTCACTGGAGGACGCAACATCAATAACATTAGATATGCAGATGATACAGTATTGATTGCAGACAATGAGGAGGATCTGCAACAATTAGTAGATGTGATTGTTTAACACAGTGAACAACTGGGGTTAGAACTAAATTGTACAAAGACACCGATTATGGTCGTCATTAGGAAGAAAGAAATACAAAATCTATATATTTAAAAGAGACTGTCTGTATGTATGTATGTATGTATGTCCTTTATGCGTTCGCGAACGGTCCATCCGATTGAGATGAAATTTTCTACACGTCTTCCTCTCATTCCCGTGCTGCCAACTGTCATAGTTTGTTAGTGTAAAAACGGTTATTTACTTAATATTATTTAATATTTCAATTTACATTATAATGTATATATAGCGAGGGGACATAACTTCTAATAGCATTGCTATATATGTAAAAATTGTTGCATATTTCTCAAATAGGTGGACCCTTTCGCTATAGTTATCTACAGGCATAAGCGTTATACTCCTCTACCTAAATCTTCCTCCTCCTCTTCCTCCTCCTCCTCCCTCCTCCTCCTCCTTCTCCCCCTACCTGCTCCTCCTCCACCCTTCTCCCTCCTCCCCCTCCTCCTCTATCTCCCTGCTCCTCCCTCCTCCTAATCCTCCCACTCCTCCTCCTTCCTCCTCCCCCTTCCACCTCCATCCTCCTCCCTCCTCCTCCACCCTCTCCATCCTTCTCCTCCCTCCTCCTCCCTCCTCCTCCCTCCTCCTCCTCCCTCCTCCTCCCTGCTCCTCCCCCTCCCTCCTCCTAATCCCTCCTCCTAATCCCTCCTCCTCCTCCCTCTTCCTCCTCCTCCCACTTCCTCCCCCTCCCCCCTCCTCTCTCCTCCTCCCTCCTCCTCTCTCCTCCTCCTTTCTCCTCCATCTCCCTCCTCCTCCCTCCTCCTCTCCCTCCTCCTCCCTCTACCTCCTCCTCCCTCTACATCCTCCTCCTACCTCCTCCCTCCTCCTCCTCCCCTCCCTCCCTCCTCCCTCCTCCTCCCCTTCCTCCTCCTCCCTTCTCCCCCTCCTCCCTCATCTTCCCTCCTCCTCCCTCCTCTTCCCTCCTCATCCTCCCTCCTCCTCCTCCCTCCTCCCTCCTCATTCCTTCTCCTCCTCCCCTCCTCCTCTTCTCCTCCTCCTCCTCCCCTCCTCCTCCTCCCCTCCTCCTCCTCCCTCCTCCTCCTCTTCCCTCCTCCTCCTCCACCCTCCTGCTCCTCCCTCCTCCACCTCACTCTTCCTCCTCCTTCCTCCTCCTCCTTTTTCTTCTTCTTCTGCTGCTGCTGCTGCTGTCGCTCCATTTACCCAAGGTAATTGTTGGGGGAAGATATAAATATCTTTCAAGTGCTCTTTCTATTGCTTTTTGTAAGTTGGCCTTCGTTTATCTAAGGTTGTTCTAACTGCAACCAATAAATTATTAGACAGACCGACAGATAGACAGACAGACAGACAGACAGACAGACAGACAGACAGACAGACAGACAGACAGACAGACAGTCGGGACCGGGAACTTATATGACTACTTATATGAATTAAATGAGATGCTCCTCACCAGGGGCTGGGCGAAGCCGGGCCGGGTCAGACAGATAGACAGACAGATAGAAAGGCAGACAGACAGATAGATAGTCGGGAACGGGAACGGGAGCTTATATGACTATTTACATGAATTAAATGAGATGCTCCCCAGCTGGGACTGGGCGAAGCCGGGCCGGGTCAGCTAGTGTAATATACGTAAATGGGAATATTCTTCAACAAGTGAATCGGAACACTTATCTCGGAACAGTCAGAACATTCGAAGGGAGATGCTATGAGGAAATTAGAACAAGAATCGCCATAGTGAAAGTAGCCTTTAGCAAGATGAAAATCATACTGACCAATAAAAAAGATGGCAATTGAAATGAGAAAAAGAGTATTGAGGTGATTCATAGAGCCTGTTCTTTTGTATGGATGTGAAACTTGGACGATGAGCAGTGAAGCTGAAAAACGTCTGATTGCTGTAGAAATGTAGTTTATGAGGAGAATGCAAAGAATACCATTTTCAGACAGAAAAAAGTGATCAAGTACTCCAGGAAAGAAATGAAAATGGTAAATTGATTAGAGAAATTAGATGTAGACAGTCAAAATGTTTTCGACATGTTATGAGAAGAAATGAATTGGAGAATTTGGTGACAGCTGGCAAGATCAAAGGGAACAGACCAAGGGGAAGATCGAGAAGTAAATACCTGGATGGCTTGGCTACATGGCATGGTCGAGACAGGAACACTGAGCTGATCCACGACTCTGGTGATCGAGTGAAATGGCGAGTCATGACAGCCCACACTTTCCGGAATGGCACATGATTGATTTATTGTATCAGTATTCAAAGGACGCGTGTGTGAGTGTGTTAGTGTGTGAGAGTGTGAGAGTGTGTAAGTGTGTGTGAATGTGAGTGTGTGTGTGTGTGTGTGTGTGTATGTATGTATGTATGTATGTATGTATGTATGTATGTATGTATGTATGTATGTATGTATGTATGTATGTATGTATGTATGTATGTATGTATGTATGCATGCATGCATGCATGAATGTATGTATGTATGTATGTATGTATGTATGTATGTATGTATGTATGTATGTATGTATGTATGTATGTATGTATGTATGTATGTATGTATGTATGCATGCATGCATGCATGTATGTATGTATGTATGTATGTATGTATGTGTGTGTGTATGTGTGTGTGTGTGTGTGTTTTAGGGTTAACCAGACTAATGACGGAAGAGTCCAGTGTCTGATGTCTGCGTGAATCGGTAACCGACAACAGCAAGTGTAGAATGAGTTCATAACCGCATGGCACACTGTAAAATGATAACCTGCTGGACCGTACGAGATATCAACATCACGAGAGCGTTTATTGATGAGAACTCGTCACGGACTAGACTGCGTATTTTATACTGAGCTTCACCGAGTGTTCGGGTTACAGATGAAGGGCTTTAAGTTAGTCCTTTTCGTCTCAATATCTTCGAAATTCTAGCGTGAACGAGCCAGTGTTAGAGACACCATACCGTAGGTAAGCATCTTGGCAGCTGCTGTTTCTGTCATTATGTGTGGTCGCCGTTTTATTAAAACTCTAAAGGCTGTTTCATCAGCATAACGTAAGTTATTTATAGTATAACCATCATCCGAGATCCCTGTATACACTAGGGGGCTGTACACTTCCTTGTCTGGCTCCTTGTTTTATACACTGACATGTTTCGAAATGGTTGTGATTGGTATTGCTGCTGTTCGCTGCCAACAATTTATTTGTATTCGCATAACTTGTCCAACCATGTTTAGCTGTTCCAGCAGTTTGATTATTTCCTCGTGTTTCAAAATGTCAAATGCTTTTGTGTAGCCATGAAGTACAAGCACAGATCAGCCAAGGAGAATATCAGTACAACGCAGGAATTCTTTAGCATCGGCGACGGTCCATACGTTTGCCTATCAGAACCACAAAATAATTATATATTGTCCTTTTGGGGCTGAAAATGTAAGGACTCGATTTCATGCCTTTAGACGTATTGGGTATAAGGTGCTGACCCCAAATTTGTATAGACTAATTTGGGGCGCCTGTGCCCTAATAGGGTATATGAGTGAAAGAAGAAGACGCAGACATAGCGAATCATCTGACCGGGATCCTCCAGTTAGAGGCGGGCTATATATCAAACCCAGTCTACTGTCAAATCCCCCGCCCAAAGCTTCCTAGAGGGTGAAACCTTCAACGTGTTACCAATATAAATGTTTGATTAATTTATTATTCCTTTCCCTCATCATTTTCGTCTTTCTCCTCTTCTTCTTCGCTTACTTCTTCTTCTGCCCTTCATAATAAGCATAGGTCATGGCTTATAATTATTAATTCAGTATTCCATAGGAAACAATTTCTTTATATATGTTACTTTCTGAGATACACAAAATATTAACAACTCTTATATTTTATACTCATGTTCCAACTCTCTATATTGGATGGCACACTTTGATGAATTCAATTATTTGTACTGACAATGTGAGGGCGTTATGTAGACGAATAGAAAACATATCACGGTCGTGGACGAAAACAAGCAGGATAGTATTTTAAAAGATCGGTTAGAATAAAACACTACTCATTGAGATCAAGGTAAAACAAGTATGGCACTTATATTTGTATATGGCACTGTTATATGACACAGCTATATGTTAAAGACACGCTGAAAGGAAAAATGGAGGGAAAGCATGGAGGTGGAAGACAGCTTTACAGATGGGTAGACACCATCACGAGATGGACCAGAGTTAGCCTAGTTGAATGCACCATGAATACGCTGGAAATGCGGTGCTGGATGATCTTTACAGCCGATCGTCAAAACGCAGATGGTATGTGTCAAGGTCTCACATGGAGTAGGTATGGACAGAAAGTTAGAAGGGATTTATAGAAGGGATATAACACCAATAGAAGGGAAGTAAACATAACCACTCGAACGCTCGAACAATCTCGAGCCTTCGAGAATGATGGGTCAGTTTGCCTACAGATCCGTGGACACAGGTAAAACCCGCCTACAGCGTGCCAGGACCATGTCCACGGGAAGCTCGAAGAGAGTTACACCCCGTGTCCGCCCGACACACGTCGAAGGGCAGACGGCGACTTGGACACCGAGGAAGAAGGAGGGTTTAGCTTAAGGGGGACTTGATAGATAGAAACCAAGTGTATTTAAGGATTGTTGATTATAAGATAGTTGATAGAGTTTTGCTGTGATGGTTATGTGTATGATTGCTTGGTTATGAACTCCTGTGATATTGTAAATATTGTAACTGGCTGCGAAACCCATTCTTCGCCAGATTACTGTGAATAAATTATATCAGAAAGTATCAGAATGGAGTTTGTTGCCTGTCTGAACCCGAGTTTCATTTCCCTAGGTCTTTAGGACGTTGACAGTATGTGATAATTTTGTTTATAGAGCTAAGGATAAATGATTACATACTATTTGCAACAAAAATAGGTTTGGAGTCGCGTTTTTGTCTACTGAAAATAGTAACATAATTGTTTTTTATTTATTTATTTAAAACATGTATATTATCTTGGTTAATCGGAATCTGTTGTCTAAGACGCAAACACTTTAGTTTACGGTAAACAAACAGGCCTTCTCTAGGACGCTAATAGGCACTTTAGCGGGAAAGATTCAAATGCATATTACTACAGTACCAACAACATGTAAGCACTAGCCATGAGAGAGTGCACGACCATGATGGGAAAGGGAAATAGGTAACGCTTTCTCGAGTGCCATACTAAGTGTATGGTTATTTGATCAACATGATATGTCGTTGGTGAGGCCGATTTCAAAACAAACTTACCCATCACGCAATAAAGAGTAGTAGGGTTACCATGACCGAAGCATCAACACACATGGTAAACTAATTCTCATAGTATTTCGTTTAGCCTTACTATAATAGAAAGATCAAAATTTGTATAAGCTAACCGTCGTAGTATTTCACGTAAATACTATGAATGTTAGCTTCTGCTAATGTTGATCTTGTCACATCAACACTCAGTGTAAACTAACCATCATATTATTTCACGTAGGCTTACCGTGGATGAACCATCAACACAACGTATAATCTATAATTCATATGTTTTCGCGTTTGGTTCCTAAGATGATTGATTCCCGTGTGTTAGGTCTTAGTCAGATATGACTGAGCTACCGTATGACAGTAGACGGTACTACCTGTTTCTGTCAGCGCCGAATGTTGGGCGGCGCTTACCAAACCTGACACCCCATATTGTGCCAACTGCTTCGGGCGGAGGAGAGCAATTAGGAGGGTACAAGCCTTATCCTGGTGCGAGGAAATGCAACCTAAAGACAACATTTCATGGCAGGGCAGACCAGGCCCTAAGCTTTGGTTGGCAGCTGGTCTAGGATCGAAGCTCCGACAGGCGGACAGCTAGAGCATTGCTTTGTTGATCCGGCAGCTTCTGCAGCTTGTCTTGTTCCAGATGTATAGGTGTTACCTTTCCTCTGGAGTGAACTAGGCAGGCGGAGAGAGGGATCATGCTGCATGGGCAACACATGGTGTCTATATTTCAGCCCATGCTTTGTACTATGGAGAGGCAATAATTCCATCCCTGGTCTTAACCGGTCTCGGTATCAAAGAGAGAGGTAACTGTTACGGGTTATAAGTCCTTGTCAATTGGCGTAGACATGGGGCGCCACGCGTTACCTCTGACGGTGGGAGACACCTACAGATGTCACTGATAAGCTACCGCCCGCCTCAAGCTGGGCAGCCCCCGGCCAATTGGGTGCTGATCCGCCATAGCCTACCTGCTTCAATGGGTGCTTAGGGATAGGACAAAATCTGAATCGCAGGCTGTAAAACCAATGCACCGGGTACTAATAAAAAGCAAAATAGAAACCTCAAGCTACCGCTTGCATCCTGGAACGTAAGAACCATGTGTCCAGGATTTTCCACTGATTTGACAAATATAGACGATGTGAGAAAAACGGCTGTGATTGATGCTGAACTCAATCGTCTTAACATTGACATTGCTGGCATGCAGGAGACTCGCCTCGCTCAGGAAGAGTCACTCAGGGAAAACAATTACACTTTTTGGAAGGGTAGAAGGCAGGCAGAAAAAAAAAAGGCAACATGGTGTGGGCTTTGCAGTGAAGAATTTGCTACTGGGAATGATTGATATTCCAACTGGAGGTAATGAAAGACTATTATCCCTGCGCTTGACAACTTCTTGTGGTTTTGCCACCATTATCACTGCATATGCACCGACACTCGCTTCCTCTGATGATGTGAAAGATACGTTCTATGAGGAGCTAGACTCTGTGATCAAGGCAGTTCCAAAATCCGACTACATTTATATGCTCGGTGATTTCAATGTTAGTGTGGACAAGGACTCGAAATCATGGCAGTGTGCCTTGGAAATACAACATCGGTCGCATGCATGAAAACGGGCAAAGGCTGCTAAGGTATTGCACCAGAAATGACCTATAAATTACAAACTCCTTTTTTAAAACAAAAGAGCTACATGAGGTCACATGGAAACATCCAAGATCCGGCCATTGGCATCAGCTGGACTTCATTATTACACGGAGACAACATCTGAACCATACATCATTAACTCGAAGTTACCACAGTGCTGGCTGGGATGCGGATCATTCTTCGTTGTTGCAAGGGTTAGACTGAAACCAAAGAGCATCTACACAGCTAAACACAAATCTAGCCCCAGGATTAATATTATTAACACTCACGATCCTCTAAAGTGCTTTGAGTTTCAACAGCAACTTGAAGACGCTTTCACTGATACATTAGAAAATTGTACAGGAAGTGAAAAGTGGAGTAAACTTAAGGAAACTATTTATAAAACAGCGGTAGGGGTCTACGGCACTGTGGATCATAAGAGGCAGGACTGGTTTGCGGCAACCAACCAGATACTGCAGCCCTTGATTGATAAAAAGAAGATAGCTCGCTTAAGAAACAAGGAAAGAACAACGCGTACCACTCTGAGTGAGATGAAGCAAGCTAGGAAGGATGTGCAAAAGGCTGCCAGGCAGTGTGCGAATGACTATTGGATCAAGTTATGTGAGTCCATTCAAAATGCAAGTGATAAGGGAAACATCAGAAGCATGTATGAAGGGATAAAGAAAGCTTGTGGTCCAATGATCAAAAGAAGTGCACCACTGAAAACCTTGACTGGAGAAATCATCACTGATAAGAAACAGCAGATGGATAGATGGGTAGAGCACTATTTAGAGCTTTACTCAAGTGAGACCAAACTAGCGGATGATGCCCTCAACACCATAGACGCCCTGCCAACACCTGACCACTTGGACACACTTCCCACCGTAACAGAAGTTAAGTGTGCTATAAATGAACTTACATCTGGCAATAGAAGTAATCAGGAGTGGGCAAGACACACTCACTCTACAGTTCCACCAGCTAATAGAGCTATGCTGGCGAGAAGGATAAGTCCCACAGGATTTCAAAGATTCAAGCATCATAACGCTGTACAAGAATAAGGGCGATCGGAGCGACTGTATCTCACATCTGTGTATTGTTGGGAAAGTATTTGCCAGAATTGTTCTGCGCAGACTTCAAGTCCTGGGAGATCAAGTCTACCCCGAATCACAGTGCGGCTTCCGTCAGAACCGGTCTACCATTGATATGATATTCTCATTGCGACAAATGCAAGAAAAATGCCGGGAACAAAATCAACCACTGTTTATTGCCCTCATCGACATCACAAAGGCATACGATGTGGTCAGTCGTGAGGGTCTGTTCAAAGCAATGAAAAAGATTGTCTGCCCACCAACTCTTCTGCCAATTGTGGAATCGTTCCACACAGGCATGAAGGTTATAATCAAGTTTGATAGTGCAACTTCAGAAGTGATTGAAATCAAGAGTGGAGTTAAGCAAGGTTGTGTACTAACCCCCACCCTCTTTGGGATATACATTTTAGCTTCTGAAATATGCCTTTCGTGATCAGGATGCCAGTATATACATTCACTCACGCTCAGATGGCGGCCTCTATAATGCTCAGAGATTAAAGGTCACGAACAAAATTAGGAGGGTACTAATCAGAGAGTTGATTTTTGCGGATGATGCTGCAATTACGACCCACTCTGAGGAAGAATTACACCATCTACTATCTGCATTCTCCAATGCTTGTTCAGTATTTGGTTTAACAATTAAGAAAAGAAGACACAGATTATGTCACACGGTGCACATGTGGTACCATCAATCTTTCTTGACGACGCTGAACTGGAGATAGTAGACCATTTTACCTATCAAGGATCAGAGGAAATAGCAAATTATCCCTAGATCAGGAAATCAACATCAGGATTGGCAAGGCAGCAACAACAATGAATATATTAGCAAAAAGAGTCTGGAAGAACAGGAAGCTTACTGCTAAAACAAAAGTCCTCGTCTACCAAGCCTGTGTCCTTAATACTCTTCTATATGGCAGTGAAACATGGACAATTACTCACACCAAGAGCAACGTTTAAACAACTTTTAAATGCGGTGTCTGCGAAAAATACTTGGTATTAAGTGGCAAGACAAAATCACAAATACTGAAGTATTGGAAAGATTAGGTTGCGGGACGGTGTATTCCATGCTCGGTGTAGCATGATGTCTTCAGACGTTCGAATCCCCAGTCCATTTACATTTCTCAATACTTAGTAGTTAACCACAGTAAGCCGTCTTGATACCCTAACTAAAAATAGAATCGAAGATTCTAGTTTAGGGGAAGGAAGATGAATGGTGGGGACTCAATTTGATTGGGTAACCCTTGGGCTGGTAACGCTCCTTAATACATAATTAGCCCGCCAGTCGAAGCATTGATTCCAACCAGTAAAGATGTGTTCAGGATGCAGTGGTAAAACTTGCCCAAAAGCATTCTTTAAGATGTGGTCATCTGCACTTCAGAGAATGAGGAAGATGGGGGAGGCCTTTCAATTACCAGGACAACTCCAGGGAAGTCCTGAGCTCTAGTCTTCAACTCCAGCTGGAAAGTCAAACTCCAAAAAGTACCACATGAACAACAGGTTGCAAATGTTCAGCCTGAATCCACTAATTCTGGCCTATACAGTTGGCACTGAAGAAATAGTCTTTGATGAGAAGCCTAAAACAGGGATACTCTCCAATTTTGTAAAAGCCCAGGCTATATCTTCAAGATAAATTCAAGAAGAAACCTTAAGAGGAGAGATTACCTGGTTTTCAGCATGTCACTACTGGCTAAGAGTAGGACATTAAAGGTGCACTTGGAGCAGACTATATCACAGCTTATTATTAATATTGGCTGAAAGGCTAATGGAGAAGAAGTATAGAACATAAAGCAAATTCTCAAAATGGATTAGTGATAATTAGGTGTGGTGATTTAGTTACATCAGAACCTTTTGTGGGAGATAGACTGGCAGGGAAGAATGATGGGACATAATAGTTTTTAGATCTTCATCTACTGAAAAGTAAAACTAATCCCAAATTATCAACTTTGCGAACAGTCTACTCACCCTTCGGAAGGACATGTTTGTCACTTGCTTCGGACTAGTCAAAGTAGGGAATAGCCTAAACTGGAAAAACATTATGGGGAAAGCTGAAACCTGAGACATTCCCAACACCTTCATTGGTGCTAAAAGACGGAACACGGATCAGTATAGCAGTGTCTCCCTATACTTGTGCCCGGCTATAGGTTTATCATGTGTTTTCCTCATTTGACGGTTGGAAAGGTGATAGCATGATTAAAGTGTTGTGGTGTAGGATAACCTATGGTGTAGAGATGTGAAGGAGGAGGGTTTATTTAGATTAATGTTTCTGTGGGGATTGGGTGTTGTATTTAGGCTCATAATTATGTCAATGAGATTACATATAAACTAATATTTTGAAATGTGAATGTTGACAATATGAAGCCTGAGTCTTCACTTGACAGATGGGTCATTAATAAAGCTTGTTACAGATATTGTGGAAGTTCTGTGTGGTTGTTGTCAAGTATCTTCCATGATGTATGACTTGTCTAATCTGTTGGTGTGATCATTCCTTTGTGAATGTTTGTCCAACTGTTGTCAAGATCTTCTCATGTTGATGTCTTGTTCAACCAGTGTAAAGTACAGTGGTTGTTGTTTATATTCACTACAATGGTACAATTGTCAATGTGATCATTTGTCCAAGTGTCTTGTGTCACTTGAAATAAGTAATGAGATCAAAAATGAGGTTGGCGATCAGAGCACAGTCAGCTGGAAGATGAGAGAACTGCTTTCATTGGTTACTGTGGCTAACTGCCAAGATCTCTATATATGGCCTAGAAGAGAAATCATCAATAAATAATTCTGTGTAGAACTTAACTTAGGTCTAATTTCTCACAGTGGGGGTACTCGATGAGCCAAAATTCTGAATGGTTTCTCTACAAGGGTTATGCGAGAATAAATATCAATACCTCTAGACAACACTTACTGTTACTAACCTGTATCTTTTATAGAGAGATATACTTTATAGAACTTCACTCATTGGAACTTCTGTAATTCTCTATAAACCCACAAAAAAACCTCACATGTTGTGGGCCCGTATCCGCGATTGAACCCCGGGAACACCCCTAAAGGTGATCACATGTTGTGGGCCCGTATCCGCGATTGAACACCGGGAATAACCTGCTAAAGGGGATCACATATTGTTGACTAATATAGGCAATTAGAACCCTGGGAACACCCCTAAAGGTAATCACATATTGAGTGCTCTATGCACTAATTGAACCCTGGGAATACCTTTTATGGGATTCACATAACGAGGTCTGATGACTCGGGATGTAAACTATGGGTATATCTTGTCTGGGACTCCTGTGGGGGAATATCTATGCTTGTATTAGAATCAGGGAGTAACCTCTCGCAAAATTAAACCTATTGCTTAGAGTTTTAGGATGTGGTTAATGGATCTCATCACATAAATGTGGACAAAAGGTCCAGATGTTTAAACCCACAAGTAAATCTCGGGTGGTGGTTGTTTCATCAATGGTGGTAATATTGCATGTATCACTGTTCACAAATGTCACATTGTACAATGTAGTTGAACAAAAATGTTAATTATCTTATGGGTCAACATGTTTGATATACCCATGATAATGTTAGTGTTTCAAGATGGGCTGATGTAATGGACTGTCAATATGTTGTTTAATTTTGTGCATGCTGTTGTTCACTATGAGTATCAGATAAGGTACCTGAGAACCAGAAGACACAAATTATTTTTAAATAACATAGACAGCTAATTTCAGGATAAATTTGATTTTTCTTGAGATAAATTAAGACACTTGATCCAGGGAATTAATAGGGGGCCTACTCCATTTTCAACTTATTGGCTAGCATGGGAGAAAGGGGAATTAGTGTATTTACATTTTAATATCACTGCATCACATCATATAGTGGGTACTTAATTCCTCAGTCCCCATAACATGTTGGCAACACTGAGAGCAGAGAGTGTGAACCCTGATGGAAAACTTGGGCAACCATTAAGACACCTCACTAACCATCTCTCTCAGTATAGTCAGTATTCGTACCGGCTAATGTCCAGTGTCAATTCGACGTTGGGTTTATTCTTCAGTGTGTGACCTTGTCAGTGACCTTGATCACGTTGCGGAGAAGGTAAGCACGATGGAATCTCCAGGAGAAACATCCTTATCAACTCAGTCACTTGCCATTCCTGAGGTAGTGGTATTCATAAGCGTACTTGATACGTGATGGACGAGATGAAGGGAAGATTCTACCTGATGTCATGGTCAGTCACTCATGACCCGACCACAGTCTGGTGTCTATAAGACATTAGTCTATTGTTCGATGGTGTGATCTCTGGTGTACTAGGATCCAAGTCACTAGGAGTGAACTCATTGAATCTCCAGGAAGGCCATCAAAATAACTGGACCCCTAGGCCATTCATATGGCAGTGGAGAGCGTACGCAAAGTATGTGTCTGGGAAACGATGGATAACCAACCTGATGTCATTGGCGTATCATACGACTAGGAGCATAACGTGGACAACCTGAAAAATTTCATGAAGAGATAAAACAGGATCCGTCTCCGACGTCTGCCGTCAATTCATCCTCAGTTGAGAAAGCATTTCTGCCTGCAAAATGGTGGAGATTAAAGGACGGACAAAGTTGAGAGTGACTGATGTCCTTCTCCTTTTTCATTCTCAATTGGGAAGACCTTTCTGCCTGGAAAATGGTAGGAATGTAGCTCAGTTCTAGACGAGAGCAAAGTCTGCGATGGAGTGGACTAATAAGGATTACTGTTCTTAAACAGTTAACTCTTATATGGTAGAGATCACTGCAACTCCAGCAGTTGACACTCTATACACAACGAAAGATCACTGTTCTTAAACAGCTGACTACTTTCAAGGATAAAGATCTCTGCAAGCTTAGCAGTCGACTCTTTACTATAATAAGAACCATGCATTAGGCCGTGGAATTCTATATTATTACTGATCTGCGAGATGTCTTCACAAGACCTGGCCAGTCCTATCCTCAAAGTCAGTAAATTGCTTCCAAAATTCCAGTCAATATTGGGACCTAAGGAGCTATACCCATATAATCACACCCCTTCAAAGGTGGCTGTGATAATGACGGACTTCTCTATTGCTGAGAGGAAACGCCTTATATTCGCCAATAGTAAACGTTTTGCTCATGTGGGAGAGAAAGAACGGATACTCCAGCCACTCAAAAGCATTTAGCTAGAGAGTTGCTGAAGACAAGATGGAAATTCCACCTGGAATTCTAGCTTAGTGGATGTTAGTATAACTGCATCTACAAACTCAGTTGCTACGGTAGAAACAGCTTACACATGATGGACGCTGAGTGGCCAATCCACGACAAGTCTGGAGTGGGATTGCACTATCTCAACTATAGAGCAACTAAGGAGACGAAATGCTGTCACTTCTCACAACACAACAAAATAGAGGCCTAACGGAATGAGGAAATCTCAGCCAATAAGTGCACCTCTAAATCTATGGTAAGACTACAGAAATAAGTCAAGGAAATATAATGGGAAATTGCTACTATCTGCAAACACAAGAGGCTTATTGGAAAGGTAGACCCTGTGTCCAACGCTAACCAAATCTGCACTAGTAGATTTTAGTCTTAAGTTCTGCAGCGGCGGCTGCTATACAGTTCACCCGGAAGTGATTGTCTTTGCCCCGGTGATGATCAAAAATTTTAACCCAGTTCCAAATACCAGGATTACTGTTGGAGAAAGTTGTTCAGTCAAAACACTCTCACAGGATTATCATTCTCCTGTGGCGAAGGGAAGAATGAAGTTCTGATAAAGATAAAAAGTTGAGAGACACATGGAATGCAACCATTCTCTTAAAACTTCATCTAGAAGTTGGTTTAATTGCAAAGCCATTACTTCTCATAATGAATCTCAATGGCCTACTCATGCTTTGAAAGTGTGTGACTCTGAGAGATCATTCATCATGGACAGGAATAATAGCATGGAGATTGACTGTGGAGCATTGTCAGAAATGAGTTGGAGAGCAGTTCACTGATAAGTGTGGTCATAACTCTTCATACTTCCAGTGACTAAATGGAACTTCATGCAAGACTAACTTCATGGTCTTTGCAGATGCCACCAAATTCATGACTGATGAATATTGGAGCAGATTTTTCTTAAAAAGAGAAAAGTCAATTGGTTCCATATGCACAGCTCTTGTTGGAGTAATGGGAGATGAGTAAATGATGACACCACTTAAAGGATCTGGGAACTGTGAACGCCTGACCTATCAGTCATTTTATCAATGACAGTTTTTATGGGGAGGCTATGTAGCATGATGTCTTCAGACGTTCGCATCCCCAGTCCATTTACATTTCTCAATACTTAGTAGTTAACCACAGTAAGCCGTCTTGATACCCTAACTAAAAATAGAATCGAAGATTCTAGTTTAGGGGAAGGAAGATGAATGGTGGGGACTCAATTTGATTGGGTAACCCTTGGGCTGGTAACGCTCCTTAATACATAATTAGCCCGCCAGTCGAAGCATTGATTCCATCCCGTAAGAACGTGTTCAAGATGCAGTGGTAAAACTTGCCCAAAAGCATTCTTTAAGATGTGGTCATCTGCACTTCAGAGAATGAGGAAGATGGGGGAGGCCTTTCAATTACCAGGACAACTCCAGGGAAGTCCTGAGCTCTAGTCTTCAACTCCAGCTGAAAAGTCAAACTCCAAAAAGTACCACATGAACAACAGGTTGCAAATGTTCAGCCTGAATCCACTAATTCTGGCCTATACAGTTGGCACTGAAGAAATAGTCTTTGATGAGAAGCCTAAAACAGGGATACTCTCCAATTTTGTAAAAGCCCCAGGCTATATCTTCAAGATAAATTCAAGAAGAAACCTTAAGAGGAGAGATTACCTGGTTTTCAGCATGTCACTACTGGCTAAGAATAGACATTAAAGGTGCACTTGGAGCAGACTATATCACAGCTTATTATTAATATTGGCTGAAAGCTAAAGGAGCAGAAGTTAATAAATAGAGCAAATTCTCAAAATGGATTAGTGATAATTAGGTGTGGTGATTTAGTTACATCAGAACCTTTTGTGGGAGATAGACTGGCAGAGAAGAATGATGGGACATAATAGTTTTTAGATCTTCATCTACTGAAAAGTAAAACTAATCCCAAATTATCAACTTTGCGAACAGTCTACTCACCCTTCGGAAGGACATGTTTGTCACTTGCTTCGGACTAGTCAAAGTAGGGGAATAGCCTGAACTGGAAAAACATTATGGGGAAAGCTGAAACCTGAGACATTCCCAACACCTTCATTAGGTGCTAAAAGACGGTACACGGATCAGTATAGCAGTGTCTCCCTATACTTGTGCCCGGCTATAGGTTTTTCATGTGTTTTCCTCATTTGACGGTTGGAAAAGTGATAGCATGATTACAGTGTTGTGGTGTAGGATAACCTATGGTGTAGAGATGTGAAGGAGGAGGGTTTATTTAGATTAATGTTTCTGTGGGGATTGGGTGTTGTATTTAGGCTCATAATTATGTCAATGAGATTACATATAAACTAATATTTTGAAATGTGAATGTTGACAATATGAAGCCTGAGTCTTCACTTGACAGATGGGTCATTAATAAAGCTTGTTACAGATATTGTGGAAGTTCTGTGTGGTTGTTGTCAAGTATCTTCCATGATGTATGACTTGTCTAATCTGTTGGTGTGATCATTCCTTTGTGAAT
This sequence comes from Cepaea nemoralis, assembly GCA_014155875.1. Taxonomy (NCBI): domain Eukaryota; kingdom Metazoa; phylum Mollusca; class Gastropoda; order Stylommatophora; family Helicidae; genus Cepaea; species Cepaea nemoralis. The sequence goes on along the minus strand of JACEFZ010016553.1, from coordinate 744,466 downwards.
GTTTGTCCAACTGTTGTCAAGATCTTCTCATGTTGATGTCTTGTTCAACCAGGGTAAAATACAATTGTTGTTGTTTATGTTCACTACAATGGTACAATTGTCAATGTGATCATTTGTCCAAGTGTCTTGTGTCACTTGAAATAAGTAATGAGATCAAAAATGAGGTTGGCGATCAGAGCACAGTCAGCTGGAAGATGAGAGAACTGCTTTCATTGGTTACTGTGGCTAACTGCCAAGATCTATATATATATATGGCCTAGAAGAGAAATCATCTATAAATAATTCTGTGTAGAACTTAACTTAGGTCTAATTTCTCACAGTGGGGGTACTCGATGAGCCAAAATTCTGAATGGTTTCTCTACAAGGGTTATGCGAGAATAAATATCAATACCTCTAGACAACACTTGCTGTTACTAACCTGTATCTTTTATAGAGAGATATACTTTATAGAACTTCACTCATTGGAACTTCTGTAATTCTCTATAAACCCACAAAAAAACCTCACATGTTGTGGGCCCGTATCCGCGATTGAACCCCGGGAACACCCCTAAAGGTGATCACATGTTGTGGGCCCGTATCCGCGATTGAACCCCGGGAATAACCTGCTAAAGGGGATCACATATTGTGGACTAATATAGGCAATTAGAACCCTGGGAACACCCCTCAAGGTAATCACATATTGAGTGCTCTATGCACTAATTGAACCCTGGGAATACCTTTTATGGGATTCACATAACGAGGTCTGACGACTCGGGATGTAAACTATGGGTATACCTTGTCTGGGACTCCTGTGGAGGATATCTATGCTTGTATTAGAATCAGGGAGTAACCTCTCGCAAAATTAAACCTATTGCTTAGAGTTTTATGATGTGGTTAATGGATCTCGTCACATAAATGTGGACAAAAGGTCCAGATGTTTAAACCCACAAGTAAATCTCGGGTGGTGGTTGTTTCATCAATGGTGGTAATATTGCATGTATCACTGTTCACAAATGTCACATTGTACAATGTAGTTGAACAAAAATGTTAATTATCTTATGGGTCAACATGTTTGCTATACCCATGATAATGTTGTGTTTCTGAATGGGCTGATGTAATGGACTGTCAATATTGTTGTTTAATTTTGTGCATGCTGTTGTTCATTATGAGTATCAGATAAAGGTACCTGAGAACCAGAAGACACAAATTATTTTTAAATAACATAGACAGCTAATTTCAGGATAAATTTGATTTTTCTTGAGATAAATTAAGACACTTGATCCAGGGAATAAATAGGGGGCCTACTCCATTTTCTAACTTATTGGCTAGCATGGGAGAAAGGGGAATTAGTGTATTTACATTTTAATATCACTGCATCACATCATATAGTGGGTACTTAATTCCTCAGTCCCCATAACATGTTGGCAACACTGAGAGCAGAGAGTGTGAACCCTGATGGAAAACTTGGGCAACCATTAAGACACCTCACTGGCAATCTCTCTCAGTATAGTCAGTATTCGTACCGGCTAATGTCCAGTGTCAATTCGACGTTGGGTTTATTCTTCAGTGTGTGACCTTGTCAGTGACCTTGATCACGTTGCGGAGAAGGTAAGCACGATTGAATCTCCAGGAGAAACATCCTTATCAACTCAGTCACTTGCCATTCCTGAGGTAGTGGTATTCTTAAGCGTACTTGATACGTGATGGACGAGATGAAGGGAAGATTCTACCTGATGTCATGGTCAGTCACTCATGACCCGACCACAGTCTGGTGTCTATAAGACATTAGTCTATTGTTCGATGGTGTGATCTCTGGTGTACTAGGATCCACGTCACCAGGAGTGAACTCATTGAATCTCCAGGAAGGCCATCAAAATAACTGGACCCCTGGCCATTCATATGGCAGTGGAGAGCGTACGCAAAGTATGTGTCTGGGAAACGATGGATAACCAACCTGATGTCATTGGCGTATCATACGACTAGGAGCATAACGTGGACAACCTGAAAAATTTCATGAAGAGATAAAACAGGATCCGTCTCCGACGTCGGACGTCAATTCATCCTCAGTTGAGAAAGCATTTCTGCCTGAAAAGGTGGAAATTAAAGGACGGACAAAGTTGAATACAACTGATGTCCTTCTCCTTTTTCATTCTCAATTGGGAAGACCTTTCTGCGTGGAAAATGGTGGGAATGTAGCTCGGTTCTAGACAAGAGCAAAGTCTGTGATGGAATGGACTAATAAGGATTACTGTTCTTAAACAGTTAACTCTTATATGGTAGAGATCACTGCAACTCCAGCAGTTGACACTCTATACACAACGAAAGATCACTGTTCTTAAACAGCTGACTTCTTTCCAGGTAAAGATCCCTGCAATTCAGCAGTCGACTCTTTACATAAAAAGAACCATGCATTACGCAGTGGAATCTTATATTATTACTGAGATGCGAGGTGTATTCACAAGACCTGGCCAGTCCTATCCTCAAAGTCAGTAAAATTGCTTCAAAACAATTCCAGTCAATATTGGGATCTAAGAAGTTATACCCACATAATCACACCCCTTCAAAGGTGGCTGTGATAATGACGGACTTCTCTATTGCTGAGGGGAAACGCCTTATATTCGCCAAATAGTAAACGTTTTGCTCATGTGGGAGAGAAAGAACGGATACTCCAGCCACTCAAAAGCACTTCGCTAAAGCATGGCTGAAGACAACTAGTTGGAAACTCCACCTGGAATTCTATATTAGTAGTAGTAGATGTCACAGTCTGGCTGCATCTACAAATTCAGTTGCTACGTTAGAAAATAGAGCAACTAAGGAGAGAAAATGCTGTCACTTCTCACAACAAATCAAAATAGAGGCCTAACGGAATGAGGAAATCTCAGCCAATAAGTGCACCTCTAAATCTATGGTAAGACTACAGAAATAAGTCAAGGAAATATAATGGGAAATTGCTACTATCTGCAAACACAAGAGGCTTATTGGAAAGGTAGACCCTGTGTCCAACGCTAACCAAATCTGCACTAGTAGATTTTAGTCTTAAGTTCTGCAGCGGCTGCTATATAGTTCACCCGGAAGTGATTGTCTTTGCTCCGGTGATGATCAAAAATTTTAACCCAGTTCCAAATGCCAAGATTACTGTTGGAGAAAGTGTTCAGTTAAATACACTCTCACAGGATTATCATTCTCCAGAGGCGAAGGGAAGAATGAAGTTCTGATAAAGATGAAAAGGAGAGACACATAGAATGCAACCATTCTCTTAAAACTTCATCTGGAAGTTGGTTTAATTGCAAAACCATTACTTCTCATAATGAATCTCAATGGTCTACTCATGCTTTGAAAGTGTGTGACTCTGAGAGATCATTCATCATGGACAGGAAAAATAGCATGGAGATTGACTGTGGAGCATTGTCAGAAATGAGTTGGAGAGCAGTTCACTGATAAGTGTGGTCATAACTCTTCATACTTCCAGTGACTAAATGGAACTTCATGCAAGGACTAACTTCATGGTCTTTGCAGATGCCACCAAATTCATGACTGATGAATATTGGAGCAGATTTTTCTTAAAAGGAAAAGTCAATTGGTTCCATATGCACAGCTCTTGTTGGAGTAATGGGAGATAGAGAGTAAATGATGCCACCACTTAAAGGATCTGGGAACTGTGAACGCCTGACCTATCAGTCATTTTATCAATGACAGTTTTATGGGGAGGCTATGTAGCATGATGTCTTCAGACGTTCGCATCCCCAGTCCATTTACATTTCTCAATACTTAGTAGTTAACCACAGTAAGCCGTCTTGATACCCTAACTAAAAATAGAATCGAAGATTCTAGTTTAGGGGAAGGAAGATGAATGGTGGGGACTCAATTTGATTGGGTAACCCTTGGGCTGGTAACGCTCCTTAATACATAATTAGCCCGCCAGTCGAAGCATTGATTCCATCCAGTAAAGACGTGTTCAAGATGCAGTGGTAAAACTTGCCCAAAAGCATTCTTTAAGATGTGGTCATCTGCACTTCAGAGAATGAGGAAGATGGGGGAGGCCTTTCAATTACCAGGACAACTCCAGGGAAGTCCTGAGCTCTAGTCTTCAACTCCAGCTGAAAAGTCAAACTCCAAAAAGTACCACATGAACAACAGGTTGCAAATGTTCAGCCTGAATCCACTAATTCTGGCCTATACAGTTGGCACTGAAGAAATAGTCTTTGATGAGAAGCCTAAAACAGGGATACTCTCCAATTTTGTAAAAGCCCCAGGCTATATCTTCAAGATAAATTCAAGAAGAAACCTTAAGAGGAGAGATTACCTGGTTTTCAGCATGTCACTACTGGCTAAGAGTGGGCATTAAAGGTGCACTTGGAGCAGACTATATCACAGCTTATTATTAATATTGGCTGAAAGCTAAAGGAGCAGAAGTTAATAAATAGAGCAAATTCCCAAAATGGATTAGTGATAATTAGGTGTGGTGATTCAGTTACATCAGAACCTTTTGTGGGAGATAGACTGGCAGAGAAGAATGATGGGACATAATAGTTTTTAGATCTTCATCTACTGAAAAGTAAAACTAATCCCAAATTATCAACTTTGCGAACAGTCTACTCACCCTTCGGAAGGACATGTTTGTCACTTGCTTCGGACTAGTCAAAGTAGGGAATAGCCTGAAACTGGAAAAACATTATGGGGAAAGCTGAAACCTGAGACATTCCCAACACCTTCATTAGGTGCTAAAAGACGGTACACGGATCAGTATAGCAGTGTCTCCCTATACTTGTGCCCGGCTATAGGTTTATCATGTGTTTTCCTCATTTGACGGTTGGAAAAGTGATAGCATGATTAAAGTGTTGTGGTGTAGGATAACCTATGGTGTAGAGATGTGAAGGAGGAGGGTTTATTTAGATTAATGTTTCTGTGGGGATTGGGTGTTGTATTTAGGCTCATAATTATGTCAATGAGATTACATATAAACTAATATTTTGAAATGTGAATGTTGACAATATGAAGCCTGAGTCTTCACTTGACACATGGGTCATTAATAAAGCTTGTTACAGATATTGTGGAAGTTCTGTGTGGTTGTTGTCAAGTATCTTCCATGATGTATGACTTGTCTAATCTGTTGGTGTGATCATTCCTTTGTGAATGTTTGTCCAACTGTTGTCAAGATCTTCTCATGTTGATGTCTTGTTCAACCAGTGTAAATACAGTTGTTGTTGTTATGTTCACTACAATGGTACAATTGTCAATGTGATCATTTGTCCAAGTGTCTTGTGTCACTTGAAATAATAATAGAGATCAAACATGAGGTTGGCGACCAGAGCACAGTCAGCTGGAAGATGAGAGAACTGCTTTCATTGGTTACTGTGGCTAACTGCCAAGATCTATATATATATATATATATATATATATATATATATATATATATATATATATATATATATATATATATATATATATACGGCCTAGAAGAGAAATCATCAATAAATAATTCTGTGTAGAACTTAACTTAGGTCTAATTTCTCACAGTGGGGGTACTCGATGAGCCAAAATTCTGAATGGTTTCTCTACAAGGGTTATGCGAGAATAAATATCAATACCTCTAGACAACACTTGCTGTTACTAACCTGGATCTTTTATAGAGAGATATACTTTATAGAACTTCACTCATTGGAACTTCTGTAATTCTCTATAAACCCACAAAAAAACCTCACATGTTGGGGCCTCATATCCGCGATTGAACCCCGGGAACACCCCTAAAGGTGATCACTGTTGTGGACCCGTATCCGCGACTTGAACCCCGGGAATAACCTGCTAAAGGGGATCACATATTGTGGACTAATATAGGCAATTAGAACCCTGGGAACACCCCTAAAGGTAATCACATATTGAGTGCTCTATGCACTAATTGAACCCTGGGAATACCTTTTATGGGATTCACATAACGAGGTCTGATGACTCGGGATGTAAACTATGGGTATACCTTGTCTGGGACTCCTGTGGGGGAATATCTATGCTTGTATTAGAATCAGGGAGTAACCTCTCGCAAAATTAAACCTATTGCTTAGAGTTTTATGATGTGGTTAATGGATCTCGTCACATAAATGTGGACAAAAGGTCCAGATGTTTAAACCCACAAGTAAATCTCGGGTGGTGGTTGTTTCATCAATGGTGGTAATATTGCATGTATCACTGTTCACAAATGTCACATTGTACAATGTAGTTGAACAAAAATGTTAATTATCTTATGGGTCAACATGTTTGATATACCCAGGATAATGTTAGGTTTCAAGATGGGCTGATGTAATGGACTGTCAATGATGTTGTTTAATTTTGTGCATGCTGTTGTTCACTATGAGTATCAGATAAAGGTACCTGAGAACCAGAAGACACACATTATTTTTAAATAACATAGACAGCTAATTTCAGGATAAATTTGATTTTTCTTGAGATAAATTAAGACACTTGATCCAGGGAATTAATAGGGGGCCTACTCCATTGTCTAACTTATTGGCTAGCATGGGAGAAAGGGGAATTAGTGTAATTACATTTTAATATCACTGCATCACATCATATAGTGGGTACTTAATTCCTCAGTCCCCATAACATGTTGGCAACACTGAGAGCAGAGAGTGTGAACCCTGATGGAAAACTTGGGCAACCATTAAGACACCTCACTAACCATCTCTCTCAGTATAGTCAGTATTCGTACCGGCTAATGTCCAGTGTCAATTCGACGTTGGGTTTATTCTTCAGTGTGTGACCTTGTCAGTGACCTTGATCACGTTGCGGAGAAGGTAAGCACGATGGAATCTCCAGGAGAAACATCCTTATCAACTCAGTCACTTGATATTTCTGAGGTAGTGGTATTCATAAGCGTACTTGATACGTGATGGACGAGATGAAGGGAAGATTCTACCTGATGTCATGGTCAGTCACTCATGACCCGACCACAGTCTGGTGTCTATAAGACATTAGTCTATTGTTCGATGGTGTGATCTCTGGTGTACTAGGATCCAAGTCACTAGGAGTGAACTCATTGAATCTCCAGGAAGGCCATCAAAATAACTGGACCCCTGGCCATTCATATGGCAGTGGAGAGCGTACGCAAAGTATGTGTCTGGGAAACGATGGATAACCAACCTGATGTCATTGGCGTATCATACGACTAGGAGCATAACGTGGACAACCTGAAAAATTTCATGAAGAGATAAAACAGGATCCGTCTCCGACGTCTGCCGTCAATTCATCCTCAGTTGAGAAAGCATTTCTGCCTGAAAAGGTGGAAATTAAAGGACGGACAAAGTTGAATACAACTGATGTCCTTCTCCTTTTTCATTCTCAATTGGGAAGACCTTTCTGCCTGGAAAATGGTGGGAATGTAGCTCGGTTCTAGACAAGAGCAAAGTCTGCGATGGAGTAGACTAATAAGGATTACTGTTCTTAAACAGTTAACTCTTATATGGTAGAGATCACTGCAACTCCAGCAGTTGACACTCTATACACAACGAAAGATCACTGTTCTTAAACAGCTGACTACTTTCAAGGTAAAGATCCCTGCAACCTTGCAGTCGACTCTTTACATAATAAGAACCATGCATTAGGCCGTGGAATTCTATATTATTACTGATCTGCGAGATGTCTTCACAAGACCTGGCCAGTCCTATCCTCAAAGTCAGTAAATTGCTTCCAAAATTCCAGTCAATATTGGGATCTAAGGAGCTATACCCATATAATCACACCCCTTCAAAGGTGGCTGTGATAATGACGGACTTCTCTATTGCTGAGAGGAAACGCCTTATATTCGCCAATAGTAAACGTTTTGCTCATGTGGGAGAGAAAGAACGGATACTCCAGCCACTCAAAAGCATTTAGCTAGAGAGTTGCTGAAGACAAGATGGAAATTCCACCTGGAATTCTAGCTTAGTGGATGTTAGTATAACTGCATCTACAAACTCAGTTGCTACGGTAGAAACAGCTTACACATGATGGACGCTGAGTGGCCAATCCACGACAAGTCTGGAGTGGGATTGCACTATCTCAACTATAGAGCAACTAAGGAGAGGAATTGCTGTCACTTCTCACAACACAACAAAATAGAGGCCTAACGGAATGAGGAAATCTCAGCCAATAAGTGCACCTCTAAATCTATGGTAAGACTACAGAAATAAGTCAAGGAAATATAATGGGAAATTGCTACTATCTGCAAACACAAGAGGCTTATTGGAAAGGTAGACCCTGTGTCCTACACTAACCAAATCTGCTCTAGTAGATTTTAGTCTTAAGTTCTGCAGCGGCTGCTATACAGTTCACCCGGAAGTGATTGTCTTGGCCACGGTGATGATCAAAAATTTTAACCCAGTTCCAAATACCAGGATTACTGTTGGAGAAAGTTGTTCAGTCAAATACACTCTCACAGGATTATCATTCTCCAGAGGCGAAGGGAAGAATGAAGTTCTGATAAAGACTAAATGAGTGAGAGACATATGGAATTATACCACTCTCATCAGACTCATATAGAAGTTGGTTTAATTGCAAAAGCCATTACTTCTCATAATGAATCTCAATGGCTACTCATGCTTTGAAAGTGTGTGACTCTGAGAGATCATTCATCATGGACAGGAAAAATAGCATGGAGATTGACTGTGGAGCATTGTCAGAAATGAGTTGGAGAGCAGTTCACTGATAAGTGTGGTCATAACTCTTCATACTTCCAGTGACTAAATGGAACTTCATGCAAGACTAACTTCCTGGTCTTTGCAGATGCCACCAAATTCATGACTGATGAATATTGGAGCAGATTTTTCTTAAAAAAGGAAAAGTCAATTGGTTCCATATGCACAGCTCTTGTTGGAGTAATGGGAGATGAGTAAATGATGACACCACTTAAAGGATCTGGGAACTGTGAACGCCTGACCTATCAGTCATTTTATCAATGACAGTTTTTATGGGGAGGCTATGTAGCATGATGTCTTCAGACGTTCGCATCCCCAGTCCATTTACATTTCTCAATACTTAGTAGTTAACCACAGTAAGCCGTCTTGATACCCTAACTAAAAATAGAATCGAAGATTCTAGTTTAGGGGAAGGAAGATGAATGGTGGGGACTCAATTTGATTGGGTAACCCTTGGGCTGGTAACGCTCCTTAATACATAATTAGCCCGCCAGTCGAAGCATTGATTCCAACCAGTAAAGATGTGTTCAGGATGCAGTGGTAAAACTTGCCCAAAAGCATTCTTTAAGATGTGGTCATCTGCACTTCAGATAATGAGGAAGATGGGGGAGGCCTTTCAATTACCAGGACAACTCCAGGGAAGTCCTGAGCTCTAGTCTTCAACTCCAGCTGAAAAGTCAAACTCCAAAAAGTACCACATGAACAACAGGTTGCAAATGTTCAGCCTGAATCCACTAATTCTGGCCTATACAGTTGGCACTGAAGAAATAGTCTTTGATGAGAAGCCTAAAACAGGGATACTCTCCAATTTTGTAAAAGCCCAGGCTATATCTTCAAGATAAATTCAAGAAGAAACCTTAAGAGGAGAGATTACCTGGTTTTCAGCATGTCACTACTGGCTAAGAGTGGACATTAAAGGTGCACTTGGAGCAGACTATATCACAGCTTATTATTAATATTGGCTGAAAGGCTAATGGAGAAGAAGTATAGAACATAAAGCAAATTCTCAAAATGGATTAGTGATAATTAGGTGTGGTGATTTAGTTACATCAGAACCTTTTGGGGGAGATAGACTGGCAGGTGAAGAATAGTTGACATCTATAACAACAAAGATCAATTTCTTAAACAGACTACTAATTTTCAAGGAAAGTCCCTGCACCTTGCTTCGGACTCTTGTACAAATAGGAATAGCCTAGCCTGGAAAAACATTATGGGGGAAGCTGAAGGATGACATTCCAACACCTTCAGTGCTATCCTACAAAGCAGTACATGCTTCATAAATGTCCCGCAATATTAGGTTCTAAGGTGTTTTCCTCATTTTGACGGTTGGAAAGGTGATAGCTGATAAAGTGTTTGGTGTAGGATACCTATTGTGAGAGTGTAAGGAGGAGTTTATTTATGATTAATGTTTCTGTGGATGTGGTGAGATAAAAGAAACATAATTACTCCAGCACTCCCAAAAGCATTAGCTAGAGGAAGCGCGATGAAGACAAGATGGAAATTCCACCTGGAATTCTAGTATTAGGGATGTTAGATAAACTGCATCTACAAACTCAGTTGCTACGGTAGAAAACAGCTTACACCTGATGGACGCTGAGTGGACAATCCACGACAAGTCTGGAGTTGGATTGCACTATTCTCAACTATAGAGCAACTAAGGAGAGGAATTGCTGATCACATTCCACAACCACAACAAAATAGAGGCCTAACGGAATGAGGAAATGCAGCCAATAAGTGACTCTAAATCTATGGTAAGACTACAGAAATACGTCAAGGAAATATAAATGGGTAAATTGCTACTATCTGCAAACACAAGAGGCTTATGGAAAGGTAGAACCTGTGTCCTACAATAACCAAATCTGCCTTCTAGTTAGATTTTAGTCTTAAGTTCTGCACAGCGGCTGTATAACAGTTCACCCGGAAGTGATTGTCTGGCCACGGGGTGATCAAACATTTTAACCCAGTTCCAAATACCAGGATTACGTGGAGAAATTTGTTCAGTCAAAAAAAACTCTCACGGATTATCATTCTCCTGTTGCGAAGGAAGAATGAACGTTCTGATAAAGATAAAAGTTGAGAGACAATGGAATGCAACCATTCTCTAAACTTCATCTAGAGTGGTTTAATTGCATAAAGCCATTATTCTCATAAATGAATTCTCAATGCCTACTCATGCTTGAAAAGTGTGGGACTCTTGGAGAGACTCCACTTCATCATTTGACAGAAAAATAGCATGGAGATTGACTGTGAGCATTGTCAGAAATGAGTTGAGAAGCAGTTCACTGATAAGTGTGGTCAGAACTCTTCATAACTTCCAGGACTAAATTGGAACTTCATGCAAGACTAACTTCCTGGCTTTTGCAGATGACACCAAATTCATGATGATGAATATTGGAGACGATTTTCTTAAAAAAGGAAAACGCAATTGGTTCCATATTGCACAAGCTCTTGTGTTGGAGTAATGGGAGATGAGAAATGATGACACCACTTAAAGGATCTGGGAACTGTGAACGCCTGACCTATCAGTTCATTTATCAATGACAGTTTTATGGGGGGCTAGTAGCTGAATCTTCAGACGTTCGCATCCCCAGTCCATTTACATTTCAATTACTTAATAGGTTACCAAGTAAGCAGTCTTGATACTAACATAAAAATAGAATCGAATGATTCTAGTTTAGGGGAAGAAGATGAATGGTCGGATGACGCAATTTGATTGAGGTAAACCATTGGGCTGGTAACGCTCCTTAATACATAATAGCCCGCAGTCGAAGCATTGATTCCAACCAGTAAAGATGTGTTCAGGACCTGCAGTGTAAAACATTGCCCCAAAAGCATTCTTTAAGATGGGTCATATGACTTCAGAGAATGAGGAAGATGGGGGTAAGGCCTTTCAATACCAGGACAAATCCATGGGAAGTCATAGCTATAGTCTTCAACTCCAGCTGAAAAGTCACAACTCAAAAAGTACCACAGAACAAACATGGTTGCAAAGGTTCAGCCTGAATCCACTAATTCTGCCTATACAGTGGCACTGAAGAAATAGTCTTTGATGAGAAGCCTAAAAAAGGGATATCTCCAATTTTGTAAAAGCCCGGCTATATCTTCAAGATAAAATTCAAGAAAGAACCGAAGAGGAGAGATTACCTCGGTTTCAGCATGTCACTACGGGCTAAGACCCGTGACATTAAAGGTTGCACTTGGAGCAGATCTCCCATCATATCCACAGCTTAGTATTAATATGGCCTGAAAGGCTCAAGGGGGGAGAAGAAGTATAGAACATAAAGCAAATTCTCAAAATGCGATTAGGATTAATTAGGTGTGGTATTTAGTTACATCAGAACCTTTGGAGGCGAGAATATAGGACGTGCAGGGAAGAATGATGGGACATAATAGTTTTTAGATCTGTCATCTACTGAAAAAGTAAAACTAATCCCAAATTATCAACTTTGCGAACAGTCTACTCACCCTTCGGGAAGGACATGTTTGTCACTTGCTTCGGACTAGTCAAAGTAGGGAATAGCCTAAACTGGAAAAACATTATGGGGAAAGCTGAAACCTGAGACATTCCCAACACTTCATTGGTGCTAAAAGACGGTACACGGATCAGTATAGCAGTGTCTCCCTATACTTGTGCCCCCGCTATAGGTTCATCATGTGTTTTCCTCATTTGACGGTTGGAAAGGTGATAGCATGATTAAAGTGTTGTGGTGTAGGATAACCTATGGTGTAGAGATGTGAAGGAGGAGGGTTTATTAAGATTAATGTTTCTGTGGGGATTGGGTGTTGTATTTAGGCTCATAATTATGTCAATGAGATTACATATAAACTAATATTTTGAAATGTGAATGTTGACAATATGAAGCCTGAGTCTTCACTTGACACATGGGTCATTAATAAAGCTTGTTACAGATATTGTGGAATTATGTGTGGTTGTTGTCAAGTATCTTCCATGATGTATGACTTGTCTAATCTTTTGGTGTGATCATTCCTTTGTGAATGTTTGTCCAACTGTTGTCAAGATCTTCTCATGTTGATCTCTTGTTCAACCAGTGTAAAGTACAGTGGTTGTTGTTTATATTCACTACAATGGTACAATTGTCAATGTGATCATTTGTCCAAGTGTCTTGTGTCACTTGAAATAAGTAATGAGATCAAAAATGAGGTTGGCGATCAGAGCACAGTCAGCTGGAAGATGAGAGAACTGCTTTCATTGGTTACTGTGGCTAACTGCCAAGATCTCTATATATGGCCTAGAAGAGAAATCATCAATAAATAATTCTGTGTAGAACTTAACTTAGGTCTAATTTCTCACAGTGGGGGTACTCGATGAGCCAAAATTCTGAATGGTTTCTCTACAAGGGTTATGCGAGAATAAATATCAATACCTCTAGACAACACTTGCTGTTACTAACCTGTATCTTCTATAGAGAGATATACTTTATAGAACTTCACTCATTGGAACTTCTGTAATTCTCTATAAACCCACAAAAAAACCTCACACTCGGTCTTCGTAGACGTAGATGGATAAGACATGTTAGGAGGATGGATGATGGTAGAATACCAAAGGACATCTTTTTGGTGAATTACAGATGAGTAGGAGATCTCAGGGTCGGCCTCATTTACGATACAAAGATGTGTGTAAGCGGGATATGATTTATACAGGCATTGATAATGCACATTGGGAGCAAGTCGCCGCTGAACATGTTGCATGGAGGGCAACTATCAGAAATAGAATAAAGACAAAGAAGAAAATGATTGCAGATAAAGCACACACGGAGCGCGAGAGACGTAAGATGGTGCATGCTGGTGAAAATGACCATGTTTTCACATGCATCCACTGTTGACGAAACATTTGCAGCACGAATTGGCCTTATTAGCCACACTCGCCACGCCATGGGTAGTAGTTATTAAGCCATTTTGAAGCACAATGTACCACACTATCGTCTCTAAGACGGAAAGGTGCCAATGATCCCATGTTAAAAGCATCGACACTCAGTGTAAGCTAACCATGACATTGTTTCAGGAAGTTTTGCAATCAAGGAAGCATGAACACACACATACTATGCTAGAAATTTAGCAAAAAGGCAACATTTTCGATCAACTCTGTTCCATTTCCAACTACCGATACAGTTTAACATGGGCAATCTGGACAGGGTGATCTAGGTTTTCTCTGTGTCTTCAGATAACCTTACAGATTCTTTAGCAATGGAACTTGCCTGTTAAGGCAGATGTAATTTATCTGAAAATGTGTTTCTCCAACCCCCAAAGAGAGTTAATTAAACCTGGACCAATACTCACACACACACCGACAAATGTCTTCACAACGTAAATACACTGAATAACTGTATTCATCGTCGGGAGGAATTTGGAATACTAGAGTAGTTTGACATACATGTACACAAGATTGTAACTAATTGACTACAGACAATTCAAGAGACAAGAACAGCACTCGCCCAGTGAATGAACAAAATCCGATTTAAAGAGTAACAATATAATTTAAGTTTGAACTACAAGACGGAAAGATAGTAAGAAGAGATGTGAGATAACAATTAAGCATACACACAAATCGTCACTGATGAGAAGCTACGACACACATGATGATTTAGTCTTACTGAGGATGTCATTATGAGGGACTCATGGGGAGTTAATTGTAGAGGAGGATGTCTGCAAGTGTGAAACTCCGAACTCAAACTGAAATTTGAATCACCTGGTCTGGCTGTTCCTTTTCTAGGTTGAAGGACACAGAACAAGCACTGTTTTCTTGTTGGAATTCACTCTATCCAAGCACTTTGCCACTCTCTGACACGTAATATCTTTAGAAGCACAGCATCCTAGTCAACATGTTGAGAATTACATATTTATTGTCAATCGTTGTTTTAAGACATCCATATATAGTTACGTGGTGGAGTTAAATCACCCAACCGTATAAAAACAAAGAAGGAGGATTCCTGAAACAGAAGGGAAATATTCCAGCTATATCCATGTTTCCTCCCCCAATCACCCATATAACTACTAACCCACTCTTGGTCCCTTCTGATCTATATGATCAGAACAAGGTATGGTCTGCCTCCTCATGATATCTTTTCCCTTTATAAGAAAAAAGATCTAAGACCTCCACTGGCAGGATTCCTAAAATAGACTCGAAATAGTGACATGAATGGATCCTATTCTCAGAATCTGTCCTCATAGTATAATATACAAGAGATAATTACAGTAGAGACCAGTGCAACCCAATGTATAATATACAAGAGATAAGTACAGTAGAGACCAGTGCAACCCAATGTATAATATACAAGAGATACGTACAGTAGAGACCAGTGCAACCCAATGTATAATATACAAGAGATACGTACAGTAGAGACCAGTGCAACCCAATGAAAGAGAGCATCTTGGCACCGGAACACGATGATGAGAGGATGCATTTCATTAAACTCCCCTTGAAAGGAGTCAATCGATTTATATTTTCTTGAGGAGTTAAACTTCAAGTGAATTCCTAAGATATTCAACCTCCTACAAGCTATAGCATCCGAAACAGCCCTGGAGAACTAGTCGAACAGAATACCCCAAGTGTTGTAGCCATTTCCTTATGCGGCTGATCTAGCGGTTGTCCTATCAAGGCCGAAATGACACGAAAATGTCATCTTTTGCTCACTGGTAAATGAATCTCGCCGCATACTCGCATAGAATAGATTATTACCTTTCATACAGAACAGACATCCCTAGGAGACAGCTTGTAGATTTGTCTTAACAATGAATTCTTTAAATCTTCATATACAAGAGCTCATTACACTACCAACAGCTGACTGCAAGTGACGGTTGTCCTAACTCTAGGAAGAGACTACGACGTTACGCACATTCAGCGCGTCAAGTGCAGGAAAGAAAGCCATTGCTTAAAGGCCCTATGCCAGGAAGATGCGTAGGAGTGAGAAGATATAAAGACCATGATGGTTTTTTTTTTTAAAGCATATCCTTTACAGGACTTAGCTGTCAACACCAGCATCTTTCAGCTGATTGTTGATCTCTTGGCAAGATTACGCTCAGTAGTTTGCCATTGCTTTCCGAGCGGCCGGCTCACATACCCCGTAAGTTACCGATGCGATTCTAACCACTGCTGATTTGAACCGTCATCACGTTACCGACGAGAGTATACGAGATTACGGAGAAAAGTCATAACCTCTAAGCCACGAAGCCGGCTAAAGACCATGATAGGATAGCCAATTAATCCCTGCTGATAATATATATTACTATTAACGTGTTTCTGATATATAAAATATATGAAAATATATGTTATACTGCCAGCGTATATCATTAGATGTAACTATCCAGTGTGAGTGATGCATGCTCCTCATTCGGCAGATTAGAATGTGGCTTTTTTGTGACAGCAATGCCCGCATTTGAATAGTGAAAATCACAGCTTATATCTTAACATTGCAATAACTATGGAGACAGAATTATGAGTTAATGAGGAAAATTGGAGATTGTGGAAAGTTTCGAATATCTTGTATCATTGATTACCAACAATGGTGACACAATGAAAGAAGTTAAAAGACGAATATCTGTTGCTCTTCAAAGACTACAACAACTGAATAAATTGTGGCGAGGAACAGATAGAACTACACAAATTAGATTTTTAAGAGCATGCGTCTTTCCCATTGCAACATACCTCTATGAGACCTGGACACTTACTAAACAAGCTGAACAGTGCATAAATGCTTTTGAATATAATTGTTATAGACGAGCTTTAAGAATATCTTGGATAAAGAAAACAACAAATGCATCTATACTTCAAAAGCTGTATATAGAAGGTTTTCTTTTAAAGACGATAAAACAAAGAAAATTGAAATATTTTGGTCACTTGAAATGTCACGAAAGTTAGGAGAGAACAATCCGAGGGCCTGGCATACAAAGTTGATTTTTGTCAGCCTTGACTTTCTCAGAGACTCCACATAATGTCCTCGAAACCAGCCCATCTAGATCTTCCTGAGTATACACATTGAGTCAGTCAGAATGCATGCGTGTCGCCAGCCAAGCTATTACTTTAGTTATTTCAATAACTAGCATAGTCAGACGGATAGTTATCCAGGTGAAGGCACAGCAGTCTTCCTTCGCAGTTTTTCCTTCGACTTTAGCCCTAAAATTCCATGAGGTACTGACATGTCGTACAACAGACCCATCTGGGTAGATGACTACACCACCGTTGCCGATATTTTGGCAGTCTCGGCGCCCCAACCACCTCCGAGGGACCTACAGTAGCCGAATGATCGTATAGTTGCATGTTAAAATGCCAGCATCATACATGGTGTTGTTCGTAGTTAGTATACTAAACTTCAGCAAATATCCAAACCGCAAAGGAAATCGAAAATCACCAAACTGGTGAAATGAACGAAATGAAGAGCTTCTTTCTGGCGTAGGTTCTTCAGTTCTCTTTATTTATTCAATCTGTCTCGATGGTCGTTGCGTAGAGTTTGGTCACATACAAAAGGGGTCGTTCAAGGTTGGTTACCAATACAAAAATCAAATGGCATTTATTTTATGGTATTTCCCTGTTGATAATTCATCCCTATATTCTGATAGAGAGCAACATTCCTCGTTCCTGACCCTGTTCATCTCTACTTAATCCCAATTACCTTCTACTTTCTAGATGGAATCATTCTTTTCTCTTCAATAATACAACCGTCCTCCTAGATGTCTTGATGGGTCTCTCCTGATTCTTCTTGTTGTTACGCTACGTAATCGACGCCTCGTCATCAATACCGTGCTTCTTAGTGCAACCCTTTTCACTGTTTTGCACCGCAAGTATTGCGACCACCTGTTATTTATTTGCTATAACAGTTATTCTGTTATAGATTCCCTGCTAAGTTATCTTTAGACTTTTTCTAGAAAGTCTCAGAACAAAACTTATATTTTCTGACTCAAAATCTGAATCAACAACGAACACTCTAACCTAAAACTCTCTTCTAAACTTCTAACAACCCGCTAATCAATTTTTAAAAAAAAACTTTTTCCAATACTACAGAAACCTCTCCCGACACTTCAACATACTAACGTGCTTACTCACTAATTTAATTACATATTCACTTGATATAATCTCTAATACATTACTTAAATCATTGTTTATAGTGATTCCCCGCTACTCAAAAAGGAAGTGAAAGACATAAAACTCGCAGATTCAACCAAACTCCTTGAGTACTGAGTAGGCATCCGCCGCCCACCACAATAAAATCATCATCAAATATATCGCTATTTTACTTCCTCTTCTTTGTATTATTTACCTTATGGTTAGTGTCAGCGAACCGCTGCCAACCTTATAAGCGATTACCCTATCAAATTTATCTCTTCTTCTTCTCGGGTACCTTATGATTAGTATCAGCGAACCGCTGCCAACCATAGAAATAAGCAATTAACTATATCAAATTTATACCAATTCTTCTCGGGTACCTTATTATTAGTATCAGCGAACCGCTGTCAACCATAGGAATAGGCAATTACCAAATCAAATTTATATCTTCTTCTTCTCGGATACCTTATGATTAAAATCAGACCAACATGCAATGAGCATACATGCTCATATATTATACCCATGATCAACAATATCTACATATAAAGTAACAATACTCATGAGGAGAATAATAACATTAAAAAAATCGGTGGCCACCAAAAAGAAAGAACAAACCAAAAAAATAAAATGACAATTTTAATACATCACCACCCCCAAAGTACGAGTCGCTTTCGTCCTTGCTCTACTTCCCACTTGCTTTCGCACCGCAATTCAAACTGCTACTAGCTCCAATTACTACAATACACACAATCACGCTTCCCTCACTCGCTGCTCCGAGTAAGCTTCGCGAGAGAATTAATCCACAAAATAAAAAAAAATTATTCCAGAAACGATATCCGAACCCGAATATCCTTTCTACACCCCGTCCTAACATATTAATCCCCTTTTGATAATCCTCGATCTAAAACACCCCCATAGAGGCACAGATGCACAACTAAAGGATCCACTTACACACTCCTCTCATTACTGTCACAAGTAGAGAGAAATATAATCATTCTAATCTCCTCCTCGTAAACATCGTATACTCCACTGACGTAACCAACCGAATAATCAACAACAAAAAATCTCTCACGAACCCAAATTTACTAACTCCATCTAAAGACCATTCACCTCCAGGAAAAAAAAAATTATTCCCTCCATCCATTGCGTGTAATAAACACACAATTTACCCTGATTCTAACGCGTGTTCCGGTATGCCAGTCAACCTCTCATCAAATTTTTTACTTATTACCTGCATATACATAGTATGTAGGGAAAACAATATAACTATAATTTCTCCGTTTCCAAACAATTATGGGATTCGCCCGGCGCGATCACACCAAGTAACAGCTACAATCACATACTCTTATTTCAACTCGACCGCCTCTAAACCGCCTCCCGCTCATCCAGCTCGTGCTACAGACACCAAATTTACATCCCACACTATTGTCAATTAATTCAGCCAGAATAGTCAATTTCTCATCTGCTACTGATAACCCAATCATTCTTCTCTACCACCTTTTTCTGAGATTCCTCCTAGCAAGTTGATGCCTGACTCTACCATTTTAATATTCTATCGGTCCCACTCGTCGTCTCTCTAGGTTTCTTTCCAATAGTAATAAGTTCCTTTGGTACATCCTGCTCCCAACAATGGCCATAACGTTTCTGGGTTCTTCATCACTGTCATTAAACCACGAACTTGTTAAGTCGTCCCCAGTGGTTGTATTTTCTTTTATCTCTGTTCCATCCCCCATAACGTACTCTCCTACATCTGTACTGCTAGCCTCTAAGTTTCTCTGTTCAAATTCTAGTCTAGCTTCTCTATCTTGAATCCTCTGTAGCTTTTCAAAAATAGGTAATGACCCTTCACTGGATGATTTTTCTCTAATTTTTATCGTTCTTGTAATCTCTCTTTCCTTTTGTATATCTAATGTTCTCTTTAATGACTGCCGGGTGTTTCTGTACGGAGCATCTTGTTCTTCAAAAGAAACGCTACTGCCGCTGCTAGATATATTATGCTCCATGTTAGCTTTAACCGCGATACTTACTGTCTTTCCCAACCTGCACATTCCATACAACATTTCTCTAGCCAATTCCCTCGCAGAGCCACACAACAAATGTTCGCTATCTTCTAAAGAGAGAGAGAAAAAATACGTTAAATGTTAAATCAATATTCTCTTACGCAATATATATTTTTCTGAAATTATTCTAATTCTTTCGTAACCATTTTTTTCAAAGCTTTCACAGCCCAGCCACTCGGTGCATCACAAACAGTGATCAGCTATATGACTTAAACTTCCTCTTTCAGAAACCCAGTGTTATACCCACTCAGATAGTGCATCCTCTCCAGTGTTGCTTCTAATATCTCACATATCACTGTGTCATCTCCGAACTATATCAGCCACTACACCATGCATCACTTACCATGACCACCCAACAACTAAATCCGTCCATTTCAAATAGAAACACGTATCAGTCTCCCATTTTCAATCTATCCACGTCATACGATTCAGCTATTCGCCAACTCTTACTCATTCTACGATCTGGCGCCTCTTCTTCTTACTCACACCCATATACACATACGGATACTCGCCGCACATCTAATTCTCTGCAGCTCAACAACGCAGACCCTCAGATACTCAAAACTCTGTTTACACTAACAAACAGATGAACATTCTTTTTATCACTTTTATCCTGTCTCCTTTCACACACATTCTCGAGCTGTAACAGCCCTACTATCCAATATCCGGGAGTTATTTAACGTGGACTTCTAGTAATAAAATTTCCCCTGGTTTCTGGGTAGTGAGATCGGACGCTCGTGTGTATTGTTGCGCACGTAAAGTATTTCTACATGAAACATTCAATTTGGAAACAATAAGAGAAATTTAATTGTTAATTTTTGTATAATGTTATTGTTGATTTTTTATTTTTTCATTCAACGCTAGTTATTATTGCATAAGATACTTTTAATTTTCTGAAATACAGTTGTTATTTGCATATGGGAACAGATGAATACCTCTAGTAGGTTGGAAATTTGCCCAGTCAGCAGAAAACCGGTTGTGATGTTATCAAAGAGAATGTTAGTATTAAGTGGTATGAAACGTTGAAAGTTGTTTAGAAGATGAGGTAGATGGTATTCAAGTGGTCAATAAGGCAGCCGTGGTTTTAAGAGAAGGTCGACTTCATAACAGACACTGCTGATTGGATGGAAACTTGACGCTATTGCGATGTGAAATGACAATGTGAGATATTTTTCCCTCTTTAGTTAAGAAAGTTTCATACTTTTAGTAAGTTTGGCTGAAATTCGGCAAAAATTTTTTTTTTTCATATTTGGTTCACAAAGTGTCCTACTTTTTATAAGTTTGGATGCGATATGTTTAAGTTTGGTTGAAATTTGGCCACAATTTTTTCACATTGGCCAACAAAATGTCCTACTTTTCATAAGTTTGGATGAAATATTTCTTTACTTAACCATTAATTTTCACATGTGGTCTCGAGGTATGGTGTCCGCCTCGAGTGCTGGAGGTCCCGGGTTCAAGCCCCGGCGATGCCGGGATTTTTTCTCGTGGACTTCTAGTAATAAATTTCCACTGGTCTCTGTGTAGTGAGATCGGACGCCCGTGTGTATTGTTACGCACGTAAAAAATCCCTTGGCAGTTGGAAATCGAAAAAGAGTAGCCTAACGGCGCTGCCCGGGCAAAATTTCGATTTAAAAGTCTACCCAAAGTATTTTCAGGATCCTTGGCGGTGCTACGGAGTTCGTACACTGAGCTGAGTTTCTACAGACTCAGGTTTGAGTTAGGAGGAGAACGGAGCACTTATGGGTTGCACCCGTGTGCCGTGATGCTGATCCATCGACTAAACATAAACAAACATAATTCATTTTCACATTTGGTTAACAAAGTTCCCTAAATTGTTCGCCTTTGGTTAACAAAGTTTTCTACTTTTTATTAGTTTGGTTGAAATTTGTCGCATTTGGTTAACAAAGTTTCCTACTTTTATAAGTTTGGTTGCAAATTGACCAAACTTTTCACAGTTGGTTAACAAAGTTGCCTACTGTTTATGAGCCTGAACGCTGTATTTCGTTACTTGGTCAATATTTTTCCTCTTTGACTTAACACATTTTCCTACTTGGCCAATATCTTTCCCATTTGGATAACAATTTTCCCACTTTTTCATAAGTTTGCCAGACATTTTTCCCCTTTGGTTGACAAAATATACCTACTTTTTATAAGTATGGAGGAGATATTTCTCTCTTTGGCTAACGAATTTTCCTACTTGGCCAATATTTTTTCCTATTTGGCTGACAAATGTTCCTAGTTTTCATAAGTGTGGACGAGATATTTCAGTATTTGGCGACATTTTTCACATTTGGCTAACATATTTTCCTACTTGATCTAGGTTTCTCCCCCTTTGGCTAACAAATTGTCCTACTTTTCATCAGTTTGGCTGAAATATTTCTGTATTTGGCCTAACATTTTCCCATTTGCCTGACAATTTTCCTTCTTTTCATAAGTTAGGCTGATCTATTTATAAATTTAGTTGAAATATTTCTCTCTTTGGACGATATATTTTCACATTTGGTTAACAAAATTTCATACTTTTCATAAGTTTGGTTGAAATTTAGCCAAACTTTGTCATATTTGGTTAACAAAGTTTTCTACTTTTTATAAGTTTGGTTGAAATTTTTCGCCTTTTGTTAACAAAGTCTCCTTTTTCTTTTTATAAGTTTGGTTAAAAATTGACCAACCTTTTCACATTTGGTTAACAAAGTCTCCTACTTTTTATAAATTTGGCTGAAATTCGGTCAACATTTTCACCTTTGTTTAACAAATTTTCCTACTTTTCGTAAGTTTGGTTGTCATTTGGCTAAGATTTTCACGGTGTGGTTAACACAGTTTCCTACGTTTTAAAAACTTCGTTGAAATTTCCCCCCCCCCCCCCCCCCCCCAAAAAAAAAAATATTTTTCAGTTTTTATAAGTTTGGTTGAAATTTGGCCAAAATTTGCACATTTGGTTAACACATTCCCTACTTTTCATAAGTTTTATTGGGATATTTCTTTACTTGGCAAAACTTTTCACATTTGGTTAACAAATTTTCAATGTTGCCAATCTTTGTGTCTTTCTTCTTGTGTGATATTGTACGTGTCTCTCTGTTCCAGTGTGTCTTTGTTCTTGTTTGACTTTGGTCCTATCTCATTGTTCCATTGTGTGTTGTGTCTATTGTTCCACAGCTTTGCGCCACATTCAACATGAAAAAAACAAGCTTGCATAGCAGTCAACATGAAAACAAGGAAAGGCCAGAAAGACGAAAACAAGAAAAAAACAAGAAAGACGAAAACAAGCCAAGCATACCACTGAAAAAAAAAATAAACCAACAAACAAGAAATTTTCGTTTTCATAACTTTTATTTTTCCATCAAAATCAGTATTTTCATGTGCACAACATTCAATATTTTTTTTTTCATTTTCAATACAAATAGCATTTTAATGCTCGGTGAAACATGTGACAGACAGTGAAAACACAACATTGAGTCTTTTATTTTCAATAATATAGACAATTCACTGTACCACACATACAAGGATATCACACATATGACCACTTTACATTTTTAATAGAGCATATTACAGACAGCAATCAACCTAGCGGGTGTTAAGTGATATGGTATATATAGAAACTAGTCATCAGGGATTGTCTCTACTCATGTACTTAGTGTCAGGTCTGTTGTGTAGGGCGTAATTAAACATGTCACTTTCCTTAACTATGGCTATAAAATCGTCATAGTCTTGTTTCGTTGTTACTAAGTGGGGGACGTCGAGTTCACAGGCGTTTTTTGAGGCTGAATGGAATAACCTAATTTCATTTGTCTCTGTATGTCGTAAGATCATATGATGGGACTAATTTACCTTAAACCTATATGTCTGACTAGCAAATATTGGTTTTAATGTCTCGGTCCAGTCAATTGGTTCTGATTGAGTCTGGTCGATGAAAAAATTGTATGTCGATATATGTTTGTAGATGTTCTGATGTGTCCTAAGGGCTGTCCAGTTGTCTCTATATTTCTGCTGGACTTCGTCGTCAGGGATTTCGTCTACGGTCTTAAATTCCTCATCTATCTCTAATTTCCTTATCTATCTCTATGGTGGCTTCCTCTGCTTTCCACTTGGTCATGTTTCTGTTTTTAGTTGCTTGTGTGTCTGTTGGTCCTTTCTTTTCTTGATGTAGTGTCTGATGCTGTAGTATTTGATGGTGTAGTGGTAACAGGTGTTGGTGTAGTTGATGTCTGAGTGATCAGATTTTATGTGTCGTTGTAGGATGTCTTTCCTTTTGTATAGATTGCCGCAGAGGTGGCATGCGTGAGCTGTGGTTTTGTGTACGGTGTTAATATGTCGTGTAAGATTACGGTTTTGGTAAAGACTTTACCACAGATATAGCAGAGATAAATATTTTTCTGAATAGTGGCCATAATGATAGAAAAAAGTAGTGGTGAAAAGACAATAAGTAGCTTCTGGTGTTAGATAATGGGTTGATATTAGCTCAGTAATATTGTCCACCACGCTTGTAGCTTCGGGTGATGAGCTGATAGCTTAATAGGTTCTTTGTAGTATTCCCACCACTGTTTGTAACTTCCGGTATTAAATAATGGGTTGATATTCAACGAAATAAGCTCGTGTGTAGCTCCAATGGATAAGGTATAGTGACACTATAAAAGTGTCTGATCTTCCACGCTTCTTTTACAATTGTTTTAAGTACTGGTCGTCAAACAGCTGTGGAGAAAAAACATCATTATAGATATTTTACAAACATGTACCTATCATGATGATAGCTTATCTACAGAAAATATTTCATATTACATAAATTGTTAGGAAATATCAAGAAAAAAAAAAGATTCGAGGTTTATGATATCGCACATAGTAAATTATTTCATTTTCTGTTTATCATTAAAGAGGGTCTTCTCCATGACTATATTTTTGTGGTTATGGTTCGTAATTCTGTTCTTAGTGCTATTTTATATTGTATGACACAGAGTTGTGTTATATTAGTGAGAAATGCTGAATACATTTAGTGATGCCTACTCCTTAGGGGTGACAATATTTAGTGGTGACCAACAGTTAGTGAGAAATGATGAAAGCATACATACCACTATTTTGTGGTAGACCGTTCGTTGCCTTCATTTCTTATACACAGCTCAATGACTTCGAGATTTCACTCCTTGTAAGCTATAGCCTCGAGATTTCACTTCTTGTAAGCCACTCAATAGTCTCGAGCTTTTTCTGTGTCTGCAAATTTTCAGTCTGGAGAAAGGACAAAGATGATATAACAAGGGACAGTAAAAATTACACATACTGAATTTGACACCACATAATTGACTTTTATGTAGCTTTGACACATTTTGAAGAGACGGAGTATTTTGAGATCGTGTACATTAGTGATATATATTCATTTAATACATTAGTGACCACAGAGCATGCCTCTAGATTCTCCTGTGTCAGCACATTTTTTTTCACTCTGGAGAGTGAGTGGGATAATGATCAATACTGAATGGTTGAATAAGCATGGTTCCACACACTGCACAGAAAGAGGACATAGTCGTAGACACATATATGTTACACTACACTTAACGGAGACCTGATATATACACATTCCTTTGTGCGTTCTAGAATCGCTATGGTCCACGTGTCAATGAGGGACTGGTCGTCTTGGTTTGAATCTGTAGCTGGACAAAAACATAATACTTTTTAGTGAACAAAGAAAGCATGCTTTAGTGACAAATAAGTTTCATATGTACACAATTGGAATGCACCACAGCAGTTACCCTAACGGATTATAGCAGAAGACGCCTGAATATACAGGCAATCACCCTGCATGACACTATTCCGTGCCACCCATCAAGCGGTGTAGCGCCATTTCTCTCCACGTCACTTGACGGCACAAGTGAAGCTGATGATGGTGATTTATGATGACTTTATATATATATATATATATATATATATATATATATATATATATATATATATATATATATATATATATATATATATATATATATGACCATCATTAGTATCTGTATTAGTATTCCTATACCGGGCGGCTATACCTAGCGGTGTATTCTTGTTAGTTGCCTCATGTAGCTTCTGAGATATACACTAGTGACAGCACTATACCGACTTGACGACGTGTAACAAGACAATATAGCATACACACAATGGTACTTACCACTGTGGTCTCTTCGGTGAGGTGTTTTCGATAGGTCTTGTCGCAAACGTAGTGTCTTTAGCCCACCTTTGCGGTCCTTTTTATACAGACTGTGCGGCTGATGCAACATAGAAAACATGTCTAAACATGTTCATGCAGGTTTACCGCGGTCAGTACGCTCTGAGTCATCCTCCGGTTTTCCCCAAAGACATGTCTGAACACGTTCACGTACATTCACCCCCGCCGACATAGCCCGTGATGAGTCACCTAGGCGGTCACCCTCAGATCAGCCACCTATGAGTTCCATCTTTAGACTTTAATATGAGACTTAACCTCCGGCTATTATCAAGGAACGGACGTATTTATCTAGCCACCCCGCCACTCGACCACCCCTTAACAATGATCAGAAGCACCTATCTAGCACTTCCTCCACTCACCCACCCCCTACCAACGAATTTCACTAAGCTATACCGCTACAATCAATAATATCTGCCATCTTTAACTTTTTAAGGTTTTCATTTGTAGCCTTGTGGATGATTAGTGTTTACACCACTTCGACACTCTACAGATCACTAATAACAGCTACCCACCCCTTACCAACGAATTTCACTAAGCTATACCCGCTACAATCAATAATATCGGCTATCTTTACCTCTTTTAAGGTTTTCATTTGTAACTCCGTATGATGATAGTGTTTACACTACTACGACACTCTACAGATCACTAATACCCGCTACCCACCCCTTACCAACGAATTTCACTAAGCTATACCTGTTAAAATCAATAATATCGGCCATTTTTACTTTTTAAGGTTTTCATTTGTAACCCGTATGATGATAGTGTTTACACTACTACGACACTCTACAGATCACTAATACCCGCTACCCACCCCTTACCAACGAATTTCACTAAGCTATACCCGCTAAAATCAATAATATCGGTCATTTTCTACTTTTTAAGGTTTTCATTTGTAACCTGTGTGATGATAGTGAATAAACCACTACGTCCCTCTACAGATCATATATCCGCCATATTTACATTTTTACTTATAAGTTTGTTCATATGACGCCTGTCATGGCTCGAGGTTCGAACCGCCTAGTCCTATCCCACATGCCGACACCCACGCCCCACCTCTGAGCTTCCAGCACCATGCCCGCCCGCTCCTAGACCACCCCGAGGAAACGCACTGTAACCCTAAGCCTTACACATCACCAATGGAATGATGATAGTGTTTATGCCCAATACAGATAAAGAAAGAAGACGAAAAAACGAAGGATGACACTGAGGAGGAAGAGCACTGTAACCCTAACACAGCATCAATCGTTGGATGATAGTGTTTAAGCATCACCCGCTACAACTAATACTATCAGCAACTTATTAAATTAAAAATATAAAATTCGCAACATAAAAAGAGAGGTAATAGTGTAAGAACACTCGCTTATTTATTCATGAGTTGCATCCCTTGGCAGGTCAAAGGTCACTTGCGGTCCGCTTTGGCTCCGCTTTCTATGCGGAGCTATACCCTTCATATAGTAAAATACTACGCCATCAGACGGATCTGGATCCATAACTGATACTCAAATACAACATGACATACTACTACTCCCGTGCTTTATTTATTTCCAGCTTCTCCATTTAAGAATCGCTGAAAGTGGTGATAGCAAGAGCATACTAAATTCGCTGAAAAGGACAAACCCTGGTATAGGAGGCAGTGGTAACGCTTAACATAGTTTGTCATTACGCTCATGAGATCCGTGACCCTTCTGATTTTCATTACCACATGGTATATGTGCTCGGAAAAAGCTAAACTTCTACCAAGCAAGACTCCCATGTCTTTTGTTGTGTCTGTCCTATCAACAACCCCCAAGTACAAATTTACAGTTGGTGATGAGGTGTTGACAAATTGTTCTTATTCAGCGAGAACCATGTCAAAGCTGTCTTCGTCAGGATGACCATTATTCCTGTTATCTCGCACCACGTGGTTATGTGGTCGAGTGAGTTCTGTTTGAGTTTCTCCAGCAACTGGCTCCCTGTCTTAGCCCTAACGATATGCTGAAACGTCATCCACAAGCAACAGTGTGCTTCGCCATCTTGTGATCTCCTCCACACCCACCCCACGTCCCTTATCCTTGATGAATGTAGACGACAAAGAGAAATATTATCTTATCTTCCCAAAAAGTCATAAATTTCGACAGATCAGAGTAAGATAAAAAACGAAAATGTGATTCCAGAGACACATGGTTTGAATACCTTGGACTGTGAGAGAAACTAACAACGATTGCCTGGAAGAGGTCGAAGAGGCTATTGAAACAGGAGACAAATATAATTCTTTGGCCACATAATGAGAATAGAGGCAGTGGAAAACACCGTGACGACTAGAAAGATCAACTGTAGAATAGACAGACCAAGAGAAATGACACTGGATGGACTAAGACGCTGGTATGGAGGAATATCATCAATAGACTTGATACATAACATCAACCTGGAGATATATTAACGCTGACGTTAGATGGCAAGGCACATGACGATGATTATATAGAAACACGGGGTGAATATCCCGAGGAGAATATACGGCAAATAAAGAAGTCTTAAAGAAACTAGAAATGAAGAGAGAATTACTAAAGTAGATTACAACACAACAAATAAATTTATAGGGCATGTTGGTTGGTTGATATTTTGTTTGGTTGCTTGGCTGCTGTGATGTTTGAAAAACCTCGACGTTCTAACTGTTGACTCTACTGTGGTCCTCTTATCCATGAAAAGGAATTGCATCTATCGGGCTGAGACTAGTGCAGATACTCTTCTCTCGATCCGATACCTAACAATCGTCGTTGTGGGAGCTGTATTGCAGAGCAACTCTTATATTCCCCTTCTCCAAAATAGGAACTAACGCGGTGTGCAGTGCCGGTACTTGAGCTTCATATCTGCGGAGAGCCACGGCGATCAAGGGACCCTTAGCCAGACTGGGAACCCAGTCTAGTTCAGGTTCTTGGCCAATGTAAATCATGATCCTGGTCTTGTGAACTCTGCATACCAATTTACATGTAAAAGGCACAATATCCTGCTGCCAGCCATCCTAGAAAAGTAGAGGGAAATGATGAGGGCTCCTAAAAGTCACCGTGGTCTGCTAAAAATCATACTAGAGGAAAATGTGGAGAGCAGAGTGCATTATATGATAGCATCAAGCAATGGCTAGGCAAGAGGAAGTTAGACTGCAACATAATTGCCAGATACAACGAGTGCTAGATATCCATAGGAATCGACCTCCGTTGTGATGATAATTGATGTGACCTGACCTATCAACCGCCGTTGTGAAGATGACAGCTGATGTGACCTGACCTTAGACATTATTACTAGGTACTTTCCATGTGGAAAAACGGGGGGGGGGGGGCGGGGGGGGGGGGGGCGAGGAGACGTAATGCCGTGGTTAGTACGTTCACTACCTGCTTGGTGGTGATTTGTCTGTAGCCACATTGAAGTGGATGTGTTGTTTTTTTTTTTTTGATGTCGCTGACTCCCAGGTCGGAGTACCAAGAAACGTAGAAAACGGGTCCATGATATTTCATAGGAAGTAAAAGCGGCCGGCGTGATGTTACATAACCCAGCTATACCCGATTTGTCCATAAATATATGGGGCAGCTTACATTTACCTAAGACACCTCAAGGTATGCGAAAGGATCCTTTATTTGACGTACCAGCCCTAAACTATAATAGTTACCCACTATGCACGACGTATTAGAACCACTGGGTAAACGTGCGGTATTTGCTCCTCCCCGTCTAGTGCTACAAACCGGCGACACCTAGAAGTGATGGCACAAAAAGATTAAAATACATGACAATTTTTAAAACTATTTATAATTAGCGACAATAGTATGATGAAACGATAGCGCTCGCCAAGTGGAGTCAAATGTTTGCCATACTCATAAATTGTTAGTGGACTTTTCTGGTTTAGATTCAGACCTCAGATGTCTGGACCGTCTAGTGTCTGAGCCTAACATCCTTCATTCTTCTCTGGTTCCATTCCAGGGACGTTTCACAGACAAAATTAATCTGTTAAATGTTGACTCTCGAGATTTACAGATCCAGTTAACAGCTACGGATAGCAACATACAGGTACAATATATTAGATTTGATTTTATTAGATGTTGATTTTATTTTAGTACTGTGTGTACAGTTTGTATAGTTTGTTACACTGTGCTTTAAAAAAGAAAAGAAGAAATAATTACAACCCATGTTAGTAACTAATATGACTGAAAATACCAATTCTCGTGATAAATGGCCGTCCACAATGGGCGCATGTGATGACTTGGTCATTTCCACCACCATGCACCACCTGACTTCTCACCTGCTCACTGTCAGACCTATCTGCAATCATTTTCACCGTTGTCTTTATTCCATTCCTGATCTTTTCCCTCCATGTAACGCGATCAGCGACGACTTGCTCCCAAGGTCCAATACCAATGCCTGTATCATTAATGTCCCGCTTACATACATCTTTGTACCCTAGTAGAGGCCGACCCCAAGACATTTTGCTCTGCTGCAATATTTTCTTTTGTATTCTACCATCGTCCATTTTTCTAATATATCCTATCCGTCTACAAAGACTGAGCATAGAACAAACCGTCACACTCGACCTTTACAATACTTCGGTATTGGTGATCTTACCTTGCCACTTAATGCAACGTGTTTGCAGACATCGCGTATAAAAGCTGTTCAAATGTTTCTCTTAAATAAATAACATAATTATGAGCCAAAATAACGCACTGTACGTTTTTCTGTGACTCCTTACATTACTGACAAGTAAATTATTACCACTTACGCTCCAGTAACTGCTATAAATATTATTTTAACTCAATCAGTATCACATAGGTTCTACGTCATTTTCTTCTCACCGACATTACTATGATGTTACAGTTTGTGTTGCTGTCAAATGGGGCTAGAGTCATACCCATGGAGAGATGTATACGTCTCAATATCCATTATCCATCCAATATATGTCATCCCAAGTGGATTTCGGGTCAATATTATATTTTAACTGTGGCGGAATAACACTCTGAATAATTTAATGTTATGTTTATTTTATGATTTGAGAAAAACACAACCGGAACGATAATCTTACATTATTCAACTCAACTGTGGGAGAGGGAAACATTAGGGATTCACACATGCGTAATTCTGCCTAGTGACTAGACGCTTGCCGACCGGCCCGGTGGTCATGGGTTCAAATACGCATCATGGGAGATTTTTAAAAGAATGATCTGCACTGTCTAGTCAACCCAGCCTTAAATGGGTACCAGGACATGTATTGGGGTGTAAATACGACTATTGTGATATTAACCACACCAGCCCTTGGCTTGTCGGCTCACGGCGAGTTGGTTCGTCTAAATCTAGCTCGATGTAGAATATTGTCTATGGGAGATGCGCTTTTAGCACACAGGAAGAATACGTCAAAAGCCACGATGGTCTCAGTTTTATGTCGGAAGACAACTCCTGGTGGTAGAGGACTTACACAAAAGTGTGGAAAACGCAGCTCAAAGACCCAATATCCCACGGAATACGCGACAACTCTTCTGAGCAGATAAGGGCACTCATTAACCATAAAAACCGGATACTGGTGTCAAAAGCGGAGATCATAATCCACTCATGCGAATTGGAAAAGTAAGGGAAACTACCCAATTATCTTCCCGACGACCGTTTATCATCATCATCATCATCATCATCATCATCATCATCATCATCATCAAATGCTATGCCGATAACGATGGGTAGTCATGGTTCGCCTCCCCACACTATCACCAGTCACGCATCAGGTCTGTGTTCTTGTCTCGACTGTGCCATATGGCCAAGCCATCCAAATATTTACCTTTGCTTTCTCTTTCTTCTTGTCAGTTGTCACTGAATTTACCAGTTTATTTTCCCCCATAACTTGCTTCAAAATGTTTGACTTTCTGCGTCTAATATATCGAATCAGTTCACGGTTCTCATTTGTTGCACATTGCTTTTTCTCTCCGTCTACGGTATTCTTTGCATTTTCCTCAGAGTTGAGCTGAGTTGAGTCACTGCACTCAGGACATTCCCATATGCGCTCCGTCCCTCCGTGCAACAGCCAGTGAAGAGTCACACTACTAATCGTTCCCACCGCTATCTGATTGAAAGTTCTCCTGGTCTTCCCTCTCAGTTTCGAGATTCTACCAGAACCCTTGCCAATCCCCCGCAATCTCATCCTTTCCACTTACGGGTTCTCAATCTGTTCCCCCACCTTCTCCACCTGGTGCCACAGGCGTACGACCACTTCTCCCTTGTCCATAGTTAATTGACCACCAAGAGGTGCATTCCCTGCCAGCCAAGAAGCCTGTTCATTCCCCCGCACTCCCGCATGGCCAGGGAAAAAATCCTTACAATTCTTACAATCTGTGACCTCTAAAGCGAGGTGAACCATTCCACACGGAACATTACTTTCTCCACTTTACTAAGCATACTCCTTGAGTCCGTGATGAAGACAGTCTGTTTTGCAGTGGTCTCCTCTAACCAACGGAATACCGCTGTGACTGAAGGTCGTAACTTCACATGCCATACTCTGCTTATTAAAGAATCGTCCATTATCCTTCGCAATGAAACCTCAACCACTCCGTTTGTTTTTCACCACTGACCCATCAGTATAGATCACTATGTCACCTTGATGTGTATTACTCTGGATCAGTTGTTGCACCTCAAATTCTGTGCGGCCCGCTGTCCATTCTCTGCACTCACGACCCAGTGTTACTATTACATTGTGCCAGTCCGTCCTGTCTGCATTTTCCTCAGAAACCCAATCAAACTGCATTTTATGATTCTCAGGTTGTCAGCTTATTGTCTATGTTTCACATGCATAGAGCAGTATATATTCTATGGAATACGTTTATGCACATGTCAGAATGCGGGATTACAAAACTCAAGATTATCATTAACAACGGGGATGTTTTGTTTCAGGGATAGAACCCTGTTTAGTCAACAACGAGAAAGACTTATATTGTAACTGATGTCATCCAAGCACCTTACAATGCCGGGAACTGCCTTGTGTCTGCTTTTATTTGGTAGCCTTATAAGAGTTGAGTATTTTGCCATCATTGCCGTTCATGTGTTTATACGTTTTATATATTGTCGTATTTATTATATTTATTATATATCCTTTGTGTGTAACACACACACACACACACACACACACACACACACACACACACACACACACACATACGTGAGGGTCTGTTCAAGGCACTAAAGAAGATTGGCTGCCCACCAACTCTTCTGTCCATTGTGGAATCGTTCCACACGGCCATGAAGGGTATAATCAAATTTGATGGTGCAACTTCAGAAGAGCTTGATATCAAGAGTGGAGTTAAGCAAGATTGTGTACTATCCCCCACCCTCTTTGGAATATACTTTTCATTTCTACTGACATATGCCTTTCGTGATCAGGATGCCGGTGTATACATTCACTCAACCTCAGATGGCGGCCTCTATAATGCTCAGAGATTGAAGGCCAAAAATTAGGAGGGTACTGATCAGAGAGCTGCTTTTTGCAGATGATGCTGCAATTAAGACCCACTCTGAGGAAGAATTACATCGACTACTATCTGCATTCTCCAGTGCTTATTCTGTATTTGATTTAACAATTAACAAAAAGAAGAATTAGATTATGTCACAAGGTGCACTTGGGGTACCATCAATCTTTATTTACGATGCCGAACTGGAGATAGTAGACCATTTTACATATCTAGGATCGGGGGTAAATAGCAAATTATCCCTAGATCAGGAAATCAACATCAAGATTGCTAAGGCGGCAACAACAATGAACATGTTAGCAAAAAGAGTCTGGGAGAACAGGAAGCTTACTGCCATAACAACAGTCCTTGTCTACCAAGCCTGTGTGCTTCTTTATGGCCGTGAAACCTGGTCAACTTACTCACACCAAGAGAAACGTTTAAACAGCTTTCAGCGATGAAAACTTGGTATTAAGTGACAAGACAAAATCGCAAATACTGAAGTATTAGAAAGATTATTTAGTTAGTTAGTTAGTTAGTTAGTTAGTTAGTTAGTTAGTTAGTTAGTTAGTTAGTCGACAGATCATCCTCATTGCACATCGAACCATTCAGTCCATAAGTGCTAGGATCCCCTCCTCCGAAAATCCCACAGCGTGTTGCGGTTAACGACACTAGTTCTGTGTTGGTCTTTTAATGGAGGTGGAGGCGGTCAGTGCAGCTTTCCGCTGGATGGAGAATACGATACACACACACACACACACACATCGTGACTAACTGACTCAGAAAGCATGCTGAGTAGGGTGAGGACAGGCAAGCTTCGTGCAGAGTGGCTTGCTTCGCTTCTGAAGTCACGGGTGACAAGCATTGTCCTGGGCATGCTTGTGTGTTTGGGAATGAACAGGCGGACAGATTGGCTGGCACTGCAAAACTTGGTGGAGTATTGATGCATGATAAGGCAGATGTGATTGCGGACTTGTAAGAGCACGTGTACACATCGGAGGAGCAAATGGATCACCATGGTCTGGCAAGAATGCGACAGCGAGGGGTGACCAGGTTATCTGGCCGACAATCGACGCTTAGAGGAAAGGCGCGACGGACATATAATCATATTGCTACTGGTACTATTAGTGTTGGACCTCTTCGCTGGCTGCTGGGGATGGGGACGGGGCGCTTATGGGAATGCCCCGAATGCTGTGATGTCGGTTCCTAAATCAATCAATCAATCAATCAATCAATCAATCAATCTTCTTTGGCTTCCTGCATGGTGTTCTTGTTTGGCCACCCCTCTTTTAATTTGCTGTTCTCGCAATCTGGCCATGGTTGTAGATTCACAGTCATCACTTGATTCTCGCAAAAGTCTTACTTCTCGTAGGGTATTCAGAATGTCAGCCTGGTCCATGGCGCGTCCGCCCTCCACAGTAGCCTTACCTGCGAGCTTGTCAGCCCTCTCATTTCCTTGTACTCCCGCATAAACTGGCACGAAGATGATACTAATCTTTGCCAGCCGAGACCGCCCCAGAGACAGCAACCATTCTCTTCGGATCCACCCCTCCTCTATCCTCTTGATCATGTTCATTGAGTCGCTAAGCATGTCCTAGTGAATGTCTGTGTCTCGAGCCATGTTATTGCTTTACTTACTGCCATGACTTCCATGGTCAGGCTACTTGTGGTTTCAGCAAAAGCACCAAAGTCCTCCTTCACAATTCTACCTCCGGCCTACGCCGTAAAGGCCCATGAGCTTCTCATATGTCGAACGACCGACCCATCTGTGTAAATGACAGCATCACCGTCTAGTGAATTCTCGAAAATCAACGCTTGTACTTCCGTCTCCACAGCAGCCGGATTTTCTTGTCTGCATTTTCTGTCTAGTTGGATTCAAACTGAAAAGGACGTGCAGAAATATGTTGGCAATTTGTACCCACTCCTCGCCAGGTTCTAAGTCCTCAAGTGAACACACCTGTTGAAGAATGTCTTCGGCTTGACCCATCCACGACCGTCCTCCTTTTAACCTGCTGCCCTTCACCTTCATAATTTCACTATGCAGTGGATGTTATGTGTTTGCATTAACTCTGAGGTAGGCGCGTGCTCTGCAAGCTTGTATTCTGTCTTCAATGGTTGGAAAATCAAGAAAGTAACGCATAGGCCTGCAATCTGTATCTCTTGTACATCCAAGAATAATGCGCATAGCTTCATTCTGTATCCTTTCCATCCTTTCTATCTGCTTACGGCTGAGAGTCAGGATTGCGATCGCATACTCAAACACATGACCAGCCCCTCGTGTAGAAGACTTGTATGGCGCTGCTCACAGTTTGCTGCCGCCATCACCCGCATCGCAGCCAAATCCCGCTTGGCGTTTGTTATCACCTGGTCTATGTGCTCATTATAAGCAAGGCTTCGATCAAACCGTATACCCAGGTAATTCAGTGCCTGCGTTCTTTCCACCGTCTCTGAACAAAGCATTACAGTTAGTGTTGGAGTGTTGACAATATGATTATTCAACGAGAACCCAGTCACTGTTGTCTTTGTTGGGTTGACCATTGCCCCAGCTTCAACACAGAAGGTACTTATGCGATTGAGTTCGGTTTGTAGTTCTATAGCTACCTGATCTCAATCCTAACCCTGACGATACACTAAAACATCGTCGGCATATGATAATATCTTACCAGGTCCAGTGATCTGCTCACTGGTGATTCTCACTGTGTAGGTGTTGAACAGTACCGGAGAGAATGGTGATCCTGTAGTAGGCCAGGATATATTGTTGTTGGTTCCGAAGTCCAACTGCCACATCTAAAAACTACTTTCCGTTGGAAGAGGGCTGCAGCGATTCAACCAAGGAGGAATGGACTTATTTTGAGTTCAAGAAGCTGAAGCATTAAAAAATCCAATGGTACTCTGTTGTACGCGTCCTCAAGATCAATCCCTGCAGCAAAGGTTTCAATGCCTGAGTGGAAAACTTCATAGACATCATGGGCAAAAACTGCTGCGTTGGTCCAGGTTTCTCTTTTTGGACGGTACCCGCCCAGGGTAGGTGGGAAAACACCTTGTCTCTCTAGCTGTTTTGATATTTTCCTGACAATTAACTTCTCCAGCAGCTTGCCTATTGTATTCTGCATGGTTATAACTCGTTATTTCTGAATGTTTGTGTGGTCTTTGCCAGGCTTCGACAAGGGAATCAGACAGCTGTGTAACCACTCCTCCTTGATGCTAGCATTTCTTATACTGTTGTTGTACGTTGTCGGTACACCTATTGAAGTCGTCGTATCTTATGCCATCTGGCCCTAGAGCGTTGTTTTTTTTTTTACCGTCGAGCACAGCCTTAATTTCCTTCACTGTCAGTGTCTTCATCCGAAGTGTTCTGGGACTTGCACCTGTCTGAGGTGACCTCCTTGGCAAGATTTCGGCCTCCCATGTCTGTCTGGTTGCTCTGCTCTAGATAGCGTTCAAAGAGGGCTTTGCCCTTGTCCTCGTCAGTCCTCTGCCAGATGGGGTCAGCACCTTGGAAGTCAGAAATGCTCTTATTCTTGACTACCCTACTCATGCATTTATGTAGTGGCCAGAACAATTTCAGTGACTTTTATGTGCTTAGTCTTTGAAACACCTCTGCCCATTTTTCACTTTTAACCACCTTGAGCAGTTTTTTTTTTTTTTTTGGGGGGGGGGGGGGGGGGGGGGGGGGCTAGCTTACTGTTGTGTGCATCTCTATTTTTAAGTGCATGCAGGGACAAGGATGGCCAGCTCTGTCCTTATTGGCATTTTGCCATCTCCTTACAGTACTGCGCTTATCAACCCAAGCCTTCTCCACCTCGAAATTCGACCAAGGTGGCTGCTCCCAGTTTCTTTTCCTGCCCTGAAGCTTTCTGCGCTTGTCACGTCTTATTTTACTCACCACATCTTGCCCTGTACTGTCATACATTAAAGTCTTGACTGTTAGCTTGTGTTGCCTGGTTCTGCCTTTCTCTACCAATATGCTGCAAGGGTGGTGGTCGCTGCCGTAGTGTCCTAGGACACCCCATCTACACACTATATTGGGTGAAGGAGAAACCAGCGCCAGATCAATAGCACTGTCCTCATCACCTTGACGGCTTGCTGTCCTGGTTACACATCCACTGTTGATACAAACCAGGTCAATGGTTTCAAATGCAGTCTCGAGCTCCTCCCCCTGTGTTTTGGAGGAAATGTTTCGACATAATCTGCCTTTAGCGTTGAAATCGCCACAGAAAATAACATTTCTCTCGTGACCTAATATGTCACTTAAGCACTGCCACTTCTGGTAATCCATACTCGCGTTGCGGGCATAAACATTAACCAATACGAATGGTAGACTGGATTGAACTCTTACCGCTTGTATTTGTATGTCGTCACTGTCCCAACTGTACGTGTCTAGCTCTGACGCCACCATGCTGTCGTGAATGAGTATCGTCATTCCCAGATGTCGTCTGTTGTAGTAACATTTGAAGCCGGCAATTCGGAGTAGCTGATCACCCAGTCTCGTCTCCTGGAATGCTACAATGTCATTCCTGTAAACCTGGTTTTCTAGAATAGGACCCCGTTGTTTTACGCTGGCGCAGCTCCAATACAGAATATGGATATTCCTGAGGCCCAGACAGTCACACTTGAGTCTAAAACGTTTTAAACCACTTCGCTTACCTTGTCGTTTGCGGCCTGCCTGGTGCCCACGTCGCCTAGTTAGGTTGACTGCTCACCACTCGCAGAACATACGTTGTTCTGCCATGTTGAGAAATCGAACACCACAGAACCACTGCCAGAAATCAGGATTACACTGCGACAGGCATATTTGCGGCTGAACACTAGAGTACATGGGTGGTAGGGCGCTGACGCCATTGAGCAACTATGCCTCATGATGCGCTGGAGAGCCACTCTGTTCGCTCTTATTAATTATCAACAATAATGGCATTTGAGAGTTCGTAATTATGACTCGTCTGCAGTTCTTGATGCGGTGTTTAGAGTCAGCATATTCTGACTCACTTAAACTGATAAACTGTGGTTTCTATACTACATACACTCTATAACAGCTGAACGCAACTATAGAAACAACAAGACTCCGACGGCGTTTTCCACAGTATATTAAACATCGCTACATGTCTGTTAATTCAACAATTCATCGACATCACGAACACTATAAGTTTACATAATAACAGAGTGGCACAATTTTGGCCATAACTCTAGAAGTTGACATGGTCCGCACTGAACGAAACCCATGACTAGACTGCCGTGTCTGGACCCCACTTCCTGTGACTTGGGAAGTGAGTCCCAACTTTCACGTTGTGTGAAAGTACCCACTTTTCACGTCCCGGTGTTCACTTGCTGAACACGGCCATAACCTCTAATCTCTAACATGGGTTATGGCTTAACTATGCCATGACGTCATCAGGGTCATGGAATTCCCCCCTTCTTCGGCGAAAAATTTAATTTTAATTAATTGTGTTCCTGTTTTGTTTCCCAAAATAACATCTAATTATAACTTATCTAATCAAAATTTAGTTTAACTATATCTTTTATAATATTTCAATACTGTAATCTAATTCTAATTTAATTATCTACAATCTGTCAATGACACTTGATAACTTCTTGTCATTCTGAAATATAAAACTCATTAATTATCCTTATGAAAATATCAAACACTTCAAAATATGAATACCTATGTCTTGTCCAACAAACTTTAATCAAATTACTATATAACAATATAACTATAAGCCTTCTTTCCAAACTGAAATGAATATTTCAATCAGTAACTTCATTTGTTTGTTTGTATAAGACCATTTTCTTATATGGTCTTTGAAATCAAAATTTTAGTTCCACATTTGTGTCATCCTATTTATATTCACAATTAGGATCTTCTCGGTAAGTAGCGTGCATCGTGGTCGTACATATTGACCATTAGTAAACTTCCTCTGTCAACTTTCTGTCTGTAATTTAATTGCAAAAGTAACTCGTCCCAGGTATTCGAGGGGTATTCTGGTTTCAACCATGCCAGCTGCCGTTCAAGTCTAATCACCCTTCATGAATGATATTACCAGATCTTGTAACATTACTGCGGGTAGTAACTCTGTCCATGCGTTGCCCACGCCTCTAAACTCTGTCGTTGATACTCAGCTCATAATACATACATCTAGTTGGACTGGGTATTATTTGTGACAATGTAATGTCAATAACCGCTCTTCTCCGATGTAAAGACAGTCGTTAGACTCCAAATGTAGTAACTTCCCTTTAAAACTCATCGTAATAAAATATGTTGACATTATTCTTCTTATAATTTATATTCATTATCTATCTAATAACCTAATAATAAAATAATTAATTAATAAATTAATAAATCAACAACACAATAGCATAACTAATTAGTTCCTAACTAATAACTAATCTACTATGCATCTAAGAAATTCTTTTTAATACATGTGTAACCAATGTCAATCATTAATTCATCATCATCATCAAGTGCCGTGCCGGCTGGCGTATGCGTTCATGGCTCTCCACAGATCTCGGTCTTTGGTTTTCTGGATCAACTCTGCTGCTGATATTCCTCCATGCCACCGTCTCAATCCATCCAGCATCATTTCTCTTGGTCTGCCTCTGCCTCTCTTCCCCTAGATTTTTCCAGTTGTTACGATATTCTCCAATGCCTCTCTTCTCATCACGTGACTGAAGAAAGATGTTTGTCTCTGTCTTATTGTTGTATATAATGTTCTAGTTTCATTAGCCTGTTTCAGGCAGTCGTCGTTAGTTACTCTGGCAGTCCAAGGAATTCGCAACATTCGTCTCAGGAACCACATCTCTGTTGCTTCTAATTTCTTCTTAATTTGTTCATTTACATTCCAAGATTCACTGCCATACAGCAAAACTGGTTCTACATAGCATTTCAGCACTCTCTTTCTTACATTCAGTGATAGTGACTTATTGCATAAGATACTCTTCATTTTCTGAAATGCAGCTTTTGCCTGCCCTATTCTGCTCCTAATCTCTGTTGTACATCTTCCATCTGATGTTACAAATGCCCCTATGTATCTACAATCATTAATTATAATCAATAAATATTACTAATATTAGTAATTGACTATTATAATTTATTAACAATATAATAACAGA
Organism: Cepaea nemoralis; assembly: GCA_014155875.1. Lineage (NCBI taxonomy): Eukaryota > Metazoa > Mollusca > Gastropoda > Stylommatophora > Helicidae > Cepaea > Cepaea nemoralis. The sequence goes on along the minus strand of JACEFZ010016553.1, from coordinate 703,967 downwards.
ATAGTCACATAACAATATAATCCCTTAGATCAGCAATGTTACGATGGCACAATAGTTCTCTCCATGAAACCAATGATCAATAGATCAATCTTATGTTGGTAACTATTCTTTTGTTCTTCTGGATAAGTTCGATGCTTTTCATTTCTTTCAGATTTATCACCTTGACCAATACTTTCTCCAACAGGATAAGACTGTTTATTCAATCAACTTTTCTTTGATGGCCTCATTTAACAGTATTCACACTTTTATGCAGAGAAGTTAATTCATAATGTTTTCATCTGTCCATTAGTGCTAGTTAGATGCTGATTTTATACAATTACATAACTTAGTATCTATAAAATCATCTTTAACTCTCTGACGGTCATATCTCGGTATCATATAGACTGCCTTAACGCATCAGCTCAAAGAGAGTTTCTCCAAACCTCTTGGTCTAATCACATTGATTAGTTCACAGTGCACCTCCATATTCGTCTAGAGATGTATCGCATATCTTGGTACAATTCTAGTGTGCTGTTATATCTGCTTAGGGTAGTTACGTCTATTCCAGCACACAGCACTGCACCCTCACATTATGTGTGGTTCTATCTGTAACCTTGCTATTTATAACTGCAATTACATTTGATAAGAAAAATGGCAATGATATGATATCTATTGATTTCACCACATACAAGTAATTATGATGACAATTGAACCAGAACCTTGCATGCTTTAACCAAGTTGAATATAATTTATTCAATGGAAAATATGAACTAAATCCGTTGAAATCATGCTCCTCCCTAGCCAAATCAACGTCGTGTATCATGTACCCAAACACACGATAACGGTCAGGTGCCGATGTAACATGACTTCACTTGCTATCACTTATAAGCTATTTTTATTTTTAAATCACACTTCCCCCCCAACGACACCATATTATGTATCATTTACCCATATACATAACAATAGTTAGTTGACCCTACAATCAAATATATTCAACACCCTGCATAACAAGTCCCCGGCCACATAGCAATTACCCATGCCATATGCCGGAAAGCTTCTCTATACGATGTGAAACATATTCTGAGAAACTTTATCGTCGTCACACAATGATTACCCACAACATATGCCGGCAATGCCTTTCTCCCGCTGTAAACAAACCTCAATCATGCGAAATTCACTTCGTCAGGTGTTAACTCACTGTTGTAGAAATTTGCCAATTCTATTTTAAATATAAAATACTTACTTACACAAGTACAATATTATTTGAAAAATGATGATCTTCAAACGTCTGCATGCCAATTTTATTACTCAAACTAAATATAAGAATTCCAAAATCATAACACAGTTTCTTCACTAATCATTAAGTATACACCAATTAATGAATCAAAATAATCCGTGCACTAAACACTTCTGTAGTGCATTTATAATCCGCAAATTATTTAATTGATAACGATATATTTCTATATAACTTTACTATATACCCTTAACTTTTGTGTAATGTTTTTCGCAACTTAACTATAAACAACCACAAAACTAATAATATCTGATACTAACCTAATCAATACACATACAATTGTTTACATCTAACACAGACTTCAGTATCACACTGATCGTTTCCTATGTATATCACTTTATAACAAGTTTGTTAAAATTCTAATAGCCTTTTATATAAATAGTCATTTCTTTACTAGTAGATAAACGCTGTTAATTTTTCTACCACAAAATGTCCTATGTTTTGTGATTCACAATTCGTGTTACTATACCTCTATCTTACAAATCAATCCATATATTTTAATTACACACTTCTATACGGTATATTTTATCACTTTATGTCATTAGTCCACTTACTAATACATTCACCACAAAATGTCTATTTGTGATTTCGTTTACTATACTCTAATTAACAGTGTCCATATTTATTCAGTAAATTAGTATTACTTTCACACTATTCGGTGTTATAATTACGATGTTAATTTATATATTCTGTTGTTATACCATATCTCGGCACGATTTATCTTGTTCATATAAAGTTGATGTGAGCTTTTAAATTTATCACATGCTCTACTGATCACAAATGTTAGCATAGTTCAAAAGTCTTGAGATATTACTTGACGAACATCCATGAAACAATCTGTATGAAATTATTCACATGTCCCCGTACCATAGTTACAGTTCTTAATGTTCTTTACCACTTCACACATATTGTTCTTTTTAGAGCGCGCTTTCCGCTCTGATTTATAATTCATTTTCTGCCTTTTATAACTTGTATAGTGTAACACTTGTGAAATTTCCTTGTGTGTTGTCGTAGATTCAATACAATTATAGTCTTTCTTTTACATTTCCCTTGAATTCACTATCATCCGTTGCGTGATGTTTTCTGAGGTATTTCACACGTGAATTTAATCGTTGAAATACGTGGTTTTAACCATTTTTCTTATTCTTGACTCGTTTTAGGGCTATTTTACAGGGTAATTTCTGTCCACTGCAAGTCCCATATGCCAGGGAGCGGGAATACACTGCGACAGGCATATGTGCGGCTGAACACTAGAGTACATGGGTGGTAGGGCGCTGACGCCCTTGAGCAACTATTGCCTCATGAGGCGCTGCAGAGCCACTATGTCGCTTTTATTAATTATCACAATAATGGCATTGAGAGTTCGTAATTATGACTCATCGGCAGTTCTTGAATGCGGTGTTTATGAGTCACATATTCTGACTCACTTAAACTGATAAACTGTGGTTTCTATACTACACACACTCTATAACAGCTGAACGCAACTATAAAACAACAAGACTCCGACGTCGTTTTCCACAAGTAAATTAAACACGCCACATGTCTGTTATTCAACAATTCATCGACATCACGAAACACTATAAGTTTACATAATAACAGAGTGGAATAATTTGGCCATAACTCTAGATCTTGACATGGTCCGCACTGAACGAAACCCATGACTAGACTGCCGTGTCTGGACCCCACTTCCTGTGACTTGTGAAATGAGTTCCAACTTTCACGTTGTGTGAAAGTACCCACTTTTCACGTCCCGGTGTTCACTTGCTGAACACGGCCATAACCTCTAATCTCTAACATGGGTTATGGCTTAACTATGCCATGACGTCATGAGGGTCATGGCATTCCCCCTTCTTCGGCGAAAAATTTAATTTTAATTAATTGTGTTCCTATTTTGTTTCCCAAATTAACATCTAATTATAACTTATCTAATCAAAATTTAGTTTAACTATATCTTTTATAATATTTCAATACTGTAATCTAATTCTAATTTAATTATCTACAATCTGTCAATGACACTTGATAACTTCTTGTCATTCTGAAATATAAAACTCATTAATTATCCTTATGAAAATATCAAACACTTCAAAATATGAATACCTATGTCTTGTCCAACAAACTTTAATCAAATTACTATATAACAATATAACTATAAGCCTTCTTTCAAAACTGAAATGAATATTTCAATCAGTAACTTCATTTGTTTGTTTGTATAAGACCATTTTCTTATATGGTCTTTGAAATCAAAATTTTAGTTCCACATTTGTGTCATCCTATTTATATACACAATTAGGATCTTCTCGGTAAGTAGCGTGCATCGTGGTCGTACATATTGACCATTAGTAAACTTCCTCTGTCAACTTTCTGTCTGTAATTTAATTGCAAAAGTAACTCGTCCCAGGTTTTCGAGGGGTATTCTGGTTTCAACCATGCCAGCTGCCGTTCAAGTCTAATCACCCTTCATGAATGATATTACCAGATCTTGTAACATTACTGAGGGTAGTAAATCTGCCCATGCGTTGCCCACGCCTCTAAACTCTGTCGTTGATACTCAGCTCATAATACATACATCTAGTTGGACTGGGTATTATTAGTGACAATGTAATGTCAATAACCGCTCTTCTCCGATGTAAAGACAGTCGTTAGACTCCAAATTTAGTAACTTCCCTTTTAACCTCATCGTAATAAAATATGTTGACATTATTCTTCTTATAATTTATATTCATTATCTATCTAATAACCTAATAATACAATAATTAATTAATAAAGTAATAAATCAACAACACAATAGCATAACTAATTAGTTCCTAACTAATAACTAATCTACTATGCATCTAAGAAATTCTTTTTAATACATGTGTAACCAATGTCAATCATTAATTCATCATCATCATCAAGTGCCGTGCAGGCTGGCGTAGGCGTTCATGGCTCTCCACAGATCTCGGTCTTTGGTTTTCTGGATCAACTCTGCTGCTGATATTCCTCCATGCCACCGTCTCAATCCATCCAGCATCATTTCTCTTGGTCTTCCTCTGCCTCTCTTCCCCTAGATTTTTCCAGTTGTTACGATGTTCTCCAATGCCTCTATTCTCATCACGTGACTGAAGAAAGATGTTTGTCTCTGTCTGATTGTTGTATATAATATTCTAGTTTCATTAGCCTGTTTCAGGCAGTCGTCGTTAGTTACTCTGGCAGTCCAAGGAATTCGCAACATTCGTCTCCGGAACCACATCTCTGTTGCTTCTAATTTCTTCTTAATTTGTTCATTTACATTCCAAGATTCACTGCCATACAGCAAAACTGGTTCTACATAGCATTTCAGCACTCTCTTTCTTACATTCAGTGATAGTGACTTATTGCATAAGATACTCTTCATTTTCTGAAATGCAGCTTTTGTCTGCCCTATTCTGCTCCTAATCTCTGTTGTACATCTTCCACCTGATGTTACAAATGCCCCTATGTATCTACAATCATTAATTATAATCAATAAATATTACTAATATTAGTAATTGACTATTATAATTTATTAACAATATAATAACAGAATAGTCACATAACAATATAATCCCTTAGATCAGCAATGTTATGATGGCACAATAGTTCTCTCCATGAAACCAATGATCAATAGATCAATCGTATGTTGGTAACTATTCTTTTGTTCTTCTGGATACGTTCGATGCTTTTCATTTCTTTCAGATTTATCACCTTGACCAATACTTTCTCCAACAGGATAAGACTTTTTATTCAATCAACTTTTCTTTGATGGCCTCATTTACCAGTATTCACACTTTTAAGCAGAGAAGTTAATTTATAATGTTTTCATCTGTCCATTAGTGCTAGTTAGATGCTGATTTTATACAATTACATAACTTAGTATCTATAAAATCATCTTTAACTCGCTGAATGTCATGTCTCGGTATCATATAGACTGCCTTAGCGCATCAGCTCAAAGAGAGTTTCTCCAAACCTCTTGGTCTAATCACATTGATTAGTTCACAGTGCACCTCCATATTCGTCTAGAGATGTATCGCATATCTTGGTACAATTCTAGTGTACTGTTATATCTGCTTAGGGTATTTACGTCTATTCCAACACACAGCACCGCACCCTCACATTATGTGTGGTTCTATCTGTAATCTTGCTATTTATAACTGCAATTACATTTGATAAGAAAAATGGCAATGTTATGATATCAATTGATTTCACCACATACAAGTAATTATGATGACAATTGAACCAGAACCTTGCATGCTTTAACCAAGTTGAATATAATTTAATCAATGGAAAATATGAACTAAATCCGTTGAAATCATGCTCAATCCATAGCCAAATCAACGTCGTGTATCATGTACCCAATACACACGATAACGGTCAGGTGCCGATGTAACATGACTTCACTTGCTATCAATTATAAGCTATTTTTATTTTTAAATCACACTTCCCCCCAACGACACCATGTTATGTATCATTTACCCATATACATAACAATAGTTAGTTGACCCTACAATCAAATATATTCAACATCCTGCATAACAAGTCCCCCGCCACATAACAATTACCCATGCCATATACCGGAAAGCTTGCTCTACACTATGTGAAACATATTCTGAGAAACACAATGATTACATACAACATATGCCGGCAATGCCTTTCTCCCGCTGAAAACAAACCTCAATCATGCGAAATTCACTTCGCCAGGTGTTAACTCACTGTCTGTTAGTTTTCCACTGGAGAAATAATTGCTAATTCTATTTTAAATAACAATAAAATACTTACTTACACAAGAATAACAATATTATAGTCACAACCTGCATGCAAGAAATGATGATGATTAAATTAAACAAACTTCTGCATGCAATCAATCACATTTAACAAAAATTTTGGAATGAACATAAAATATAAACGAATGTTTCCAAAATCATAACTGAGTTGCTGTTCATTGCTATATGATAGTAAGCAAAATACAACAAACAGTTGTTAATCAAACTTTCAAAATTTTAGAGCTTGTCATGCAAAATTAATTAAATTCACCATTAACTGTTAGTGCATTTTATAACTTCCGCAAAATTAGTTAATATAACAACATAACGTAATAATATTAATGCTACTATAAATTCCTTAAATAGTAATATAATCCAGTATTCCACTAACTTATAATCTTTCCTAACTAGTACCATAATTCAATATAAAATATTCTAAACCCATAGAGTAACACGGTAGACTGGTACTAAATCTCAATGCATTAATCTAATTGTATAGTTATATTCTAGAATAGTAGAAAATTCCAGAATATCAGTATCAGCAACTGATTTGTAAAATTGCTCTATTTAATATATTCTCCTTATTTTGTACTATTTTGTTAAAAGTCTCTATCCACACTAGCCTAATTTCTATTACTCAAACTATTATAGTCTAACAGTATCATTAACACAGTTTCTTCACTAAACATTAAGTAATCACCAATTCGTGAATGTAAATAATCCGTGACTAAACACTTCTGTACTATGTTAATCAACTATTTAATTGTATACCGATATATTCTAACATTAACTATATACCGCTTTACGTTTGTGTGATGTTTTCGCAACTGTAACTATAAACAACCACAACACTAACGTATCTGATAATACCTAATCAATACACATTAACAACGTTTTACAATACTACACACTTCATTATCACTGATCGTTTCCCAATGTATATCACTTTATCACATAGTTTGTTAATTTTAAATGTCTTTATATAAAATAGTCCATTTCTTTACTAGTAGATAAACGCGGTTAATTTTTCTACCACAAAATGTCTATGTTTTGTGATTCACAATTCGTGTTACTATACTCTAATTTACAGAATGTCCATATATTTTAATTCACGGTTTATATTAGTATTACTACATTCTAATACACAAAGATGTCGGTGTTTTATAATTCACGAATGTTAATTTTCTTATATATATCAGATTGTAAAGATTTCTGTTGTTATACCATATCTCGGCACGATTTATCTTGTTCATATAAAGTTGATGTGAGCTTTAAATTTATCACATGCTCTACTGATCACAAATGTTAGCATAGTTCAAAAGTCTTGAGATATTACTTGACGAACATCCATGAAACAATCTGTATGAAATTATTCACATGTCCCGTACCATAGTTACAGTTCTTAATGTTCTTTACCACTTCACACATATTGTTCTTTTTAGAGCGCGCTTTCCGCTCTGATTTATAATTCATTTTCTGCCTTTTATAACTTGTATAGTGTAACACTTGTGAAATTTCCTTGTGTGTTGTCGTAGATTCAATACAATTATAGTCTTTCTTTTACATTTCCCTTGAATTCACTATCATCTCGTTGCGTGATGTTTCTGAGGTATTTCACGTGAATTTAATCGTTGAAATACGTGGTTTTAACCATTTTTCTATTATTCTTGACTCGTTTTAGGGCTATTTTACAGGGTAATTTCTGTCCACTGCAAGTCCCCATATGCCAGGGAGCGGGAATACACTGCGACAGGCATATGTGCGGCTGAACACTAGAGTACATGGGTGGTAGGGCGCTGACGCCATTGAGCAACTATGCCTCATGATGCGCTGCAGAGCCACTATGTCGCTTTTATTAATTATCACAATAATGGCATTTGAGAGTTCGTAATTATGACTCATCTGCAGTTCTTGAATGCGGTGTTTATGAGTCACATATTCTGACTCACTTAAACTGATAAACTGTGGTTTCTATACTACACACACTCTATAACAGCTGAACGCAACTATAAAACAACAAGACTCCGACGTCGTTTTCCACAAGTAAATTAAACACGCCACATGTCTGTTATTCAACAATTCATCGACATCACGAACACTATAAGTTTACATAATAACAGAGTGGAATAATTTTGGCCATAACTCTAGATCTTGACATGGTCCGCACTGAACGAAACCCATGACTAGACTGCCGTGTCTGGACCCCACTTCCTGTGACTTGTGAAATGAGTTCCAACTTTCACGTTGTGTGAAAGTACCCACTTTTCACGTCCCGGTGTTCACTTGCTGAACACGGCCATAACCTCTAATCTCTAACATGGGTTATGGCTTAACTATGCCATGACGTCATGAGGGTCATGGCATTCCCCCTTCTTCGGCGAAAAATTTAATTTTAATTAATTGTGTTCCTATTTTGTTTCCCAAATTAACATCTAATTATAACTTATCTAATCAAAATTTAGTTTAACTATATCTTTTATAATATTTCAATACTGTAATCTAATTCTAATTTAATTATCTACAATCTGTCAATGACACTTGATAACTTCTTGTCATTCTGAAATATAAAACTCATTAATTATCCTTATGAAAATATCAAACACTTCAAAATATGAATACCTATGTCTTGTCCAACAAACTTTAATCAAATTACTATATAACAATATAACTATAAGCCTTCTTTCAAAACTGAAATGAATATTTCAATCAGTAACTTCATTTGTTTGTTTGTATAAGACCATTTTCTTATATGGTCTTTGAAATCAAAATTTTAGTTCCACATTTGTGTCATCCTATTTATATACACAATTAGGATCTTCTCGGTAAGTAGCGTGCATCGTGGTCGTACATATTGACCATTAGTAAACTTCCTCTGTCAACTTTCTGTCTGTAATTTAATTGCAAAAGTAACTCGTCCCAGGTTTTCGAGGGGTATTCTGGTTTCAACCATGCCAGCTGCCGTTCAAGTCTAATCACCCTTCATGAATGATATTACCAGATCTTGTAACATTACTGAGGGTAGTAAATCTGCCCATGCGTTGCCCACGCCTCTAAACTCTGTCGTTGATACTCAGCTCATAATACATACATCTAGTTGGACTGGGTATTATTAGTTGACAATGTAATGTCAATAACCGCTCTTCTCCGATGTAAAGGACAGTCGTTAGACTCCAATTTAGTAACTTCCCTTTAACCTCATCGTAATAAAATATGTTGACATTATTCTTCTTATAATTTATATTCATTATCTATCTAATAACCTAATAATACAATAATTAATTAATAAAGTAATAAATCAACAACACAATAGCATAACTAATTAGTTCCTAACTAATAACTAATCTACTATGCATCTAAGAAATTCTTTTTAATACATGTGTAACCAATGTCAATCATTAATTCATCATCATCATCAAGTTGCCGTGCAGGCTGGCGTAGGCGTCCATGGCTCTCCACAGATCTCGGTCTTTGGTTTTCTGGATCAACTCTGCTGCTGATATTCCTCCATGCCACCGTCTCAATCCATCCAGCATCATTTCTCTTGGTCTTCCTCTGCCTCTCTTCCCCTAGATTTTTCCAGTTGTTACGATGTTCTCCAATGCCTCTATTCTCATCACGTGACTGAAGAAAGATGTTTGTCTCTGTCTGATTGTTGTATATAATATTCTAGTTTCATTAGCCTGTTCAGGCAGTCGTCGTTAGTTACTCTGGCAGTCCAAGGAATTCGCAACATTCGTCTCCGGAACCACATCTCTGTTGCTTCTAATTTCTTCTTAATTTGTTCATTTACATTCCAAGATTCACTGCCATACAGCAAAACTGGTTCTACATAGCATTTCAGCACTCTCTTTCTTACATTCAGTGATAGTGACTTATTGCATAAGATACTCTTCATTTTCTGAAATGCAGCTTTTGTCTGCCCTATTCTGCTCCTAATCTCTGTTGTACATCTTCCACCTGATGTTACAAATGCCCCTATGTATCTACAATCATTAATTATAATCAATAAATATTACTAATATTAGTAATTGACTATTATAATTTATTAACAATATAATAACAGAATAGTCACATAACAATATAATCCCTTAGATCAGCAATGTTATGATGGCACAATAGTTCTCTCCATGAAACCAATGATCAACAGATCAATCGTATGTTGGTAACTATTCTTTTGTTCTTCTGGATAAGTTCGATGCTTTTCATTTCTTTCAGATTTATCACCTTGACCAATACTTTCTCCAACAGGATAAGACTTTTTATTCAATCAACTTTTCTTTGATGGCCTCATTTACCAGTATTCACACTTTTAAGCAGAGAAGTTAATTTATAATGTTTTCATCTGTCCATTAGTGCTAGTTAGATGCTGATTTTATACAATTACATAACTTAGTATCTATAAAATCATCTTTAACTCGCTGAATGTCATGTTTCGGTATCATATAGACTGCCTTAGCGCATCAGCTCAAAGAGAGTTTCTCCAAACCTCTTGGTCTAATCACATTGATTAGTTTCACAGTGCACCTCCATATTCGTCTAGAGATGTATCGCATATCTTGGTACAATTCTAGTGTACTGTTATATCTGCTTAGGGTATTTACGTCCTATTCCAACACACAGCACCGCACCCTCACATTATGTGTGGTTCTATCTGTAATCTTGCTATTTATAACTGCAATTACATTTGATAAGAAAAATGGCAATGTTATGATATCAATTGATTTCACCACATACAAGTAATTATGATGACAATTGAACCAGAACCTTGCATGCTTTAACCAAGTTGAATATAATTTAATCAATGGAAAATATGAACTAAATCCGTTGAAATCATGCTCAACCATAGCCAAATCAACGTCGTGTATCATGTACCCATACACACGATAACGGTCAGGTGCCGATGTAACATGACTTCACTTGCTATCAATTATAAGCTATTTTTATTTTTAAATCACACTTCCCCCCAACGACACCATGTTATGTATCATTTACCCATATACATAACAATAGTTAGTTGACCCTACAATCAAATATATTCAACATCCTGCATAACAAGTCCCCCGCCACATAACAATTACCCATGCCATATACCGGAAAGTTGCTCTACACGATGTGAAACATATTCTGAGAAACACAATGATTACATACAACATATGCCGGCAATGCCTTTCTCCCGCTGAAAACAAACCTCAATCATGCGAAATTCACTTCGCCAGGTGTTAACTCACTGTCTGTTAGTTTTCCACTGGAGAAATAATTGCTAATTCTATTTTAAATAACAATAAAATACTTACTTACACAAGAATAACAATATTATAGTCACAACCTGCATGCAAGAAATGATGATGATTAAATTAAACAAACTTCTGCATGCAATCAATCACATTTAACAAAAATTTGGAATGAACATAAAATATAAACGAATGTTTCCAAAATCATAACTGAGTTGCTGTTCATTGCTATATGATAGTAAGCAAAATACAACAAACAGTTGTTAATCAAACTTTCAAAATTTTAGAGCTTGTCATGCAAAATTAATTAAATTCACCATTAACTGTTAGTGCATTTTATAACTTCCGCAAAATTAGTTAATATAACAACATAACGTAATAATATTAATGCTACTATAAATTCCTTAAATAGTAATATAATCCAGTATTCCACTAACTTATAATCTTTCCTAACTAGTACCATAATTCAATATAAAATATTCTAAACCCATAGAGTAACACGGTAGACTGGTACTAATCTCAATGCATTAATCTAATTGTATAGTTATATTCTAGAATAGTAGAAAATTCCAGAATATCAGTATCAGCAACTGATTTGTAAAATTGCTCTATTTAATATATTCTCCTTATTTTGTACTATTTTGTTAAAAGTCTCTATCCACACTAGCCTAATTTCTATTACTCAAACTATTATAGTCTAACAGTATCATTAACACAGTTTCTTCACTAAACATTAAGTAATCACCAATACGTGAATGTAAATAATCCGTGACTAAACACTTCTGTACTATGTTAATCAACTATTTAATTGTATAGCCTACCGATATATTCTAACATTAACTATATACCGCTTTACGTTTGTGTGATGTTTTCGCAACTGTAACTATAAACAACCACAACACTAACGTATCTGATAATACCTAATCAATACACATTAACAACGTTTTACAATACTACACACTTCATTATCACTGATCGTTTCCCAATGTATATCACTTTATCACATAGTTTGTTAATTTTAAATGTCTTTATTTAAAATAGTCCATTTCTTTACTAGTAGATAAACGTGGTTACTTTTTCTATCACAAAATGTCTATGTTCGTGTTACTATACTCTAATTTACAGAATGTCCATATATTTTAATTCACGGTTTATATTACTACATTCTAATTCACAAAGATGTCGGTGTTTTATAATTCACGAATATTAATTTTCTTATATATATCAAGTTTTAAAACACCCTTATGTTGCTCGAAATAATGAAATCAAGTCCTCAATTAACAGTAACTGCTTTGTTGGCCTGGTCAATTTCTGTCTGCTGTGATCTGTGTCCATCATGTGATCTGTGTCCATCATGTGATCTGTGTCCATCATGTGACCTGTGTCCATCATGTGACCTGTGTCCATCATGTGATCTGTGTTTACATCGCTTTAGTTTCCTCACACCTGTGTTGAAATGGCGTCTGTCTGGCAATCGCGGTCTCCCTGACCCAGTTTTGACGGTTGTAATTAAAGTTACTTTCTTGTAATTTGTCGAATCTATGTCTGCATCCTCAATATCATTTTTTTTTGGGTGGGGGGGGGGGGGGGGGGGGGGGTATCTTTTTGTATTGCCAGTTATTTACTGTTCTTCGTGAATTCTCAATTGTTCCCAATTTCTGATTAACGTATTCATGTCTTTAGCGAAATTTTCACTCACCATCATGCGCGCGCGCACACACACACACACACACGCTCGCACGCACGCACGCGCGCGCGCGCGCGCACACACACACACACACACACAATTCACACATTTTTTTCCGCCCGCTGTAATTATTTGAGCATTTGATTCGTGCAGCTCGTATGGCGTGTTTGTTTATACTTGGTCTGTCCATTACGACAATGTTTTTCATTACAGTTCTTTTCTTGACGTGCGATCACACTTCATTTCTATGTTGAAATCCACACAACTTTCATTTGCTAGTACATTTCTCATAAACAAGTCTTGTATCAATATTTGTAATTTCAGTAAACTGTCCAAAACTTCTGTTGTTATACCACACGATTTATCTTGTTCATATAAAGTTGATGTGAGCTTTAAATTTATCACATGCTTTTTTTTTTTTTTTTTTGCATATCCTTTACAGGACATTGCTGTCAACACCAGCATCTTTCAGCTGTATGTTGATTTCTTGGCAAGATTACGCTCAGTAGTTTGCCATTATCACATGCTCTACTAATCACAAATGTTAGCATAGTTCAAACGTCTCGAGATATTACTTGACGAACATCCATGAAACAATCTGTATGAAATTATTCACATGTCCCGTACCATAGTTACAGTACTTAATGTTCTTTACTACTTCACACATATTGTTCTTTTTAGAGCACGCTTTCAGCTCTGATTTATAATTCATTGTCTGCCTTTTATAACTTGTATAGTGTAACACTTGTGAAATTTCCTTGTGTGTTGTCGTAGATTCAATACAATTATAGTCTTTCGTTTACATTACCCTTGAGTTCACTATCATCTCGTTGCGTGATGTTTCTGAGGTATTTCACGTGAATTTAATCGTTGAAATACGTGGTTTTAACCATTTTTCTATTATTCTTGACTCGTTTTAGGGCTATTTTCCAGGGTAATGTCTGTCCACTGCAAGTCCCCATATGCCAGGGAGCGGGAATACACTGCGGCAGGCATATGTGCGGCTGAACACTAGATTACATGGGTGGTATGGCGCTGACGCCATTGAGCAACTATGCATCATGATGCGCTGTAGATCCACTCTGTCGCTCTTATTAATTATCACAATAATGGCATTAGAAAGTTCGTAATTATGACTCATCTGCAGTTCTTGAACGTGGTGTTTATGAGCCACATATTCTGACTCACGTAAACTGATAAACTGTGGTTTCTATACTACACACACTCTATAACAGCTCAACGCAGCTATAAAACAACAAGACTCCGACAGCGTTTTCCACAAGTATATTAAACACGCTACATGTCTGTTATGCAACAATTCATCGACATCACGAACACTATAAGTTTACATAATAACAGAGTGGCACAATTTTGGCCATAACTCTAGAACTTGACATGGTCCGCACTGAACGAAACCTATGACTAGACTGCAGTGTCTGGATCCCACTTCCTGTGACTTGGGAAGTGAGTCCCAACTTTCACGTGGCGTGAAAGTACCCACTTTTCACGTGCTGGTGTTCACTTGCTGAACACGGCCATAACCTCTAATCTCTAACATGGGTTATGGTTAACTATGCCATGACGTCATCAGGTTCATGGCAACCACACACGCTGCGAAAAATTCACTCAAGAATCGCTTCGCTAAATGCACGAAATACCGTAGCATCGGCGTAGATCTTGAGTAGAAATTCCTGGTTTTACATCGTGGCACACAAATTACACGCAAGAGATTAATAAATCTATCTCCTACGCGAAAAAGTTAACAATCACAAAACAACACGACCGTCCGTTGCCATCTGAACCGGATATAAATGTGTGTGTGTATGTGTGTGTGTGTGGGTGTGTGTGTGTGTGTATGGTGGAAATGACCATGTTTTCACATACATCCACGGTGGACGATCATTTACAGCGCGATTTGGCCTTATCAGCCACATTCGCCACCGCCATGGGTCGTAGTTATTTTGCCTTTTTGAAGCACAATGTACCAAACTATCGTCTGTCAAGACGGCAAGGTGCCAATGACCACACACACACACACACACACACACACACACACACACGTACGCACGCACGCACGCACGTACGCCCCAACGCATGCACGCACGCACAGAGAGAAAGACAGACAGACAGACACACACACAGACACACAGGCACACGGACACACAGGCACACAGGCACACATTCACACACACAGACACACAGATACACAGACACACAGACACACATACAAACACACAGACATTCAGATACACACACATACACAGACACACAGACACACACACAGACACACACACACACACACACAAACACACACACAGACACACACACACACGGACACACACACACAGTCAAACACACAGACATACACAGAGATACACACAGACACACACATAGAAACACACACAGACACACACACAGACACACACATAGACACACAGACACAGTCACACACACAGACATACACACAGACACACATACAGACACACACAGACACACACACAGACACACACACATAATCACACACATAGACACACAGACACACACACAGACACACACACAGACACACACACACAGATACACACATAGACACACAGACACAGTCACACACACAGACACACAGACACAGACACAGAAAGAGAAACACGCACAGACACACACACAGACACACACACAGAGACACACACACAGACACACACACAGACACACACAGAGATACACACAGACACACAAATAGAAACACACACAAACACACACACACATACACACAGACACACACACACAGACACACACATAGACACACAGACATAGTCACACACAGACATACACACAGACACACACACACACAGACACACACAGACACACACACACAGACACACACACAGACACACACACAAATAGACACACACATACACACACACAGACACACACACAGACACACACACATAGACACACAGACACAGTCACACACACAGACACAGACAGAGAAACACACACACAGACACACACACAGTCACACACACAGACACATACACAAACACACACACAGACACACACACACAGACACACACACAGACACACACACAGACACACACACAGACACACACAGACACACACAGACACACACACAGACACACACAGACACACACACAGACACACACACAGACACACACACAGACACACACACAGACACACACACACAGATACACATAGACACACACATACAGACACACACACAGACATACACACAGACACAGACACACACAGACACACACACAGACACACACAGACACACACACAGACACACACACACAAAGACACACTCACAGACACACACAGACACACACACAAACACACACAGACACACACAGACACACACACACAGACACACACACAGACACAGACACAGACACAGAAAAAGACACACACAGACACACACACAGACACACACACTGACACACACACAGACACACAAACAGACACACACACAGATACACACACAGACACACACAGACACACACAGACACACACACAGACACACACACACACGCAGACACACACACAGACACTCAGACACACACATACACACACATACACTCAGACACACACATACACACACAGACACACACACAGACACACACAGACACACACACAGACACACACAGACACACACACACACAGACACACACTGACACACACACAGACACACACACAGACACACACAGACACACACACAGACACACACAGACACACACAGACACACACACAGACACACACACAGACACACAAACACACACACAGACATACAGACACACACACAGACACACATACACACACACAGACACACACACAACCACACACACAGACACACACACAGAGATACACACAGACACACATACAGACATACACACAGACACACAGACAGACACACAGACACACACACAGACACACACACAGAGACACACAAACAGACACACACAGACACACAAAGACACACACACACAGACACACACACCGACACACACAGACACACACGGACACACACACAGACACACACACAGACACACACACGGACACACAAAGACACACTCACAGACACACACACACACAGACACACACACAAACACACACACACAGACACACACACAGACACACAGACACACACACAGACACACACACAGACACACACAGGCACACACACAGACACACACAGACACATACACAGACACACACAGACACACAGACAAACACACAGACACACACACAGACACACAGACACAGACACACACACAGACACACAGACACACACAAAAACACACACACAGACACACACACACACACACAGACACACAAAGATACACACACAGACACACACACATACACACAGACACACACACGGACACACACACAGACACAGACACACACACACAGACACACACACAGACACACACAGACACACACAAAGACACACACACAGACACACGCTTAGACACACACACAGACACACACACAGACACACACACAGAGACACACACAGACACACACACAGACAAACACACAGGCACACACACAGACACACAGACACACACACAGACACACACACAGACACACACACAGACACACACAGACACACACACACAGACACACAGACAGACACACACAGACACACACAGACACACACACAGACACACACACAGACACACAAACACACACACATACACAGACACACAGACACACACACAAACACACAGACACACACACAGACACACACACAAACACACACAGACACACACACAGACACATACACAGACACAGACACAGACACACACATAGACACACACACACAGACATACACACACAGACACACACACAGACACACACAGACACACACACATACACACACAGACACACACAGACACTCACACAGACATACACACAGACACACACACACAGACACACACACAGACACACACAGACACACACAGACACACACACAAACACACACACAGACACACACACAGACACCCACAGACACACAAACACACACAGAGACACACACACAGACACACACAAACACACACACAGACACACAGCGTGTGTGTGTGTGTGTGTGTGCGCGTGCGTGCGTGCGCGTGTGTGTGTGTATGTGTCCGTGTCATTCTGTGTGTTTGTATATATTTACTTTGACTAATGTAGAATAATATTGAATTGTTGATGTGTGCGATGTATATTAATGTTTTCCCAGTTGGCAACAAGTGACGCTTTTTTGTCTGTGAAGTTCTTGACATTTCAGAATCCAGACTGCTGTGACTTCATATATTCACACTGTCATTCTGAGTGCGACCATAACTTTACTATATGCCTTGATCGGTCAGATGAGTGAGTCACATGTCTGAAGTTCTTCTTCTTTGTTCGTCCGATTTGTTTTTCTGTGAATATTATTGAGTTGTGCCTATTTACAACAGAGTTGCCATATGTGCACTTTTCGGCCGACATATCAGACGTCTTTTTATGAGATTGGATCGACCCCCAGAGCATGAAATGTTCTAGAGTTGTCGCCGCATTGGTTGACAGAACCTGGTAATTCTCATAACTAAGACATCAGTGTCACGATCACACGATAAAGAAAATAATAAATAAATAGAGTTCTAAGATCACAACATGTAGTCTCAGCAAAGAACGCAGCACGATAAAAGATTCTAAGGAAAGATCCGGGAATGATAGATATTAGTACAGTAAGTTGTAATGTGTCAGAAAATAAGTTCTACTCGATAATGTGATATTTAAAACAGATTCTAGTCATTCCGCTGCTATCTCCTCAACTTAATCTATTGTAAAAATGAAGAAGTGAAACAGAGACGGTACTCTGGTATTTCTTCTCACAATGCACATAACAGTTAGCGTACTTACTGCTGTTTCTGAGATGTATGTTGCCAATAACTTGGAGTGCTTGGGTACCCAAAAGACGAGGGCCTAGAAAACCGCTAATGACATTAGAACATTATAAATGAATATACAAAGGAGACAACGGTGTTATTTGGTCATATATAAGCGCTGAACGGGGCGTGACTCACGATGAAAGTGTGGTCTATGTAGAACAGTGGTTCTCAACCGGTGGGGAATTCCCCCCCCCCCCCGGGGGAATTTTGGGGTTTCCAGGGGGGGGGGGGGGGAATGAAGATTATTTCAAGATCGCGTTAATACAAGAATTGATTACTTAATCTTGTTTTTCCTTTCATAATTTACGCTTGTGTACGCATCACCCTTCTGAAATTCATTTTATAACGTAAGTAGATCCGCAAATCACATTTTATGTACATGTCTAGACTTGTTTTAGTATGTGCTATTAAATTTAGCTTCAATTATTACGTATACTGTGTAGGGGCAGGGGGAAATTTTTAGGGAGGAAATACAAAAAGGGGGGGGGGGGGAATGACGTTCTAAAAATATGGTAAGGGGGGAATGATGTCCTAAAAATATGGTGAGGGGGGAGGGGGGAATGACGTCCTAAAAATATGGTGAAGGGGGGAACGGACCAAAAAAGTTTGAGAACCACTGATGTAGAACATGTAATGGACCCAAGCCAGAGAGTCGGAAAGATTGAGAAGGACGGGCGTAGTCGACCAAGATAACCTCGCGCATCGAGGATCCGAATTAGGCGATTTCAATTCCCGCCAAATTACGTTGAATTGTTTTAGAATAATCTTAAAGTATACATTAGTTTTAAATTAGTGAATATTCGGCTAGTGACTCTGTGAGAAGTGTAGATGATGAAATAATACCTTCATAATTTACAACACTTTGCCGGTCTGTACAGTGCTGTTTGTCAGATGTGTTAGCCATGTGTGTTGCTACATAGCAAGTCGATTCACCGATTAATTGTCATGGGATGATTAATCGTCTTAAGCGACTTCCCGAATTTGCCATGGGCTTTTATATCGCAAAAATGTCGTCATTGCATTATAATACGACACGTATGCTACCAAATAAACAACTATTAAATCATAACCTTGACACCCCCCCCCCCCCTACTTCCCATCTTCCGCCATTCATTTCGTTTAGTGCAAACCTACTCTTGTTTGGCACGGAATCTGTTATGAATGAACATGAAGAAGTTGGGGATCCTTACGACTATGGGCAGATAATACTATTGAGCCAAGAATTTCTGGAAATAAGATGAGCCAAGATACAAGTATAAACAAGCGCAACAAGTTCTAAACAGTTCAAAAGGCCTTAACCCCTAAAATGGCTCCTATATCAACATGGCTCACCATTCGTGGTTTGAAATGGGCCCTAGGAAACCCGATCTCTGATAGGTCATTTAATGAGAAGATAGGCATTGGGAAGCATTGTGACAATATGAAAGATCAGCGGTAGAAGAGAAATGGACAGACTGGGAGAAATGACGCTGTTTAGACTGCAACGGTGGCATAACCGCAGTTGAATTAATCCAAAGCATCAAGAACCGGGATCTGGGAAGATGCATCACCATCTATACCAGTTGGCAGGGCACATGATGATGATTGATTGATAGGTGATGATTGTGATGGACTGGCTTTACATATCGTCGACTGCATATAAATCTTGCTGTTTAATCTTTTTTCCCAGAAGTCAACATCAAGTAGGTCTAGATAGTTAATTAAAGAATTATTAATAGGATGACCCAAATGACGCACAGAAATGTTCCATGAAAAGGTTTCCGATATACTTCCATCAGTTTGATTGCTAGTGTAACACCATAATTTGACTACCCAAGGCCTTTTCATACCACCTGGAAACAAAGTCAGCACGGTTCTCACTATATTCTGAGGCTGTATTCTTTAAGACACAGCTCTCAAGTTTCGGGCTTTGTAACTGGTATGTGTTAAATAACACCTAAAAGTTCATTCTGAAAATTAGTCTTTATTAAAATACAAAAGTCCTTATTACACTGTAAAACCTCTATAATTTTTATATGGTAGGTTTTTAGAATAGTAGAATACCACAAAGCAAAAACTGCCTTATATCAAATTAAGAACGTTTTGTGCAAAACATCATTGTCCTTAAATGTTAGAAAAAGAGTTCTTGCATGTTACATAGAACCAGTTTTAATATACGGCTGTGAATCATAGACAATTAGTAAACAAACGGAAATATCCCTGGCAGCTTTGGAGATGTACTTTTATAGAAGAATGCTGAAAACTCATTGGACAGCCAAAATGAGCAATCATGAGGATTTAAGGCAAGCTGAGTGGCACAGACAACTTATCACAAACATCAGAAAGAGGCAGTCGTCGTTTTTGGCCACATTATGAGAAGAAAAAACTGGAACATGTTGTGACAACCTGAAAGATTTGTTGAAAGAAATATAGGGAAAGATAGGGCGAGAAGTGTCGTGACAGTCTTGGGTCATGGCATGAAAAAGAATCAATACATGAATTGGAGGTCGTAATTTATGGAGAGGCATGATTGCTCACACCAGCCGGCAGGCACTGAATGA
The DNA here is from genome assembly GCA_014155875.1 of Cepaea nemoralis. Lineage (NCBI taxonomy): Eukaryota > Metazoa > Mollusca > Gastropoda > Stylommatophora > Helicidae > Cepaea > Cepaea nemoralis. The sequence continues at coordinate 682,543 of JACEFZ010016553.1, read as the reverse complement.
TGATGTTTCTAGATGCTGGTGCATTCTTCAACAGAATCGAATGGTCTTTTGTTACAAACAAGGACAAGTTTTCTTCACAAATACAAGCATCTGGTGCGAGGCCTACTTCTCACCATGAGTGTTGTAATGATAATCTATATACAGAATATCCATCTAGAAAGTTGGTAAGTGCCTTGCTTCACCATATCATGCGATCTCCAACCGTATGCATAATTCAAGAGCAGGCACCCTTCCTTGCCATGACACAAGACTCCAGAATTTTCTCTTGCTGTTTTCTTCTGTCTCTCTTGCCACAATTCCTTCCAATTTTGACAATTTATTCTAACATTTGTCTTCTAATAAAGTGGCCAAATATGATGACTTCCTCTGTATGATGTTTATAATAAGTTGTATTTGTGTCTTAGATTCCCTCAAGGCGTTTAGATCACTCAGTTAGTTTGTCCTGGGAATTGTCAGCATTCTTGATCAAAACGACATCGACATGTATTGATTTTATTTTCTTGTTTATTAATTGTCCATGATTCGCAGCCATATGTTAGAACTTCTTCTATAAATCTTGCAAGGATTCTTTTCTTTTCACATCCAATATCAAGGGATTATTATTATATGTTCTTCATTTGAAAATATGCAGTGAGTGGTTGTTGTTTTCTGTTCATCTCTAATGCACCCATTATATGATGCTATCAATGTGCGTAGATATTTGAATTTCTGCACCTGCCCGAAAATATCTGTTACTTTACTTGTACATTTTGGCTCGATCTATTTCTTCGATATCACCATTACTTCTGGCTTCTGACATGTACAGTTGTCTTTATTGGGTGCCTTTCCTCTCTTCATGTGGTGTACTGCAGATACTGATGTGCCTGTGTTTATTTCTTTGTCAGTGATATGGTTACAGAATAAACACATCTTTGCAATGTTTTATTATATATGGATTGAAGACAGTGTTCTTTTCCACCAGACCTTCACACAATATCAACCAATGCTCTTATGGGAAGGCAGTATCCAGCGGCGAGATCCTTGATGAAAACCACATCATATTTAGAGACAAGATAGGTGATATTAACAACCCTGTGGTGTGGAGGATGGAAAGCTGGCCGGTAACTTCTTAGATGTGTTTTGAAATTATTCATTTTCCTACCACTGTTACTGTGTTTACTTTGGCGTACCTCTTGTGACATAGCTGAAGTCTTATGGTGACGTTTGTGAATAGTCAATGCAACTTGAGAGGTTAACCCCGATCTCAAGGCGGATAGTGCAGCAGGGTCTGAAATAAACAGATGTCACTATCTAGGGCCACTGCACAATAGATGTGAAACCAGTGTCCACAGTCTAACATCACAAACCAGGCTGTCGTAGTTCACCAGTTCTTCTTTGGGAGAGAGAAGAGTGAAAATTGTTGGTCCTAACGATCAGGTTACGCTTGCCTTCCAGATCGGCGGTCAAGCGTAAGTATGTCGAGGTGATTGTTTCCAAAATGAACCAGGTCTTACTAGTATAAATAGCTACCAGATAGTGTCCTGGGAAGCAGAGACAGCAGGCGTGACTTTGAGCACATTATCCAACGAGTGTTGATTCGCCCACAAAATATGGACTAGCACCACATACCCATTATACCCCATGACATGTAAATGAGTACATTACTGTACTTACTAACGACACATAACACATTCACGTGACCGCTACCCGCAAATGAAGCACAGTATAAAACTAAGTCCGCGTTATCTTAGCCAACCAGAGGTCTGGTTTGTCACGTGGGATAAGATCCATTGCTGAAACTCTCCCAGAAGTTTGGACTGTCTTAGCACGCTGCCGCTGGATTACCACTGTTTAAAGAAACTGAGGAAATCGGACAGAAGCTATAGTATGAGACATGGTTGTCAGCTCCGTCTCAGCAACTTCGTCCTCCAAGGGACAACTTTGGTAGGAATTATCAATGCAGCATTGTCATGCAAGCTTTATGTGGTAAGGAGTACAGTGGATCTTCGACTGAGGCATGGTCCAAAGTCACTGTACTGTACATTGTTATCGTGAATTTCTGCATTGTAGTAAGGTACAGTGGACCTTAGAAGAAAAACAAATAGTATCGCTGTCAGCTATCATGCATATCACAAGAGGCGACTAATAAATGTTTCGATTTGGTTTGGCAACGCCATCCTGTAGAAAGATTCATCTTTACAATGAAACAAACCATGAACACGTCTAAAGATATGGAAAAACGGAACACTCAACCAAACAAAGGGAAAAGAGTCTCTTCTCCTAGAAGTATGGAGAGACGCAGATATAGCCACAATGAATCTGAATGTACGGACACTATATCGAGCTGGAGCGGCCGAAGAACTAACCCGGGAGCTGGTTGAATATCAAATGGATATCACAGCAATTCAAGAAATAAGGTGGCCAGGAGAGGGTACTTTAGAGCAAAATGGAATGATTATAATATATGGAGGAAACACCCAAAATAAACATGAATTAGGAACAGGATTTGTCCAGGAAGAAACCCCCAAACAGGACATCCTGATTGTGCTGGGAGACTTCAATGCAAAAATAGGTAGAGAGCAAACTAATAAAAAAGTGGCCGGTATGGAAAGCCTACATACAACTTCAAATGATAATGGATGGAGAGTCATCAACCTGGCAGAAGCCAAAGGACTGCAGATTAGCAGTACCAGACTACAAAGAAAGGATATACACAAACAAACTTGGAAATCATGTGACAAGAGAACCTATAATCAAATAGATCACATTTTAATTAGCAACAGAAATGCATCAAACATACAGCAAGTCAGAAGTTATAGAGGAGCTGAGTGCCACAGTGACCATTTCCTCGTTGGAGCAAAATTTAAAATAAAACTTAAGAGAGCTTTCTATACTAAATTACAAAGATTACACCCAACATATAACAGAGAAAAACTACAAGACATTACAGTCAAAGAGAAATTTACAGATGAAATAAAATGTAAACTTGAAACTTTGCAAAACCCTTTGGAGGAAAGCGTTGACCAAACTTGGTTGAACATCAAGAATACAATTCAATCTACCGCAGAAGAATGTCTCGGTGTGTCAACCACGCATAGAAAGAACAGATGGTTCAATCAAAAATGTGAAGAAGCAGTCACTAAGAAGAAGAATGCCAGACATGTATGGTTAAATGACATCAATAACATCCAAAAGGAAGAGCATTATAGAAATGAATGTAAAGAGGCTACAAAAATAGTCAGACAGCAGAAGCGAGAATATATGAGTAATATAATCAAAGATATGGAAACTAATCACCAGAAAAATGAATCCAGAAAGTTTTTTAAAGTACTGAAGTCAATGAAACGAGGGCACCAACAAAACACATATGGTTTAAAAGACAAAAATGGGAATATGATAAATACCAATGAAGAAATGTGCAACACATGGAAAGAATATTTTATTGAATTACTAAATTGTGAAGCTCCAAGTAACATTTTCCCACAGGAAGAGGTTCTAACATGCGAACCACAAATTGAAGAACCTACATTTGAAGAAATCCTATATGTAATCACACAACTTAAAAACAATAAGGCAACTGGGACTGATGGAATTGCTGCTGAATTTATAAAGGCAGGTGGCCATGCATTACATCTAAAGCTATACGAACTAATAATAAAAATCTGGAGGACAGAAGAATTACCCCATGACTGGAAAGAGTCATTATTGATACCTATCTTTAAGAAAGGAGACAAGTTCCAATGTGGAAATTATAGAGGAATATCACTACTGTCCACAAGCTATAAGATACTATCCGCAGTATTACTAAATAGACTAAAACCATATTCAGAAGACATATTAGGTGACTACCAGGCGGGTTTTAGACAAAACAGATCAACAATAGATCAGATATTTATCTTACGACAAATAGCCGAGAAACATTGGGAATATAAAAGAGATCTCCATAACATTTTTGTGGATTTTAAAAAGGCTTATGATAGTGTCCATAGGAATAGTCTATGGAATGTTATGCAGGAATTTGGAATACCAAGGAAGTTAATTAACATGACCAAACTATGCATGGAAGATACTTATAATATAGTAACATATAAAGGCAGGAAATCAGACCCCTTCCAAATAACATCTGGCTTGAAACAGGGTGATGCACTATCGCCGCTACTCTTCAATCTGGCTCTAGAGAAAGTTGTAAGGAAGGTAAAGGAGGAATGTGATATTGGAGGAACATCCAAGCTGCTTGGTTATGCAGATGATATAGATATTATAGGGCAAAGTGAACAAAAGACATTAGAAATATTGACTCACTTAAAGGAAAAAGCCCAACAGATGGGGCTGGTTATCAACCAAGATAAGACAGAATATATGGTAATTTCAAGAGACGGAATGGCTAAAAACTCTGGCCACATACAAATAGATAATATGACCATTAAAAGAACGGAAACATACAAATACCTGGGTACAATCTTCAACTGCTCCAACATCATAAGGGAAGAAATACAAACTAGAATCAACTCTGGAAATAAGATATACTATGCACTACAACATCTACTAAAATCAAAGGCGCTATCTCGTAACACCAAAATCACAATATACAAAACACTGATCAGACCAGTTGTGCTGTATGGCTCTGAAACCTGGAGTACAACGAAAGGAGACGAAGCCTTGTTACAAACCTTTGAGAACAAAATTTTAAGACGCATCTTTGGACCCATTAGGGATACACAAAGTGGAGAGTGGAAAAGAAGAAGTAACAAAGACATTTATGATTTGTTTAAGTCCCCGCTAATCACTGGTATCATGAAGGCTAATAGACTACAATGGTTTGGGCATATAGAAAGAATGGAAGATAATAGGGAAACAAAACTCGCTTACACTCAGGAAATAAATGACCGTAGACCCCGAGGTAGACCAAGAAGGCGGTGGAGAGATAATATACATACAGACCTACAAGCACTTGGAATCAACGACTGGCAAGAGAAGGTCCACCAGAGAGACGAATGGAGACAGATTGTATTTGCAGCAAAGAACCTCAATGGCTCGGAATGCTGAAGAAGAAGAAGAAGGCACTTGAAGCTCTGTACATGATTCAGGGGGTGTCCTTTTATATGAACCCTTGTTGTACTTTCTTCTTTGGTGACGGTCATTACCTCTGTCTTAAGTATGCTTATTTTCATGTTATGTTCCATACACACTTCATTCAGACAATTTATTGGGTCTTATAGTTGTGATTATGATTTTGCTATTAATTCTTGATCATCGTCTTGATAGGAGTTCTTTAATGGTGTAATGTGCCGTTGGTTCTTCTTCTCTGTTCTGTTCTTCATAAGGGAAAGGCAGAGAAGTAAATACCTGGATGACTTGGCCACGTGATATGTGTGATATTTCATATTATCATTCAAAACGGTATTTCTGAACAAAATGCGCATACAAGGACAAATTTGAGCGCCATACAAAATTTTGACATCGATAATAATAGAACGGAATGTGCTAGAAACATTTTGACACGGCAGTAGGTTCACGGATACGTTGAAGTGATTGGTTGACCTTTGACGACACTAGCGTTACCCCAACTGAAACGGTTCCGGTAGAAATATTAGGGCTTCATTTTCAGCCCAGTAATACTGAGAGACACAAGTCAGGATTTCCCCTGCTCATTGTTGGGCTATTTCCATGTTTGTGCTCTCTGTGAATAAGATGAGATAATTACTCCATACATATAAATTGACGACACTTACAGATATTGTAAGGTAATGTGTGATTATATATGTAAACGTGTGCCGCTGTGAAAATGTTGTTTCATTGAAGAAATATAAACTCATTTCTTCTCTCACTAAAAATCAAATTCTGCAGAGTGACAATGCTGTGTCAATTTATGATTTTCCATGCTCAAAATCTCATTTCTTGTGAATGCAATTTCCAAATGCTATAGGGGTGCTATTTTGCTATAAATGTACATCATTAAACCTTATTCCTTGTGCTATAGAAATTCACTATAAGTGTTCATCATTGGCTGGGATAAACAAGTTCTCGATAAATGCACTTCATAAGAATTCTTTTTCATGCTGCAGAGACTGCTCTTATAAATTGCTATCTTGAATTCATGTGCACTTATTCAATATTCAATGTATATTTCATTTTACACATCTTTTCTTAAATATGTTTTAAGAATATGAGAGGGAGTGATATGCTATTTTGGCTGAGATTATTGCTCATGTGAAAATGAACAATAAATAGATGGTGCATCATTTTGCTGGACGTTGCACTCAAGGCAAGCATTATTTCATTGCTGTTAATGACGTGACGGAATTTTACGCTCAGGCTCTGCCAATTTCTGAGTGAATGTCATAATGAAGTTCTTACTGGATTTATGGTGCAGCTGTCGTGCTTGCAAAAGGGACAAGAGTTCGAATCAAATGTTTAAACCTTGCTCGATGGAGATATGCTGGAAATGCAAATTTCTTTCAGTTGTTCAAACCTATGTTGATATTATGAGATATCTATCTGAGGTCTCTCTCAATTCTTGTGATCATTATTCTGTGAAAGGATCGATGTGTTATTTCAGTTTGTGAATGTATCACATGTGAATGTTGAGGTCTTGGTACTTTAGGGGAGTTAAAGACATGACGGGAGATGAAGAGATATAGTAAGACGTTTGCCCTTTTCATGACGTCACTTACATTATCATTGACGTTCTGGCTCAACCTGACGACCATATCTGACAATCACGTATATTTTATCGTGACGTCATCAAGTCAGTACGACGGTTCGTCCCAACATGGTGACGTTTTATTTTACTATTTACGGGTCATCTTACTCTGATGTTTATCTCATCCTTGACGTCATATCAGCAGGACGTTTTAGTCAGTTAGTTAGTTAGTCAGTTAGTCGCAGTTCCAACTTCACTGTAACGGGTCGTCCCCATTATGCTCCGTTCCTATGCCAGTGAATATCACACAAAACGCTCCCCACTGCCCAATGTGAAAAGTGGAAAAGACAGGAGTCTCGACAAACAACAGCCCGCACAGATACACTGTGCATAATGCCGCCGCCAGAATGTCAACACACCAGTCACCCACGAAACACCCAATTCATCTCTGATGGAATTAGCAGTCATTTTCTACTATTTCGTGTGTAAACTCTTTTCAAATTCTTCTACACCATTATCATCCGATGGATTTTATGGTTGACACAACACCTATTTAGTTCAAAGTCATGAAAACTCTGTAGACCATAGAACAGCTTCGGTAACATATCTTACAAGAAAACGTGGCTCAACAATTGACTGCCAACTAGCAGAACAGATAAACAATAAACGGCGGTACTGGAAAAATGTTCTTGAACGAGTTGTGGATGTCATAATTACTATGGCAGAGCGTGGTTTACCTTTCAGAGGAGATAAGGAAACATTTGGTTCTCCTCACAATGACAATTTCCTTGGATTACTCGAACTTATAGCAAAATTTGATCCTTTTCTAGCAAGCCATATAAAAAAAATTTAGGAATAAAGGATCAGGTGTCACATCTTATCTTTCTAAAACAATATGTGATGAATTTATCCAAATTATGGCACATAAAGTAAGAGACTCAATCTTGGATGATTTAAAAACTGCAGGGTACTTCAGTTTATCTGTAGATTCCACTCCAGACCGGTCCCATATTGATCAGCTCACTGTTATTGTGAGGTATGTTTCACCAGATGATGGGCTCCCTATTGAACGTTTTCTAACTTTCCTAGAGATGGGTAGCCACACAGGGGAAAGTATGGCTAAAATGGTGCACAACTACCATACAAATGAGTGCAAAATAAATTTTAGTAAGTGTCGAGGATATTCATATGATAATGCTGCCAATATGTCTGGCAAATACAAGGGTATGCAAGAAATAATATTGAAGATTAACAAGTAGCCTATGCTATGTATATTCCATGTGCTGGTCATTCCCTGAATCTTGTTGGTAGAGCAGCAGTTGACTGTTGTTTAGATGCAGTACACTTTTTTGGAATTTTCCAAGAAATATATAATTTCTTTTCATCATCTACACATAGATGGGCAGTACTGTTGTCATTCTTCAAAGATGATTCAAAAGTTCCAAAGTCTTTGTCAAAGACTAGATGGGAAGCACATTCAATGGCCACAAGTGCAATACTTGATAGTTATGATGGAATAATTTCTGCATTGCATCAGCTGCATATTGATACTACAGAGAAAGGCGAAACAAGAAATCAAAGCCATAAACATTTTGAATAAAATAGAGGAGTTTGAATTTATGGTATTGTTATATTTGTGGAATTACTTGCTGGATGAATTTCACAAGACTAGTCAATCACTGCAAGACCCCCAAATTAGTCTAGATGTATGTAGGAAATTGTATGATTCACTTTCGGATTTTGTTAAAGGTTCCAGGGATCTTTTCGATCATTTTGAAGAAGAAGCAAAAAGAAAAATATTGCCTGATGTTGATTACAACAAAAGAAGATATAGAAGAAGGCATATCAATGATGATGAAGGTGATGCTTTAGAGAACTTTGAGCCAAGACACAAGTTCAGAATCAAAACATTTATACCTGTGATGGATGCATTAGTGTCACGTTTGGCACAGAGGGCCTCAGTATACAATAATGCTGCAAAAATGTTTTCATTCTTAACAAAATTAGAAGCTACAGAAGAAGAGATTCATGAAGGAGTTAGTGCTTTATGCCAAACATATCCTGAAGATGTGGATATGAATCTTGTAGGAGAAGTCAAGCATTTTCATCAATATGTTAGACATAGTCAAGCCCATATTTCAGCGGAACAAGATAGTCTAGCACATCAGGATCTGTATAGGGTAATAGTTAACGATCGTGTCCAATCAGCATTCCCTACTGTAGAAGCAATTTTGAGATTGTTTCTTAGTATGATGGTTGCAAATTTCTCTGGAGAAAGATCTTTTTCTCAGCTGAAGAGAATAAAACAATGAATTTAGAACAAAAATGACTCAAGATAAATTATGTTCCCTCAGTCTCATGTGCATAGAAAGCGACAAACTACGCAGTTTATCATTTGATGATGTCAGCAGTGACTTTGCTCTGGCAAAGGCAAGAATGAAAATATTTTAGTTTAATATAATTCCTTAATCCTTATAACATGTTTCAAGAGATTAGATAATAAGCCTTTGTAAATTGTGCCTTTTAAAAGAACTTTTGTTTCTTTTTACCAGAGTTTGCATTTTTAAGTTTGTTATGAATAAAAATGATTTTAAGTTAAAGATTTATTATTTTACTATCAATATACTTCTTAATTGTATTTCAGTTTAACCCTCTAGGTATCCGAAAGATCATATTTGTCACTGACATAGAATATCTGGACTTATAAAGGGCCCAATATTTCAAATAGCTTAGGGCCTTATCAAGTCTAAATCCGGCCCTGATAGTCTCTAATCTTGCGACAGTTAGTAAACGATGTAAGCATGAAAGAGTGCCTGTAGCGGGTTAAAGCATTTATAACTAATTATCGCCTGATGGCGAGTGACACTGATAATAGGGAAAGCTAATCCACAAGAAAAATGCAGTCCAGTGCTACTAGAAGTAGTGTGTATGGACTACGCTTGAGTTCAAAGTGAGATAGCGCCAAAAAATAAAAAAATAAAAAAAAGACAAGACAAGCTGCCGAAAAAAAAATGTATAAAATTCATTAGAAAAATAAAATAGGAACCAAAACAAAGCATGTAAATCTCGCAAATATTTACAGCAACACAAGCAATTTGAAAGAAATATAATCACCCAACAGGACATGGAACAGTTCCCATCGACACTAAAGATCAAACGGCTGAATAGTGTGAGACCTTCGGAATAGACCAGTCCCAAAAGCCCTTCATATACCCAATCTCGAGATCTAGAGATGATTTGATCTGTGAGAGAATTTCAAAAGAATCAATTTGAAAAGCTGTCACAAAAAGGCTGCTGGTCCCAAGTAGTATCCCAGTAGCAGAAGCTGTGAAAAGCCAGTATAAGCATCTAATTTGAAATACTTCACAAATTGTGTAGTGGTCTGGGGCACAGAGGAAATACGAAAAAGGGGGAACATACCGATATCCGACGAAGGTGCCACAGAATTGCAGGAATGCAATACATTATTGAGGAATAATGCTATTGTCAGTAAGTGATCAGATTATTCCTCTGTGGTTAAGAGCCCTAATTCCCTTCTCAATATCACCATCATCATGAGTGGTTGATTACGCCATCACTGCGCTGGTAGACTACTATGTTTGGTCTCCCTGAAAAGCGCTCTTATCTCCCCTTTTGAGCTATTGTTCTTGCATAATGGTCAAGGTTGGAGACGTGCAAATACGTTTTTGTGTGCATGCATATATCGTCCGAGTGTTTTTTAATATTTAATATTATAGCCATCCTGTGCGACCAAAATTTCATGTTTTAACTTAGATAATAATAATTTCAGGGGAGTGCTCGATTAAGGATTGACATTGTTGATGTTGACGTCAGGAGTGTTGAGCATGTTGGCGTCCTGCAAACTGTCCTGTCTTTAGCGCCTACCAGCGGTAGCAAAAGATTTAACCTTACACTGGAGAACAGAGTACAGTAAGATCGTTTGTCATAATTCTACTCTGTATGTGTTCCTACAACGAAGCTAGGTTCTACAGCTTCTCCAGTGTTCGGCTGGTTGATCATTACTATATCATCAGAAGTGATGCCACTGTATTTAGGCAAAGGGCGTAGGATACATCCTCCACTAGAGAATTCACAATGTAGCATATCCGTTTCAAAACGGTGCTCTCATCATGGCTATCGAATGTGTCTCGATCTTTTCCCATCTCTCCGGCCTCATGCCCTCTTCTCCCCAAGGTGTTTGTCAAGCCTCTTAGCCACCTTGTTACTGGTCGATGCCTGCCCTTTCATCCAGGGGCTACGTTTTTTTATTACAGCTCTTTCCATGTCCCACTTGGGTAGGTATGGGGTTTCCTACTCATGGAACATTTTCTCGTTTTACTTGTTATTTATGATGAATCCGATTCCAATTCTCTGTTGCCTCTTGTATGAATTTACCTGTCTGTTTTTGCTCACTCTGCGGTCCATACAGTTTATCTTCCACTGTCGTCTCACTAGGCCAGAAGGTTTGCCTAGATATGTTGTATTTTAGGCAGTCTTGGAGTATTTGCTCTGCTGTAGTTTCCGGGTACTCCACAGTTTTATGGTATCCACTGTATGGTGACCTTACGCTGACTGCTGAGTTCAGAAAGTAGTGCCCTTAGTACTGATTTTGCATCTGTCAATAACACCACAGTTGTGTACAATGGCTGGTAATTAGTAATTGCTCTATTGCTATCTTTAATGCCTCAATGTCAGCATGATAGTTATGGCAGTACTTTCCCTTTCGTACTCTGGCCGTGTTTCTAAAATTATTTGGGTATTCTATGTAGATTCCCGCTCCTTCATTTCGAACATAATTTTGTGCTGACTAATATGTGTAGACTTGAATCCAAAGGTGCTCTGGGTATTCTTCATCAAGGAAGCTGAGAGTGGGTGTTCTGTTCCTTACACTGTTCTGTTCTTTCTTGTCAAATATTCCTCTCACTGTTGTCTGGATTTGTAGTGATAGTCTATGTTCCTCTTTCCATGGAGTTCGCTCTGGAATAGGTTTCAGGGGGATACCAACTGTGGCGAGATCAGTGGTTTCTCTGCAGGGTCGTTTGACCTGGTGGATAATAAGACTGCTTCTTTTTAACCGTCTTATAGCTATGTTTTCGAATCTCTTCTTCATAGAGGGATCTGACATGCTGCGGAACGTTTTTGCTTGTATTAGAGTTTTCGTATCTCTCCGCTCACTCAGTGCTTGTGTCCTCCCCAGTTTCTCCATCACTACTATAGGGGTTGATCTCATCCCTCCTGTTGTGACTCTAAGTGCTTGATTGTGCACCTTGCCCAGCTCCTGTAGTGTGGCTTTTGATGCTGAATACCACGCAGTTGACACATATACCAGGTGTAGTTGTATGCCCTTTTGATAGTTAGTTAGTTAGTCGACAGATCATCCTCCTTGCACATCGAACCATTCAGTCCATAAGTGCTCGGATCCCCTCCTCAGTAAATCCCGCAGCGTTTAGCAACTGACGACACCAGTTCTGTGTTGGTTTATTAATCTTCTTTGGCTCCCCGAGTAGTGTTTTTCTTTGGCCACACCTCTATTAATTTGCTGTTCTCACAGTCTGACCATGGTTGTAGATTCACAGTCATCATTTGGTTCTCGCAAAGTTTTACTTCTAGTAGAGCATTCAGGATGTCAGTCTGATCCATAGCTCACCCCCCTTCCACGGTGGCCTTACATGCAAGCTTGTCAGCCCGCTCGTTTCCTCGTACACCAGCATGCCCTGGCACGAAAATGAAACTAATCTTTGTCAGCCGAGACCGCTCCAGAGACACCAACCACTCTCTTCGGGTTCACCCCATCTCTATCTCCTTTAGCATGCTCATTGAGTCACTAAGGAAACATGAAGAGTGAATGTCTGTGTCTCGAGCCATGTTATTGCTTTACTTACTACCATAACTTCCATAGTCAGGCTACTTGTGGTGATATCAAAAGCACCAGAAACTTCCTTCACAATTCTCCCTCTGGCCTGAGCCGTAAAAGCCCATGACCTTCCCACTCGTCGAACGACCGACCCATCTGTGTAAATGACAACATCACCCTCCAAAGAATTCTCGAAGATCAAAGACTGGACATCCGCCTCCACAGTAGCCGGAATTTTTTCTGTATTTTTTTCTCTCTAGTTAATTGCAAACTGAAAAGGGCGTACATAAATCTGTTCGCATTCGTACCCACTCCTCGCCAGGTTCTAAGTCCTCAAGTGAACACACTTGTTGAAGAATGTCTCCGGCTTGACCAATCCACGACTTTCCTAACCTGCTGCCCTTTAGTCTCTTAATTTCACTGTGCAGTGGATGTTGTGCGTTTGCGTTGACTCTGAGGTAGGCGCGTGCTCTGCAAATTTGTATTTTGTCCCCAATGGTTGGAAAATCAAGAAGGTATCTCTTGTAAATCCAAGAATAAAAGGCATAGCTTCGTTCTGTATCCTTTCCATCCTTTCCATCTGCTTACGGCAGGGAGTCAGGATCGCAATCGCATACCCCAAAGCAGAGAGGACCAGACCGTCGTAAAAGAGACATAGATGGCGCTGCTCACAGTTTGCCGCCCCCATCACCAGCATCGCAGCCAAACCTCGCTTGGCCTTTGTTATCATTGTTATTATGTGCTCATGATAAGCAAGACTTCGATCAAAACGTATCCCCAGGTAGTTTATTGAAAGCGTTCTTTCCACCATCCCTGAACCCATATTTACAGTTGGTGTTGGAGTATTGACAATATGGTTATTCAAAGAGAACCACGACACTGCTGCCTTCATTTGGTTGACCATTGCCCCAAATTCCATACACCAAGTGCTTATGCGATATAGTTCTGGTTGTAGATCCATTAGCAACTCGATTTCTATTCTTACCCTGACAATACACTAACACATCGTCGGCATATGACAATGTCCTCCCCGGTCCTCTGATATGCTCGCCGGTAATTCTCACAGTGTAGGCCTTGAACAGCACCGGATATAATGGTGAACCCTGTGGCAGGCCCGGATGTATTGTTGTTGATTCAGAATTCAACTGCCACATTTAAAAACTACTTTCCGTTTGAAGAGAGCTGCGGCGATCCAACTAAGGAGGAATTTACTCATCTTGAGTTCAAGAAGCTGAAACATTAAGAAATGAAATCATCCAATTGTACTCTTTTGTACACATCCTCAAGATCAATCGCCGCAGCACATGTTTCAATGCCTGAGTGGAAACGTTCATAGACATGGGCAAAAACTGCAGCGTTGGTCAAGGTTTCTCTGTTTGGATGGTACCCTCCAAGGGTAGGTGGGAATCAATCTTGCCTCTCTAGCTGACTTGATTTTTCCAGGCAATTAACTTCTCCAGCAGCTTGCGTATTGTATTTTGCATGGTTATTACCCGATATAACAAGCAGCCATCAGAATTTATAACGATGTAGGTCAATATCAGTCTACTAAAAGAGGTGTGAGACAGGGATGTGTAATGTCTGCAGATCTTTTTTCCCTATACAGTGAAAAGATATTCAGAAATATAGAAGATATGGAAGGAATCAACATTGGGGGACGATACATTAGATATGCAGAAGATACAGTCTTGACCGCAGACTATGAACAGGATCTGCAAAGTTTAATAGATGCGGTTGTTGCACTAATCAAAGTGCAACAACCGCGTCTATTGCACACGGTCAACAACTAGGGTTAGCACTGAATATTAAGAAGACACAGATTATGGTCGTCACCGGGAAGAAGGAATACCACAATGTGGTATACGAGTAGACGGGCACATTCTTAAGCATGTGAATCGATACTGCTATCTCGGCAGTCATAACATCTGATGGGAGGTGCCTTGAGGAGATTAGAACAAGAATTGCCATTGCAAAGGTAGCCTTTTGCAAGATTAAAAACGTACTGACCAATAAAAAGATATCAATTGAAACCGAAAAAAAGAGTGTTGAGGTGCTACATAGAACCTATACTTTTGTATGGATGTGAAGCGTGGACAATAAGCAGTCAAGCTGATAAACAGCGGATGGCTGTGGAAATGCGGCTTCTGAGGAAAATGCAAAGAATACCGTGGACAGACAGAAAAACCAATGAGCAAGTCCCTCAAGAAACAAATGAATATCGTAAACTGATTAGAGTCATCAGACGTAGACAGTAAAAATTGTATGTGCATGTTATGAGAAGAAATTACTTGGAGAACTTGGTGACGACTGGCAAGATCGAAGGGAAGATACCAAGGGGAAGACCGAGAAGTAAATACCTGGATGGCCTGGCCACGTGGCATGGTTGACACAGGAACACGGAGCTGATAAACTATTCTTGACCGTGGTGTTGATGAGCCACATGCTCTGACTCACTTAAACTGATATTCTTGAATGTGGTGTTTGTGAGCCACATGTTCTGACTCACTTAAACTAATAATCTGTGATTTCAATACTACACACACTCTATAACTAGCTGAACGCACTATAGAATGACAGAACTCCGTCAGCATTTTCCACAAATATATTAAGCACAATTACATGTCTGTCGTTCCACAATTCATAGACATCACGAACACGATACAATTATATAATGATAGAGTGGCACAATTTAGACCATAACTCTAGATGGATATCACCATGTCCATACTGGACGATGGCTCAACCTCACTTCCTGTTAGGAAGCGAGTTCCAACGTGTTTCACGATGTGCGCACAGTGCCCGCCTTTCACGTTCTGGTGTTTACTTGCTGAACACCGTCACTGAACTGTGCACAACTCTAGGTCACCTGTTCTGCGTGACATTTTGGCCTACTCTAACTATGTGGCACTCCCCCCCCCCTCCCCACCATGTTGGGCTTAAAAAATGTGTGTAACACATTTTTTCCTGTCACAGACAATTTTACAACAAATCATTAATGTCTAATTACATTAATATGTCTTGTCTGTATCTGGACGTACATCTTGGGATCTGAAAAATCGGAAATCTGTGAATATTTTGTTTCAACTGACCATTACATGCATACCATGTTAACTTAATCTATCAAAATCTCTATTTATTAAAACTTTCTTCAATTTGTATGTATTCTTATTCTATCTCCATCACCTTGAAATCTATTAACTGAGTTTCAAACTCTGTTTTCAAATTAACCATTAATTTCACACATATGGTATACTCGTAAATTAAATCACTTCAGCATATTGTCGGCTGTTAGCATTCAACATGGCCCTACTGAATTGACCATTGCTTCGCATCATCTTGTATGCCATTATGCAATCCTACTTACTCCACACTTTGCCTTTAGTCTACCAGGATTGTCTTTGTGGATCCACGTTTGAACCTCTGGCCATAAAACTCTAATCATAATAATATTTTCGGCATAGTTATCCATACACTTTGCACTGACTTGTCCTACAGACATCTCCGAGAATTATATCCCCAAATGAAAATAAATATTTATATTGGAACCGCTTGAAATTGCGTGTAGCCTCAGCCTCCTTTACGATTCAGAGGACTGAGGTCTAATCAATATGGGTGCAATGGATGGACCTCCTACCATCCTCCATAAGTTCCTTAACCGTTTTACTGGAGATCGAATCGCTATGGGTGCAATGGATGTCTCATATCCACCATACACGTTCATGGACATCCTCCATACACGTTCCTTACTTATATTCTACATAGGCTTTCTACATTCTGGGAGTGTCTTACTTTCCCCATTCTTTAAGCATTGTAGTATGTACTTTGCCTTTTTGTTTTACCATTGGTCGCTGTTTCTATTTCACTCTGGTATTATGGACTCATCTTACTTTGCATACAGTTGCTGTTGGCATCATTTGCGATTCTTTTCTCACTGACTGCTGTTCCAACTTGAGCTGATCAATACTGCTACAATATGTGGAAGTGTTCACTACATTTTGATTTACAATTCTATCTAATTTGTATCTAATCGCATCATACAATGATCATTCAATAATATCTAATTAATTTATCTGTATAATAATATAATAATACAATAAGAAATACGTATTAAATAAAATAATAATCAACATAATATATTCAATGTTAATATTTCACTCATATCTATCAATAACTATAATCAATAGTATATAACCAATGGTAATAATCACCATTTATAATTCATTAATAAATGTAACATATCTATTAAATTTCCAAATTAATTCAATATCTATCAAAATGTATTCTTTTTAATATATAATTCACAGTATTCATTACCAAATATCAATAATAAATATTCAATGATGATAACAATACTATGTTCACAAAAATAATAATAATTAATTATACTTTAATTTTATCCATTTACATTTTATAAACAAAATAAAATAAATATCTTTACTCACTAAATTAATAACTAATCAATGTGTATCTAATTCCATAATCATCTTATTTAGTAATATATTTACTCTTTCCAACTTTCATCTGTTCTCCTCCTGGGATAATTGCAAAATCTATAACTCCTTTTGTATGGCGTCGTGGCATAATGAATACAAGTTAATAACATATAACATGAAAAACCAAAATAATTACATTTCAGTATGCCACCATACACGAGTTATTTCCATGCATCGTCATGCACCATCGTGGTACCCTTTCAGCCGGGCCCAACCATAAACCACTGAGTGCTCAACGATACATACATACAACTCTGACCTATTTATAACTGTAACTCAAATTCCGTTACAAAATTGTAACAAACTCACATAGGGTTTGATCCCGCCCAGTGATCCTCCCCATCAACCCCGCGGTGCTGTACCCACAAAACACAAGGCAGATGTTAAAGCCGAAATACAAAATCACCAAGATAATGCGAAGATCTCACTGATACGAACTGGACCCATCCAATTCGTTTCCTAATATTTACTTCCAACTCCAATATTACACATCTACTGACTTAACCATATTTAATCTCAACTCGACCCGATGCCTCCCCAACGATCGCTCAGGTGGCAATGTATTCCACACATTACTTAGATGTTAAAAAGAAACACAAACACATTACCCACCGACTCGAACAGAAATCACATTACCTAACAGGTGTTGATCCTTATTATCAAACCATGTAAAAAAAATATTAATGACAGTAGTGATAACTGCTAATAATTCTCATGCAAACAGAAACAACTAATTAGTTCCATTATTACAACTTATTAATTTCATAACAATAAATGTAAAAAAATATATCATACAAACGAATATTAATACCAAAATAAATAAACTTTCGCATGCAACAAATCATGATTGTTTTAAATTCATGCTGTAAAAGAAAATTATAACAATTCATGCCAGGGCTCATACTTACAAGCTCAATGTGTTACTTTGTTAACATCATACAACAAAATTAATTATAATAGGATAAAAATAAACTGTAATACCGTATAATGCACTAATTACTAATGTAATCTTATTATCGTATAATATTTCCTAATATATTAGTCCTCCCCCCCCCCATAAATATTAATTAGTTATACTAACTAATAAATTCTTTATAATTATGATTCTTTCCTAATATAGGCCGTATTCCAATTACTACTAACAACTAATTCTGTTTATATTCGTTAGGTTACTGTCGCGTAAAACCAAAATTCACAGTTGCTATAACACACTAAGTAAACAATAACATTATGTCACATTACTGTATAACTACACCTGCCTAATAATATTAACAACAACGAATAGAAATTTCACCATACGCACAGTTCGTACATTAGCGCGTTGCTAGCTTGAAAAGTTCTTATGCTTGCTTACAAATTTTGTAAGTTACAATTTCTAATCAAACAGTTCAGACATTTAACCTAGTTTCAAGTTAATTAAATAGCACCTACTGAATGTTTTTACGCCGGCTATGAACTACACACTTAAGGCTCTGTAATATAACACAGGTGTTCTGTCAAATGTCGACCTTTTATAAATTCACACAGCTCCAGTGTTTAATTCCAATTCCAAATTTCAAAAACAAAAATTCCAAATTCGTCCTCGTCTAACCTGCTTCATCAGCTGTGGTTATAATTGAGGATCGTGGTTTTTGTGGGTTTATTCACCCTAATTCTTGTCTTGTGAGTCCTATCTCGGAATGGTTATGTAGCGTTTGTGTCTGTGACGTCAGCAGTGGTCGGCGGCTATCCTTTGTGCTCTTCTGTTGTTATGGTTTTCTTTGTTGGTGTAGGCTCCTGGTTCGTCTGGCTGCAGTCCTTATAAGGACTTTTCGTAATCCCCCTCCAGCTGGGGGATCGGTCCGTGGCTGTCCTTTGTGCATGTTTCATCTTGTTTTCTTTGGTGGTGCAGGCTCCTGGCTTTATTGGTTGCAGTCCTTAAAAGGACTTTTTATTTGGTCTTTTTTTCTCCTTTATTGTGTATTTTCTAGAAAACTTTAGGCAGCAGTATCGCAAACGCAACAGTGAAAACATGCACAAGGAGGAAAATGAAAACGTCGATAAGCTCCAGTGTTTAATGAAACAAGTTCTATTTCTACACATAATATCTTGTAGTATTTACAGTTGAATCTTTCATAAATCGCTGACGGTTCGTTTCGGACCAGCTGTTCACGTTTTCACGTTTCGACTCCTTGACCTGTGCGTCCGTCTATCAAACTTTAGCTGACTATCACCGCTACTGTTTGCGCTAAACATCTGTTTGTTGACACAGTAGGCTTGTTACACATGTTCATTCGCTGTAGTCGTGATGATTTGACTTAGTCTGTCTGCCGTCGATCGATAATTTCTCTCGTGCTGTGTGCTGACCTAGATATAACTGTCACAATCTGTTCCATTGTTCACACAAGTTTCTTGGCTAGTTTAGTATTATTATTCATGAAATCTCAGACATCTTTGGACAAACAGTTCAGGCATTAAATCAAGATATGATTAGACATATAGATAAATGTAATGACTACACTGAATTTCCCGAACAGGCATGAGATGATTTTCAATATCAAAAACACATTAAATTGTGATACCCCATTGTAACAAGAAAAAACAATGTTATTACAAACAAAACAACCACTAATTGGTTCTGCTATCTTTGATCCATTTTACAGAGATAAAAGCAAAACAATGGTCTAAGTTTAGAAAAACCAAACATATAGAACAATTGTTTCTCACACCATTTACAATTCTCATATTTTCAAAAAAATAACAAAATTAATGAGATGGTGTCAGAATACTCAACTATAACAACCACTATTTGGTTATACCCCTCATTGACAAAAAGCTACTGACCTTACAAATCTATGGTACGAAAAGAATCACACATAATGCACATATTGTATTAATAATTAAACTAATTATTTAATTTGTCTTTCTCCTTAGGTGTTGCTGTCGGTTATTCTTCTCCAGTGCTACGCAGATAGTGTCCATTTTTATCCGGGGACAGAAATAAATGTACTCACAGTTATGTTCACTGAAGTTGGCTGGTGAATATTTTATAATCCATAGTATTCGGAATAGAAATATCACACACACACTTAATCCCCTCCATGGGGCTAGATTCACGAATCCTCTGCTGCAGTTTGGTTCGGTGTCATTGTGAAATTGGGGCCTTGGCTGGTCAAACTTTCAGGAGAGAACTTGAGTCTTCGCACAAGGGTCTTCCCTATATCATCTCATAGATGAAAATGCTGACGGCCATTCAGCTTCTCGGCTTCTGATATCCGAATCCCAATTATGTACACGCAGATTCTCCACCCACCTAGTCACTAGTCTATAACTCATTCCGCACTTGATGATTGCATTTAGGCTGACATGGGACCAGCAAAGAGTTCTGATTCAGTATTTTCATTTCAGGTGTAGGATATACAATGCTGAGAGTCATTCATTTGTTTCATCTGGAACTATGTCCAGGGTCGGTCTGCACTGGCATGGAACTGAAGAATATTAATTCCAACACAGAAACTGGGAGTCGCAACCAATCAGATGATTCTTGTTGTTGCATGCGTAGAGGCATTTACTCCGCTAGCTTCATTCTTATGGTCTTCTTGATGGTGTTCCGGTCTGAGACCTGGAGTTGATCTGGCTTATTTCATGGTGTCTCAGTTGGTCTTCAGGTCTATGACCTGATGTGGATGATTTGTTGTCATGGTGTATTTCAGTGTATTCCCATTGGTGTTAATATCTAGAACATGATGTTGATCTTGCCGCTGCATGACTTTTTCTTTCAAAGGAGGATACTTGTGAGTATCCTTTGAACTTGGGAGTCCAACCGACAGCTGGAGGGTTCTCACTGCTGTTAGTTTTATTACACTAGTAATAACTCCCATAGCTTTGTTGACCTCGATGATGCGGCAGGCGGTACCTCCCAGACGTAGAACGGTTTATCCTTTGTGTATCGGTGTACTATAGTGTGTGTTTTTTTTGGTTGCCTCAATATGAAATTCAATATCTCAGTAACCAATTGAGGAAAACTGATGAGATTTAGCATTTAACCTTATAATTATGTCAAATTTTTGTTCTGGAGATTGTACAGCAGATTTCAATGTTTGGTTATATGCGGTATATATTTTTTTGCCCCCGCACTCATTCCATCATTTTAAGAGTATTACCGTTTCAACAAGACACACCCCCAAATTTTTGAAATTTGTCTGCGCGGTTTTGCTTTTGGTAGACTGAGGGAATTTATATGGGGTAGGTTCAGAGGTGTCGTCAAACTGTGGGTTCTTTCATGAAACGTGATTATATAAATGAACTAGCTGGCTCGGCCCGGCTCCTGGCGGGGATCTATCTATCTATCTATCTATCTATCTATCTATCTATCTATCTATCTATCTATCTATCTATCTATCTATCTATCTATCTATCTATCTATCTATCTATCTATCTACCTACCTACCTACATATCTATCTATCTATCTATCTATCTATCTATCTATCTATCTACCTGCCTGTCTGCCTGCCTGCGGGCCGGCCGACCGACCGACCTACCGATATCTATCTATCTATCTATCTATCTATCTATCTATCTATCTATCTATCTATCTATCTATCTATCTATCGATCTATCTATCTATCTAATCTATCTACCTGTCTGCCTGCCGGCCGGCCGACCGACCGACCGACCTACCGATATCTATCTATCTATCTATCTATCTATCTATCTATCTATCTATCTATCTATCTATCTACGCAGCCCACAACTACAGCTGTCGACAGCACACCAGCTAACAATGTTCGTCAATTAACTCATACGATGAGTGTACATGACAACATCAACACGAGGCCTACCAACCCACCAGTGCTCTTGGCCATTGAATACCCAATGGAGCGTATCCAAAACAACATAGAACCCAAATGTTGACATTGTTGAAGAAGTACCTGCCTCAGATAACAATAGCATCTTAACTATCAATGGACATTCGTGCGACTGTAAACAGCGCATTGAGGAACTAGAACAATCACTAAAGGCGCTCATTGTCACTGTTTCAACCAACATTGAAGCAAACAACAAGATAAGCAGTGATTACAATGCTCTCAAGACAGAAGTCGCACTCCTACGAGATGAAAATTTACTGCTGAGAAATACAGTTCAAATCTTACAGAATGTGTCCTCTACCAACCAAACCGAAGAAGCATGTAATTCCCAAGCAACCACTTCATCCTTAGGAAATCTTGGGGAAGCTCAATCCCACCCAGAACAGATAAGCGCTATGAAAACACCTCAATGAGCAGAGGAAGATAAACAACAACAAACACCTCAATGCGCAGACGAAGATAAACAACAACAAGCAGTCTACCCCATTGACGTCAAAATAAGCAATAGGTTCGAAGTACTTCAAGAAAAGTCACCAGAAAACCTAAAGTGCTCTAACATGCTGCCAACGGGCAAGACAAGCCTACAAGATACATCGAGAGAACCACATGGAGACATAAAGACTGCTGATAATCGGAAATGGATGAAACAACGGGCGAGACGTGCTGAAAACCAACATGTACAGACAGCACGACCTGACTGTACACATATTATACTAGGCGATTCCTTAATGAAAGGTTTATACAGCGACAGGATGGCCACGTCAGACAAAGACATTGTTTCAATAATCCCACTGCCTGGGGCTGGTGTAGACTGGCTAACAGACAAGATTAGCAGGTTGGCTGTTAATCATAGCGTTAGAAGGGCAAGCGTACATATTGGTATCATCGACACCATGAACAACCAACAAATCACAGGGTCTCAACTACTGGCACTCTTGAACGGATTACGTCACACTTTTCCTAACTCATCCATTTTCTTCTCCTCCATCATATCACCAAGTTATGGACAGCAGCGCCGTCTAGCTGACATAAATAACAACATTTTGCAGAAGTTCTGTTCTCAAAACATGATACAATTCATCAACAACACAGCATCATTCACTTCACAGGCTGGTGCACCAAAAAAGAGTCTTTATAAGGATCAAATACATTTGTCTACATTGGGCACCAGTTCTCTCGCCAAGAATATCAAATATCCTGAACGGACATACCATACATCCAATACGGGATTGCGCCGGACACTTTTAGCTACTCTTGAAACTCAAGCCAGACGACATACTCCCGTCACATCAAGTACCAATAGGACAGAAGTTTGCAGACCACTCATAACCACTGCACCTGAAATCCAAGCCAGACGGGACACTACCACTACACCAAGTCCGTTAAATACTTTCACACAGGAGGGTAATAATTACGAAGATATTTTTCCTATTCTCCCCAGAAAGGAACCAACTCTCAGCAACAACGATGTGCCACCACAACCTCCTGTTAGCCACCAACCAGAGGCTCTAGTTGGTAGTCATTACATACCCATGAGATATCATCAGTACCCATTTCATTGTAACCCAGAATGGTTGCACCTCACACGGTATAGCCCAGCTACACTTCGTCAAGCACTTATAATGTCGCTATACCAACAACCAACACAATCTGGTATTTACTAGCAACTTAGCACAAAGCTACACCGGATCTCGGTACAAGAAAGAACCTCTCCTTGAACGTTTATCTGCATATTTGGTTACTACTTGATCTAGTAACGTATTAGGTTATAAGCAACTACAAACATTGACTTGTTTTGACTTTATATTAATTGATAGTACTTAGCTGTATAGCGTTTATAATACTTTTCATTGTGTTTTTACTGTGAGTGAGGGGGTCTTCACTGTTCTTCCTTCTGCTTACTGTTTAACGTTTTATTTCCCGTGTGGGATACTCCGCTTTAAACAGAGACATTAACTTGTATGGTCATTTATTAATTCTTTTGGATAACAGTTTGTTACTTAGCTTGTGAAGGAGTTTTTTCCCCCAGGTTAATTATTTGTTGAATGTTCTTTAATTCGTTTTGTTCCTTGTTTGCATTATATTCGTTGGTCTAATTAGTTATATCGTTATTATATTGTCATAATATTGTCATTTACATATCTATTTGTATTACTGATATTTTGTAAGTTAATGTAATTGTGATTTTTTATGATCTTGTATTTTTGCTTAACTTTGACTAATTTACACTTTCTTCATGGATGAAATGTCTGAGAAGTGGCAACACTGGCTCAATAAGTCAGGAATACGCCTTGGACACTTAAACATTTGCAGCTTATTTAACAAGCTACCAGAGTTATCTTCTATTCTTAATCAAAATTTTCATTTATTCGGCCTTAGTGAAAGTAGACTTAATGATAACATTTCAGATGAGGACATATCTATTAAAGGGTACAAAGTTTTTAGAAGGGATCCCTGTAGGAAACAAGAGACAGGCATAGTAACCTATGTTTTTAATTTACTAAATGCTCACCGTAGGCTAGACTTTGAAACTTGCGAAATAGAATGTATGTGGTTAGAGCTAAAACTTCAAAACCGCACACCCCTGATAATTGGCTACCTCTATCGAAATCCCAGTGCTGGACACGTCTGGTACGGAAACTTCACTACCATGATGGATGTGGTTTTCGCTTCCGGGAAGGAAATTATACTACTCGGAGACTTTAACATTGACACCAACAAATCCAACATAATATGGGGAAATATAATTGCATCATAAAATTTCCAACAAATAGTACAACAGGCTACTAGAGTAACAAAGTCATCTTCAACAGTCATAGATCACATTTATGTAACTTGCTCAGACAACATCATAGAATGCGCTGTACCCAATTGTGCAATGAGCGATCACTACCCAAAATGCTGCACGTGGTCTAAGCAAGGAATTAAAACTCCTAAACATAAACACATAAGTGTAAAATATAGAAGTTACAAACATTTCAACCAAAACGCATTTTTACAGGACTTGCTCAGTTCACCTCTAGACAATGTTTGTCAGCTTCCTGACCCGGATGATGCTCTGGAATTCTGGATGAAAACATTTATTGATGTTTTTGATAGACATGTGCCAATCAAGGAAGTTCGAGTAAAACACCACGTCAAGCCACATTGGATCACCCAGGAAATACTTGAAATTATGAGAGACAGAGATAAAGCACATAAAAAGCGGGATCTCAGCGCATACCGTACTCTTAGAAACAAAGTTCAATATACCACACGACGGGAAAAGAAAAATTACTTTAAGAACTTAGTAATGGATAAAACAAATAGTAAGGATATATGGAAGGCAATTAACACCTTGACAAACAAGTATAACTTCCGAAATTCTTTACCATCAAATCATATTACATGCGACCAATTCAGTAATTTTTTTTCAAACTGACATAGACCAGTTGAAGGCTTCAATACCTAATTCTCCTTGCAACTTATCTTTACTGTCATCGTTTTGCTATAATAGATGCTCCGGCGATATTCTTTCCGACATACCGCTAATGACAATCACTGAGGTATTCACTTACCTCAGTAACCTAAAAAACACAACCTCATCTGGGTTAGATGGAATCAGCAACCGGATTCTCCGTTGTGCTGCGCCAGTGATCTGTATATCACTAACCTATGTATATAATCAGTGTCTCACCAAAGGCCACTTTCCATCAGCTCTCAAAATCGCTAAAGTGTACCATCTTCTTAAATCTGGTTCATTGGACAATGATCTCCCGAACAATTACAGACCCATTTCCTTACTATCATCACTATCTAAGCCACTAGATAAACACATAAAGTAACATTACAGTATTTAGTTCGCAACAAGCTTATTGTTGACAGCCAATCAGGGTTGCGACCAAAATATTCTTGCCATACGGCCCTAACAAACATGATAGAAAATTGGCACCAGAATATAAACAACAACAGTCTATGTGGAACTGTGTTTATTGATTTCAAGAAAGCATTTGATATGATAGACCATGTTATTTTAATTAAAAAACTTGAGACAATGAAAATTGGCCCTAATGTAGTCACTCTAATATCATCTTTTCTATCAAACAGAAAGCAAGTAGTATCACATAATAAATGTCTGTCTCATACCACTACCTTCAATATTGGAGTACCGCAAGGCTCTATTCTTGGCCCTCTATTGTTTGCCATATATATTAACGATCTACCTTTACATATTTCGTCGTCCTGCGATCCATTTGCAGACGACTGTACAGTGTACACAAATGCCGAAAACTGTATTTTATTGGAGTCGTCTTTACAACAAGAATTAAATAATGTAGTTAGGTGGAGCTATTCAAACCGTATGCAAATTAACATCACTAAAACAAAATCAATGTTACTAACAACCAGACAAAGACTTCAAACTCTAAGCTCACACACATCACTTCAACTTCACATCGATAAAATGCCAGTAGAAAGTGTAATTGAGCACAAAACATTAGGCATAATCATTGATAGAAACCTAACCTTTAATTCCCACGTTCAAGCGCTTATTAAACAAACAGCGAAAAAAGTCTACCAACTCGCCAAAATTAAAAACTTCCTTGATGAGGACACAAGGAAACTATTCTATACTTCTCATATACAGACACACTTTGACTACTGCTCTACAATCTGGGACGGTTGTTCTAATTTAAACACCAAGTGACTTTACTCACTCCAGAAACGGGCCATGAGTCTAATTTATAACAAACATTTATCTGACACTCCTAGCCTGTATAAACGCCTTCAGTTACTACCACTCTGCAAACGCCTGCTTTTCAATAAAGCTAAACTAATTCACAAAATCCTGCATCGGAATGCCCAAATTACCTTTAGCCATTGTTTAAATATAATGCTAGACACAGTAAACGTTTAAATATATTACACATTCCGAAGCCTAGGATTGACTTATACAAAACAAGCTTAACGTACTGTCAGGGTCTTAAACCTGGCTCTTTGGACCTAACATATGTGAGACAAGTACAAGTACAAAAGGATTAAACTTGACACACAATGACACTAAGTTCAATGGATTTATTTACAATTCACATGCAATACGATCTAGTTTGGCATGTGATGATCATTACTATACATATACGATACATCAGTACACTTACAGACAAAACCCACAGCTTCACAGTCTATCTCCCAAGATATACAAGCACTCGACTTTCGGGCACAGAACTACACGAAGCCTTTCTCAACCCACACGTCCTGTCATGTCCGAGTTCCCAAGCCGTCTGCCGGTTTTCCGCACAGCGCTTGCCCTGTGGATTGGCTTCACGAGGACTGCGTGCGTCTTGCTTTGTCCTTGCCTGACCGCTGACTATCACGTCAGCCAGCAACCTGCGGGCAGGTAACTGGTACTCGCCTGGCGGGCGTAACGATGTTACTGCATCCCGGTTGGAGACTATTCGCCTGGCGGGCGTAACGACGTTACTGCATCTCGGTTGGAGACATTAGAGATTCTGACATGCTCCCCCGGGGCTTATTCATGAAAGATTTTATATTTCATGCATACTCTATATAGATACAGGGTTAATCTTTTAACCATGTCAGAATCGACCTTTCTGTTGTCATGTACATTGGCATAGAAATACATAAGAAATGCAAGTTGTATGTTAAGTCATGTGGTGTTCAATCTTTACCACTTTCCAAGTTTCATCCTCTCGATGGATGATCACCTGAGTTGCAATATTGACTCAATCAGATCGGTAGCACCAGCATCCAATGCAACTACCACGCAACCTCTTAAAAAACGAAGTAATATGCTTTTTGCAACAAAAAACATCAGGTAAGACTGTAATACGTCTTTTTATAAGCCGCATTCAACGCTCGAGCTCCGACCTCATTTGGCCGGGAGCTCTTCCGTTGGTCTACAACGTCGGTAACCCTATACCATGCACAGCTGATGATCTCTTGGAGTGTTGACAATCTGGCAACACAATGGCTATTTTTATACAACACATATTCGAATACATTTCAATTTACCGCCCTAAGTGTAATAATGTAACAAGAATTAAATGAAAGGGACATAATTTCAAAAGATCTCAAATCTAATCTATTACAATTATTATTCTATTTCTCAGCGTCATAGCTTGATGCTTTTCCATACTAGCGAAAAAATGTCGATAGTGTGAATAAGTTACTCAAGATATGATTCTAAGATTACACTAGTCGAAAATTATTAATACACAATTCGTGTATTCGAAATTGGTGTTTCATAATTATTTTAGAAGCGTCATAAATTTTTAAGGATTTTGTTTATCGTCTGCTACTTTTGGTCTAAATTTACAAACTCTCCGGAAGTACACACGAACAGCTGATGTCGTTAAAAATTCTATCACACACTTGTTCCGCTCTGGTGTAGCAATTCGGAATGTGAAATTGTTCTGATAGTTAATGTGTTCGTTGTTTCGCTAGAAAACTTCTGGATTGCGATTGACTGCAGTGGTGTAAATGTCACAGTTCAGTTCACTCTTTCGTTCACGGATTAAAATATCACTGGATATGTTCCACTTGCAGATACCACTGATAACTTGAATAGTTCGCTTGAGGTAAGTTATGAGCGCATGTGGCACTGTTCTTATTTCATAATATATACAATTAATATTGTTCGCTTTCTAACACACACTACGCAATTATTCAAGACAATTACTACATTAACAATAAAATAAGAAAAATATTTGCAGTGGGAATGAACCCTATCACATCGTATAATAGATGTACACATTTTTCCTGAAAAAAATTTCACTGATGGCTGTGTTGGTCTGAGTGTTTTTTAAAACACTGCACTCAGACATTAGTGCTTACTGGGTCGTTCGGACAACGGGACAAAAGATCAGCAATCGTGTTGGTCCTGTCAGCGATATGTCGCACTTCAAAGCTGTAATCTTGCAGCAAAAGTGACCATCGCGCTATCATCTGGTTTGTAGGCACTCCTGAAGTAATAAATTTTAATGGACTATTGTCGGACTCTACAATAAAATGCCGTCCCAGGAGGAATCTGGACAATTTAGTTATACCCACCACCAGAGCAAGTGCTTCTAATTGTGGTGTCGACCAAGCGCGTTCTCTTGGTTTCAATTTTCTAGAGACGTACTATACAGGATGTAGAATGTTGTCATGTTCCTGTAACAGAACTGCCCCAATCGCCACGGAGCTCGCATCTGTGCGTAATCTGAAAGGAATATGTAAATTTGGCAATTTGAGAATGGGAGTCTTTAAACTATTCTCAGAAAAATAAGATAACACTTTCTGGAATGCAAATTTTAGGCATTCATTGTTTACAATCTTTTCAGGCTGGTTTTTAGTTAGTAGGTTAGTAAATCTTTCGGTCAGTTCAGCAACATCTGGTATGAACTGCCTATAATAATTTACTAGTCCTAACACACTTCTGACTTGTTTCTTGGTAGTCGGAAGTGAGAGTTTCAGTATTTTGGACACGATGTTATCGTCTGTCGTGACAAAGCCATTAGATATTTTATACCCTAAAAAGGATATTTCTTGATAGGCTATGTCAACTTTTGTAGGCTTCACAGTCAGTCCGTGCTGTCTGATCCGTTCAAATGTCTGCTGTAATGTCTTTATGTGGTCTGTCATCGTCTTTGTGTGAACACAAATGTCGTCCATGTAGCAGATAATATTTGTTATGTCAACAAGTAAGAGTCGTGTCATGCGTACGAATCTCGCTGGGGCATTGACTAGCCCAAATGGCAATTTGCACCATTCGTACAGTCCCCAAGGTGTGGCAAAGGCAGTTAGATGTCTGCTCTGCTCGTGTACCGTTATCTGCCAATGATCTTTCGTCATATCTAACTTCGTAAAGTACCTAGAGTCTGTCAGTTCTGTCAGTAGATCTTCGCAGTTGGTCATTGGTTCCAGATCTAAAAGTGTTATTTTATTTAATTTTCGATAATCTACACAGAGTCTTATCGTGTTGTCCTTTTTGCGTACCATGACCATTGGAGACGAAAATGTGATTGGGATCGTCTAATGATGTTGTTTTTCTCTAAGCTAATGATCTCTTGATGTAAGTTTTCTTTGTAATGCAATGGAATGTTGTAAGGTCTGCATTTTATTGGTGTGTTTTAAGTGAGCGTGATGTGATGTTGTACTAATTCTGTTTGTCCTGGATTGTTGGAGAAGATGGCGTTGTACTGTTGTATGAGATGTTTGCAGCTGTCTGTTTCTGCTTGAGTTAAATTTGGGTTTATTTTGATTTCTTTCAAGCAGTTGTCGTGTCTAATGCAGGTGTTGGAATTTCGTCACTATCTTCGTCATCTTCATGGTCTATTATAACTGTACAGGGTGTTGTATCGTCTTGTTCGTTGTCTCTGTTGTAGTATGGTCTTAGCATGTTGATGTGGAATATTTTATGTTTGTCTTTTATTTGAATCTCATAGTCTACAGTTGAAATCTGTCTTATTACTTTAAATGGTCCTTGCCAAGAGTCAGTCAATAAGTGTCGGTCACTGGGTAAGAGGAGAAGTACGTCCTGTCCAGGTGTCAACGTTATTGTCCTGTTACCTTTGTCTGCGTATTGTCTATATGTAGCACCAGATAGTTTTAGTGCTTCTTTTGCAATAGTACAAGATTTGATGACTCTTTCACGCAATGATGTGACATATACGTATGATGATATGGGTTTAAGTAAAGGGGTGGCTTCAGTTAACATTGAATGGTAGATACTCAATGGGCCACGTGGCTTGGCACCATAGATGAGCTCAAAAGGAGAGAATCCAGTACTAGAATGTGGGACCTCGCGATAAGCAAAAAGTATAGCAGGCAAATATACGTCCCAGTTTTTGGGATATTCTTGCGTGACTTTAGCAAGCATATGCTTCAAATCGCCGTTAAACATTTCTATGATTCCCGTTGAGTGAGGATGGTATGGTGAATTGAAACATTGTTTCACCCCTAACAGTTTGTTGAAAGCTTGAGTGGATGATGCAATGAATTGGCTTCCCCTATCTGATAGGATAGTGTCTGGAAATCCTATTCGTGAAAATATATGGAAGAAAACTTCCATGATATCGTTGGCAGTTATGTTCTTTAAAGGAATCGCTTCAGGCCAGCGGCTACATAAATCAATGATGGTAACGATAAATCTATTCCCTCTGGATGTTACTTGATTCAGAGGGCCCACTATGTCGACAGATATTTTCTCAAAAGGTCGGCTGGCTAAGTCGGTAATTTGTAATTTGGCCTGTGGGTATTTACCTTTTTTCACTAGTTTTTGGAAGATATCACAACTTCTACAATATTTCTTAATGTCATTGCAGAATCTTGGCCAATAAAACTGTGTTAGCAATCTTGATCTGGTCTTGGAGTATGCCATATGCCCTGCAAGAGGTATATCATGGGCAAGATGTAAGGCTTGCTTACGGTATTCAATTGGCAAAACAGTTTGCTCTCTGGTGCTGTTACCTCTGGTATAGTACCTGGTGAGGATGCAATTTTTCAGAGCAAAATGTCATCTTGCATTTTTAGTTACCTTTGGCTTTTGGCCGATCAGATTAAAATATTTAGATAATGAAGGATCAGCCTTTTGGGCTGTTACAAAATTCTCCTTCATGGTTTTAGGAGGCATTATCACTGGGCTAAGCATTTCTTTAGCCTCAGTTTGATTAATTTCATCTTGCACTCTAGCAGTAGATCTGGTTACTGCGTTCACACATTCAATGATATCAGATGGTGATGAAACATTTTGGTCAATGATGTCATGAGATGTTAGTGCTCCATTAGCTACCATACCATACCATTTGGTGATACCATAC
Source organism: Cepaea nemoralis (assembly GCA_014155875.1). Taxonomy (NCBI): domain Eukaryota; kingdom Metazoa; phylum Mollusca; class Gastropoda; order Stylommatophora; family Helicidae; genus Cepaea; species Cepaea nemoralis. Next base: position 650,929 of record JACEFZ010016553.1, on the reverse strand, counting down.
TTTCAATGATGACATGTGATGGTGATGATGTTATGTTATCATCAATGCAAACAGATGTAACGGATTCACCAACTGCAAGAACACACCGTTCGACTAATGTGACGGAAGCTCAACTGTCACGCGCAGGCTGGGTGGTCAGTTCCAGCTCTTTCATCTTGTATTCATGATCGGGTTCTTAGCCTATTGGTCACTGGACAGTTGCGCCGTCCTAATTTCTTGTGCAATGGCTATCTCAGCAAGATAAATTTCTTTCAATCTTTCTTCTTCCTGACTCTCCCCTCTTCCTGTCGATAGTCCCGGTATATGTCCCTCCAGCCTTAGCCGTAAAAGTCCACGATCTTTTCACGCGTCAATCGACCGACTTATCTGTGAAAATGAGACTCTTTAAATAATTATCGAAGATCAAATCCCGTACTTCCGCCTCCAAAGCAGTCAGATTTTCTAGTCTGTATTTGTTGTCTAGTTGAATGCAAACTAAAAAGTACATACATAACTATGGTGCCACTTGTACCCGCAATGTTCTAAGTCCACAAGTGAACACACCTGTTGAAGAATGTCTTCGGTTCGACTCATCCACGACTTTCCTCTTTTTTAATATGCTACCTTTTACCTTCTTAATTTCACGCTACAGTGGATGTTGTGTGTTTGCGTTGACACTAAGGTAGGCACGTGCTCGGCAAATTTGTATTCCGTCTCCCATGGTTAAAATATCATGAAAGTAGCGCATAACCCTGCATGCTGTATACACCCATGTATAATACGCATAGCTTCGTTCAGTATCCTCTCTATCTTTTCTATCTGCTTTTGAATGAGAGTCAGAATTGCTGCCCCATACTAAAAAAAAAAAATAAAAGTCCAAACCATGGTAGAGAAGACAGATGGCGCTGCTCACAATTTTCTGCCGCCATCACCCGCATCTCAGCCAAACCCCGCTTGTATCCCCGGTATTTCATTTACTGCATTCGTTGTGTTGACCATTGCACCAGCTGCATCACAGCAAGTGCGTATGCGATTGAGTTCTATGGTGATCTCCCACAGCAACTTGATCTCTATCCTTTCCCTGACAATACACTAACGCATTGTCTTGATACGACAATGTCCTCACCCGTCCTGTGATCTGCTTACCGGTGATTCTCACAGTTTAGGCGTTGAACAGCACCTGAGATAATGGTGATCCATGTGGCAGGCCACGATATATTGTTGTTGGTTCAGAAGTCTAATTGATACTTTAAAAACCATTTTCCGTTGGAAGAGGGCTGCCGAGATCGAATTAAGGAGGAATTGACTTATCTTGGGTTCAATACGCTGAACCATTAAGCAATCCATCGGTACTCTGTTGTGCGCATCTTCACGATCAACTGCTGCAGCATATGTTTCAATGCCGGAGAGGAAACCATGTTTAAGATTTCTATGTTTGGACGGTATTCTCCAAGGGAAGGTGGAAAAAAGACATTGCCTCTCAAACCTGCTTGATATTTTTTCCTGCAATTAACTTATCCAGCAGCTTGCCTATTGCATTTTGCATGGTGATTACCCGATATCCCTGGATGTTTGTGTGGTCTTTGCCAGGCTTCGGCAAGTGAATCACATAGCTATGTAACCACTCCTCATTAATCCTAGCACTCGCTGTACTGATGTTGTACATATCTGCTAGTTCCTCCTACTTTTTGTCGTTATACATACATTATACCATTTTGTCACCTTTTGCACTGTTATGTAACTGTCTTATAAGACTCATATAGCATATAAAGTGCATACATTCAAATATCCAGGAACATGGATAACATCAGATGTAAGATTGATAAAGAACAGAAAGAAAAAAAAAATTAGACAAGCAAACGCTGCATTTTATCGCACGAAAATATCCAATGCAATAAATCCTTGTCATTGGAAATTAGACACAGAATGTTTGAATGTTACGTTGAACCAGTTCTACCATATTGCCGTGAGTCTTCGACAATTAGTAAACAAGCAAAGCAATCCCGAAAAGGTTTCGAATTGTGATTTGATTAAAACATGTTAGATATTCCTTGGGCAGCCGGAGTAATCTAAACGTTTTAAAAGAGGCTAGGACACAGACACAACTTATCATGAACATCACACAAAGTCAGTCGTCACTTTTGGACACTTCATGAGAAGACAAACACTGGAATATGTGACAACTGGACAGATTGATGGAAGGAAAGCCTGATGAAAACAACTGCATTACATTCTGGACAGTCTTGTATCATTGCACACAAACTGATACTGATATACGATAAGACACTTGATGATGACATCATAGTAATTGCAAAAATCACACATTTCAAATCCCGAAACAACCAAATAAATCAAGATGACATCGTACTTTTTTCACGCTGTTTACTTTTATCATTGCACAACAAGTTCAAAATGGCGACAAGTTACACAATCACCGATGTTTTACACGTTTACAAGTTCAAACAATCTAAGAGGACGAGCCTTCCACGTTCAAACAATCTAAGAGGACGAGCCTTCCACGTTCACACATGTCAGGGTCTTAAACCTGGCTCGTTGGACCTAACATATGTGAGACAAGTACAAGTACAAAAGGATTGGACTTGACACACAATGACACCAAGTTCAATGGATTTATTTACAATTCACATGCAATACGATCTAGTTTGGCATGTGATGATCATTACTATACATATACGATACATCAGTACACTTACAGACAAAACCCACAGCTTCACAGTCTATCTCCCAAGATATACAAGCACTCGACTTTCGGGCACGGAACTACACGAAGCCTTTCTCAACCCACACGTCCTGTCATGTCCGAGTTCCCAAGCCGTCTGCCGGTTTTCCGCACAGCGCTTGCCCTGTGGATTGGCTTCACGAGGACTGCGTGCGTCTTGCTTTGTCCTTGCCTGACCGCTGACTATCACGTCAGGCAGCAACCTGCGGGCAGGTAACTGGTACTCGCCTGGCGGGCGTAACGATGTTACTGCATCCCGGTTGGAGACTATTCGCCTGGCGGGCGTAACGACGTTACTGCATCTCGGTTGGAGACATTAGAGATTCTGACACGTACTCTGCAGCTCAGCTGTGGAACAATCTTCCACAAGAAATCAAAGACATTACCAATCCCTATTCATATAATCGCAAATTACTCGAACACTATCTCAGTACGGATTATCTTCCCCCTTAATAATAGAGATAATAATAATAATAATAACAAAACCCTAGTATAACAGCCAGTCCCCTTTTGGTAGGCCAGTATATTCCACATGGCTAATAACAAGTGTCAGACCATTATCTAATTTTACTGTGTCGTGTAGTTTTGATGTTCGCATTTTGCCCATGCCTTTATAATGCATATCTTTTATATTGTTGCTGTTCTCTGTTAGCCTTGAATGATGTGTGAATGAAATAATGTATGAAAGAGAGTGATAGAAGGGCAGAATGTTAGACGGGCCTGCGTGCCCAATTCTTAACCCTTTGAAAATAAAGTTTGTTCGTTCGTTCTATCTATCTATCTATCTATCTATCTATCTATCTATCTATCTATCTATCTATCTATCTATCTATCTATCTATCTATCTATCTATCTATCTATCTATCTATCTATCTATCTATCTATCTATCTATCTATCTATCTAATCTATCTACCTACCTGTCCTGCCTGCCCGCCGGCCGACCCGACCCACCGACCGACCGACCGACACACCGACCGACCGACCACCGACCGACCGACTCACCCACCCACCCACCCAGTCAGTCAGCCAGCCAGCCATCCACCCACCCACCCACCTACCTTTCTGCCTACCTACCTACCTTACCTACCTACTGTCTGTCTGTCTGTCTGTCTGTCTGTCTGTCTGTCCGCGCTATTAAATATTGATAAAAGTTACTGGAAAAAACGTCAGGACCATGTGTTGAAAGAGGAAGAGGACTATTGGAGAAAGGATGGATTGAATTTTATGCAACCGAGAGCAATCGTCTGGAATCGTCCGACACAGATTAAGGTATGAGCAGATCGCAGACCTTAATCTACGTACACACTTACTGGGATATTTTGCTCCAACTATTCAGACGAATTGCAGGCCCTAAACATTACAGCATCAGCATCAGCTGAAGAAACAAGAAGGCAATGAAAAATAAGGTAAGAAATATATTCCTTCTACTTTCCTGTTAATTTACAAATTATTTACCCCGTGCCTCTGTAAATTCTCTGTCTTTACTAATATTACACATTGCACCCCTCTCGGGATTCTCCGTGGTGAAGTGGTCAAGCCGTCTGACTCGGGCTCCGAAGGTTGTATGTTCGATTCCGGGCCGCGTCCTTCATTTCACGAGTGCATTTTTTCGGAGACTCCCGAGGGTCGTCGCTGGAGCTACGGAGTTCGTGCTTTGTGCGACGCTTTCCGCGCTGCGGAAAGAAACTGAGCCATATGGGATAAACACCCGGTGCAATGCAGCCGACCCTGTCGATTTTAAGCTAATTCTTTCATTGCACCCACTCTCATACGAATCCGGATACGCCTTTGTGTGTCAACAGAATTGACATGTCTCACATTACCGTAAAAATAACTTCGTTAGCGAGAAATCACTAGTTGTTCAGCAAAAGATCAAAGGAATGTCGCCGCTTTCAATGATTTAAGTTGTTTTTGGACCTTTCAAAGACATATTCCTTGGGTCTGGGTAAATATAAGACGGCTGGAAAAATTTCATAACGATGGAACAGACAGTTTTCAAAATAATTGATCGTGAATGACGGCATTAATTTCCGGACAGACTATAGGTATATCTGTTTGTTTTGGTCGACATTCAGATAAGGAAGTCCATCCTGGATATCCTGACAGAAGTAGGAATATCAATCGCTGAGTGTCGATCATATTCAAATGTGTCTTTCGCTGGCTAGGCCGCTAATAATTGCAGCAGTCAACATTTAGTTGTTAGGTCCAGACGATATGTAGGACCGGTTGCTATTTATCACTTCTTCCGGCTGATAACCCAGGATCCGGGTTTTAGTGATACAGTCCAAAAAACTACCACCTGCTACTCCCTGGCGATAGAAATGACAAAGAATACAACCCAGGCATTAATCCACTGTGTTATGTTAACATCTTCACAACACAATTACAAACAAAAAAGGGGAAGGCGATCGGAGAGTCTTTCCAATGTGTCCATTGTCCCTTGTCGCTTGTTTTTGACCTATTCTAGCTCTTGTTGTGAGTAAGGTATCTTCTCACTCTGTATTCTTTTCTCTGTTGAAGCAAGATTAGCAGAAGATTGAGCAGGATGTAACTCGAATGGCTGCTACAAAAGCCGAGACAGAAGAAACTCTATCAAAAATTCAAGAAGAAAGAGAAAAGACAGAAGAAACTCTTAAACAGATCCAAGAAGAAAGATAACAAATAGAACTGCTCAAGTCACATAAAGAAACACCCGAATCAGAAAATCCAAAGACCCAGACAGAAGAAACATCTACAGCGGAAGAAATAGAACTTGATGAAGAAGGCTACCCAGACCGTGACCGATTGTGTAGGGAGGTCATAAGGCGGTTTCACTCCCCACCAAGATCGAACCATCGAGCCGGCCCGACAAAAGTTACAAAAGAAGACCGAGAAGACAAAACCACAAGGCATAGCTGGAGGATGGTTGACGACTGGTAAAGCTCCCTGAAGGAAATAACACCATATGACGGGGCGGGTACACAATCACGCCAGGCTGCAAAAAGTTTGCGACTCTGTCCAGACATGCAAAACCACAAGGATGAAACGAACACAATTGCAGCAATCCAACTCTTTCAAGGAAGCAGAAATACGCATCTTTATTTTCGAAAGAAGTATTAGATACACTATAAAGGCCCCAATTACAATCAAACCGATATAGTCGAAGGTTGAATGGGGCCATTCGTTTTAAGCAAGCACGCTATGAAAAGAAAACATACAGGATTATATTTTAGATTGACGTCCTTATTGCAAGGCGAAGCATATAATGCAACTGGTCTTGGGATGACCCTTCCTTCGCAGTCATCGACATAGAATGATCATTTCCCTGATCAAGCCCGGATGTTATGTTCGAACCAAAGTATAGATTCGGAAGATAACACCCCACACAAACCTGAATGATTGAAGAGAATTCATAATTCACAAACTCTCGTCGGAATGCACGAATTGGAGCTACATATTTACCCGCGTAGTGAGTGAGTGCGTGGCGCGACATTGTGAGCTGTGAATTTTGTGTGGAATGCTTTTACATCTGTCCGCGGTTGTTTGTCGCGTGAACTGCATGTTCGAAACCATGGCGTTCGGCTGTTGCTGAATTGACTGGTTTGCCTGTTCGGTTCACGAGTGCATTTTTTTCTCAGGAGACTCCTGTGAGTCATCGCTGGAGCTACGGAGGTCGTGCTTTGTGTGGCGCTTTCGGCGGGTCGCCCTGCGGAAAGAGACTGAGCCATATGGGATAAGACTTGGTCAATAAATTCTTTCTGGTGACTGCCAATTCCATCGACGATGAACTGTATTTTTCGTGTAGGTATTTTGTGATGGCATTCTGGCGGTGGCATTATGCAGTGTGCCAGTGCGGGCTGTTGGCTTGCCGAGACTCCTGTCTTTTCCACTTTTCATATTGGGCAGTGAGGAACATTATTATTATCAGGGAAACGATAATTCTATGTCGATAACTGCGAAAGATCTGCGAGGGAAGGGCCGCCCCAGGACCACTTGTATTCTACAGGCTTGTCCATGAGACATATTTTTCAGTCCCATTCCATCCCATTCCATGGCCATTTATGCCTGTCCCATCCCATCCCATCCCATGGGACCTTTTCCATTTGATTCCAATGGGAATAACATTCCCATGGCCAAGCGCGGTATTCTATGCTTCGCCTTGCAATAAGGACGTCGATCTATGACATAATGGGACGACCCGGTGACGTGAAGTTGAAACCGCGACTAACTAACTAACTAGCTAACATTCCTAACTATTACCTCTGTTTCACGGGAACCAGTGAGTTTCACTTATTTCCCTAAACAGAGTGTCCCAAAAGAAAGGTAATGGTCTTCTCAGAGTACTCAGTGCGTCATAGCCTAGTGGAACTGAATACCCACACACAATGTGATCCCTGTGATAAAACCACACGAAATGTTTATTCAATGTTGACCGGGCCGAGACACGCTTACTTTTCATTACACTGCAGATATAAATTTCCAGTACCTGTCTTGCGCAACCTCGTGTTATTTGGAGAGGGGAAGAAAAGCATTAAAACATAATACCCGCGGAGAATGTAAAAGTTAAAACTCCAAGTCTTCCAAAGGATTCACTACCAACCGACAACGAACAACCAGCCAGTCGTTTCTATGATTGTTCAAATAGTTTAAGTCCTCATGCATGTTCTAAACTACATTAGAACAACGAATGCTAACACATCTGTCTTCTCTTGCTCAAACAGGCTGGACATTGAGGTCCAACTATACTGTGGACATAACTTCTATGGCTTGACTTGTGATAAGCAATGTGTCCCTAGAGATGACAACAAGGGACATTACACGTGTAATACTCAAAATGGAAGCAAAATATGTTTGACTGGTAATTTCAGTTTTAAACCATGATGTCAACTATTCAATGTTTTGGAAGTTAGTATTAGTATATCACATGCCGCTTGATATCTTGTTTTGTGTAAGTAAAGAAGAAATGCATGTCTAATCAGTCACAGTGAAATACACTAATTTTTAATGGAGCAGTCACGATAATCAACATAGCATTATGTATGTTGTTATAAATATGTATTATGATTGCTCTAAGTGTATATTATATTCCTTCCGTTCTACGTACTGAGGTCATCCTACTGAGCGTAAACTTGCCCAGGAATCACGAATAGCCAAAAAATGTTGGAGCTAACTGTTACGTCCCGTAAAGTATATTCAACTAACTGTAACTGAGGTCATCACCATTATCCTAACAAGGTTTGCTGTCACCGCCTCACATTCATATATATTATTAGAGGGCTGCAACTCCAGCCCAAGGGATAACATCGAGTCGCTCAGGACCCGAGTAATCTAGAACCTTCTCGAAAGTGCTGGTCATCGAGTCCATGGTTCCGTGGACACTGATGTGGCCCGCCTAATGCGGGGTCCACGAGGAACTCGGACAGAGTTACCGCCCGTGTCGAATTATGACACGAGGAGACCGGCAGAGGACAGACGGACTTGAGAGAGGCAACAAGGCCTGCCTGAGAGGGACTCAATAGATATTCATAGATATATATATATACATAGGCTAGATAGTGTGCTAGATTGTTGTATGACAACTATGTGTTTGATGTTTAACTATCTGTGATATGTAAGATAATATAGCGCGGGCTGTTAACCCACTGCGCCAACTGTATATTCAATACAATAAATATTCGATCTCATAGCGAACAGATTTATTGTTGCCTGTATGTAACCCGTGTTCAGTTACCTAGATAAGAGCAAGATGATGACAGGCTTTTTGGGGGCTAGTTTTCCGGTTTTGGCATAAAATGTTTTGTGAAAGAGCTATTAATTGCCATGTAAAATTACTTATTTAATCATATCACATTGATTTTTGATAACACATTGATTTGTTTAAATCAAAAAAATTAACTTTACAACTTTACAAAAATTAGTAGCTATCTAGCGATAAAATAGAATTAATCTGAGTCCCTCTGCAATGTCTCACCATAGCCTCCGCAGTGTGCCTCATTATTTTGATTCTGTAAACGATTTTTGACATGTTACTATTTTGACATTTTTTTTGTGACTGTGACTAATGTTTTCTCACTCCACGAGCAGATTGTTCCGCAACTAGTGCCGCGTGCAACCTATGTAACCTTTCCAACAGTGACGAGAGTACAAGACAACATCGGAGAGTTCTGGGATTGAAAGCTAAGTTTCACATCATACCCATTGTAACTCTAAGCTGTACTTCTCATCTTCCATCAATGTATCATTTTGTATCATATTGATTTATTTGCATATTCATGACCTTGTAACCAACATAACCTTGCATTTTGATTTACACATTAATAAGTAAGGGAGATAACTAAATTTTCCACTCCCAACATTTTTTCTAAGGGATTTAACTTTATAAACATTACAAACAAATAAAACACAAAATGTCTAGCTTAGATAAATGCATTGAGCAAGGAATAAAGTTAGGTTATAAAGAAGAGAAACTGTCAGAATGGGCACAGAAAACGCACGCAGAAAATATTGCCCGTGAAGAAAGAGCGATAGAACGAGAGGAAAAGCAAATGCAAATGCAAATGGAGGCAGAAGAGAAGAAATTGCAAATGGAGGCAGAAGAAAAGAAATTGCAAATGCAGGCAGCAGAAAAATACAATTGCAGGCTCAGGAGAAACAGATGGAGCTCGACGCGGCGGCCAAGCAAGCCCAATTGAATGCCGAGACACAAGATAAAACTAAACAGATGGAGATTGAGTCCAACACAGAAATATCAGTAAATAAGCTAAGAAGCAAAGAGGAAGAACAAAAATATAACAAGTACAAAGGACTCGTGAAGGCGTTCTGCTTCAGGAGATTCCATCAGCGCCTACTTAGAAAATTTTGAGTGTCTCATGGCCTATCATAAGATCATAAAATCAGATTGGGCATTTATTCTAATGAGAAACTTAGCTCTTGAACCACTAAAAGTAATAGAGACAGTACCACAGGAAATGCGAAAAGACTATGACTACTTAAAACAACGCATTCTCCAACATTTTTCTTTAGATACTGCAGGTTACCAACAACAATTTGCCAAATTATCTCCACAACCAAACCAAACCTTTATAGATTATGTCAGTACAGTCCAAGACGTGTGCACAAAATGGATCAACTCGGCTAAAACCAACAATAGCCATGACAAACTTAAAGAGCTTATTATTATAGACAAAATAGTTAGCACCATCCCCACACCTTTTGCCAAGTTCTTAAAACAAATGGACTGTAAGAGTATTCAGGAAATAGAGGCAAAGGGGAATGCATTTTTCACAGCAAATAGGGATATTTTTCAGCTGAACATAAGTCACAACGATACAGCAGCTGCAGTAGTGAATACCAAATACTCCAAACAAACAGGGGGTAAATTTAAACCGCGCCCCAATGTCGGTAAAGTAACGAAATGCCAATATTGCGGTTTCAGTCACGACACTTACTCTATGTGCGACAAATCGCCTACCTATCCTACCCACCTCAAAATGATGGTGGAGAAGCAGAAGGCTAAGCGCAACGCTTACCAGAGAGCGGTCAAATGCTACTTTTGCCAAAGTTTTGGCCACTTATAGTCGCCTCTGTGATGGACGTAAGTTATTGAAACAGGCCAATGCTGCACTAGTAGAAACGTCGTCTGACGAAGAGCTTGAATCACTGAATGAATGTGATAATCAACACGACAATGAAAGCGAGCTTGGGAATGCTGTACACATTATTAACACCATTACAGACAGTAAGTGCAACACCTGTACGAAGTTCCAACTTGACACAACACTATTATGTGGCCACACGATCCCTATTTCAAATGAAACAGCTAACGCTGCCTTATCATCTACAGGCAAGCTAGTTTTTTCTACAGGGTTTGTTAACAACAAAAAGTGCACATTAATTCGGGATTCCGGCGCAACGCTCTGTGGGGTTAAGAAAACATTAATAGACACTAAAGACTACACAGACAAACATGTGACTTGTCGCACATTCTCAGGTACTATAGAGAGATACCCCCTTGCTCTGGTCGAAATTCAAACACCGTTCATATCAGGACAAGTATTGTGCGCTGTCCTTGACAATCCAGTCGCTGATATTATACTTGGTAATTTACCCAACATACATCCATGCTCTGAAAAAGGAAATCAAAGAGTGGGAGCATAAACACGGTATCCACCACACAAACAGCGATGCGAAAGAGAAACACCATTCTTGCTTGTCTCAAGCTGCCAAAATACCAAGGGAGACAACCACTGAGGTAATTCAGAAAGAATTCACCGAGGTGTACAATGCAGGGGCGGTCGAATCTATGAGCGATACGACCGAATTAAAACCTCGAATTGAGGATGCTACCGATCTACCAAGTACCAAGCCTGTAAATGTGCAACAAAACACACAACACACAAACGCAATAACACGACAGACAACCCATAAAACCAACACTGACCAACTGCAGGAATCATTAGAAATAGTAGCGCCAAACTCAACTAACATCAATTTTGGAAATGAACAGAAAGCAGATACAACACTTGCACCATACTTTAAGTTAGTAGGACTTAAACCAAAATTAACTAAGAACGCATCGTGGACATTTAGGCTACAGAACAACATCTTAACTAGATTTTACACAACAAATCAGACCACGATACAGCAAGTAGTGTTACCACAAGCCCATCGAGACAAAGTTCTAAAAATAGCCCATGACTCCCCTTTTGGAGGTCATATGGGGTATGAAAAGACCAGGGCTAGGGTCCTCACCCAATTTTATTGGCCAAAGTTTTGCCAAGATATAAAAACCTTCTGTAGATCTTGTGATATATGTCAGAAACTGGTGAAAAAGGGAAAAAACCCTACAGCAGAAGTCCAATCAACGACAACTGCCTCGAGGCCTTTCCAAATCGTGGCAGTTGACCTAGTAGGTCCGTTGAATCACATATCAAACAAGGGGAATAGATATATTTTTACTCTTATTGATTTATGTACAAGGTGGCCCGAAATGCTTCCATTAAGATCTATCTCCTCTAAGGATGTGACGGACATATTACTAAATATTTTCTCCCGTTTTGGCTTCCCGGAGAAAATCATTTCTGATAGAGGAACCCAGTTCATATCTAATGCCACCCAATCAGTAACTAAGTTACTAGGCATCAAGCAGTGTTTCACCAGTCCCTATCGACCGGCCGCAAATGGTATCTGCGAGAAACTAAATGGGGACCTGAAACATATGCTATCTAAAGTGACAGCTGAAAATCCAGCCGATTGGGACATACTTCTCCCAACGGTGCTGTTCGCATATAGAGAAGTCCCACAATCAAGTACAGGGTTCTCTCCCTTCGAATTGATGTATGGAGCGAACCCAAGAGGACCTCTCACCATTTATAAAGAGATCATATCACAACCTGTAGATATCCAACTTCCCATTTCAACCTATGATTTGGTCACTGATACCAGAGACAAAATCATACGTTCCTGTATATTGGCCAGAACATCACTACAGGAGAAAGGTTTTAAATACAGGCAGTACGCCAATAGAGGTGCAAAAACAATTGTGCTAAATCCAGGTCAGGATATTTTACTCCTACTACCTGACAAAAGAGATTTACTGTCAACCTCTTGGCAGGGACCTTTTAAGATCATTAGAAGAATTTCAGAAGTAGATTACGAAATCTCTTTAAATGGAAAGTTGAAAATATTCCATGTAAATATGTTGAAACCATACTATGCTAGACAGGACAATGAAACAAATGAACAGACACAACGAACTGGTGACGGAGACGAAACGACAATTTCCCAACGAAATGACACCTCGACAAACGAAGCATCGTTAACGACACACGCTTACGACGACGAAAACGACGAAGACATATGGACATTACCGACAATCTGTGATATCGACAACGACGACAAATTTGACGACATATTGACGATTGATCTCGACGACGACGACAATGACATTGAAGACAATTTACAAACAGTAGCATCTGTGATAAATCAGACAGACGTGGACAATACTGAAATCCCTGTACCAATCATGACTGACGACGGGAGTATAAATGACATACATATCTCTGACACTTTGACACAACAACAGCGACAAGACATTTTGACGCTCCTTGACGACTATAAGACTATCTTTTCCAACAAACCTGGACGCACTGATAGAATAACACATTCAATTGTGCTGACAGATCTGAGACCGGTCAAATGTAGACCATATTCTATTCCTCTCCATTACAGATCTAATTTAGATAAAGAAATTTTAGATTTAGAGAAGAATGGCATTATTCAAAAATCGATGTCTCAATATTCTTCACCGATTGTCCTGGTGAAAAAGAAGGACCAGACAATCCGTTTGTGCATCGACTATAGAGTATTAAATACAAGAACAACAACGGATGCAGAGCCAATGAACAGTTGTGAAGATCTTATTTTAAATATGGCTCAATCATCCTTATTTTCCAAGACCGATTTAGCGAAAGGATATTGGCAAGTTCCACTACACCCTTCTTGTAGACATATAACAGCATTCGCAACACCTCTCGGTTTGTACGAATGGCTATATCTTCCTTTTGGCCTGAAGAACGCACCGGCCACATTTGTGAGACTAACAAGATTGTTATTACACGGAATTAAAGATGTAGTAGCCTATATTGATGATATATGCGTCCATTCTTCTGATATGACTTCTCACTTACTTACCCTGAAACAAGTCTTCAACCAAATCTCTCTTTTTGGACTTACTATCAAACCTTCCAAGGTTGAAATAGGTTATACACAAATAGACTTCCTTGGTCATAGAATTTCTGAAGGAAAATTGTTGACTGATGATAAAATTGTTTCCAAGATCCTTAATCTAGAAGTGCCTACCACAAAGAAACAGATTAGAAGTCTACTAGGTCTTATTAACTATTATTCTAAATTCATTCCACATTGGGCAGAACTCACCTCAGTCTTTTCTGATATGTTAACTAAAGATCATCCATCAAAAATTTGTAAAAGTACCAGCTTAGATGATGCAATGTGTAGATTGAAACATATTTTTTCTAATCCACCAGTCTTACGATTACCCAACATAAATTTACCCTTTATTTTGACCACAGATGCTAGCGCTATCGCAATAGGAGGATGTTTAATGCAGGAAGTGGATGGCGTACGACACCCGATTCTCTACGTGAGCCGCAAACTAAAGAAGGCTGAGACTCGTTATGCCACAGTGGAATTGGAGTGTTTAAGCCTATTGTTCTGTATATTGAGATTATCTAAGTTCCTCTTGGGGAGTCATTTTGTGGTCCTCACAGACAGTTCGCCATTATTAGTCCTTAACCATGGGTCGCCCAAAAACCACCGGTTACAACGATGGTGTCTTCTACTTCAAGATTTCGACTTCGAAATCCGCCATATCAAGGGCACCGATAATATTATGGCTGACCTTTTATCACGGCAGACAAATGCGCCAGTAGAATGACTCTTATCACATCGACCATTAGCCATACTATAAACTGTGATACTTTTAGTCGGTTGCATATAACAGTGTAACTCTACACCTGCTAGAGTACTCTCAGTGATTAGGTTACTTACGACACCCATGAACATGGTACATTAAGAACTATACATTAAGACCATCTATACGTTAAGAGCTATACTTAAGAACTATACTATCAAGTGCCTAAGCTCTAGAACGATTCCAGCAAGAAACGGTAACTGTGTTTGTTTCAACCAATAATATCAACCAGTGAACTGACTCTGAATACTGTAATATTTCATACGGAACATTGAGAACAATCCATACTTGCTGTTGCTACGAAACTTTGCAAACAGCCGAAACAGAACGACATCGACTACAACACTCAAGAGACAACCATACTAACTTTGACATTCATGGCATAACACGCTAACGACAGGAGGACAACGCGCACATCATCGTTGGATTTATTTAGTTATTAATTAATTAATTACTTTAGTATTAAATATGTATTATATTTGCATTAATGATGTATATAAATTGTGTTAACCTGTAATGTGTACATATTCTACTTTAATATTACAGGCGGTGCCATTCATAGGCTAAAGAACCGTCCTATACAATTGTCTCTAGTTAAATTATAACCTATTTTTCATTCATCGTACAAAAAGTACGTATTTTCTTAAAGGGCAAATATCGCCTAGCCCATTTTTTCTAAGGGCAATAACACTTACCTCAACTTTAATTATATATTTTAACCAAATACTATTGTGAATGAAAGGTGAGTGAATGACTGCGTGAAAGGATTAAATGAGAGAACGATACACTTGGCGGACAAATTGTACGCAAAACGTATTTATTGTAATTTGTCTGCGTCTTTCATGTAAAATTGCATGACTTGTCTAATTTGTCAATACATGTGTAATACTTAGTTTAATAGTGAGTTTAATTTAGTAGTTAGTGTAATATACTTAGTTTAGCAGTTAGGATACATCTAAGCACCACTACTTGGAATGCCTGATCATGTATTGCACACAGTGCAGTATTTCATGATTGAGGTTATCCCAACTCGTGACGCTTGGAAATACGCCACACATTCAGCACACACGTTACACAAACCTCAAAACTCAACACTATCAATTTAAAATACAGTCACTTTATTAGAAACATCAACTTATTAGTCAACACACTAACAAGCCAACAGGGACACATGTAGTCTGAGGGGGATAAAAGAACAAGGTAACTACATATTTAGCATTATATAACATACGAGAGTAAAAGTGTATGGAAATACACACACAGATCAAGATTTGAAGGTGTACTTATTTAGCCAGGACTTCGGTCTTGTTAACCCTCTTTAATATAGAGGTTAATTGTCTTGGTACCATTTCGGGTACTATGAGAAGGGCGGGTTGTAAATACAACTACTAAAACGTCACGTAACTTCGGTCAGATAAGCATATTTAAGCACACGAGAGACAGAGGGATCTCTTCACCAAATCAGAGAAGTGTTGTATGGTAGAATACATGAGTTTTAGTGCTAGTAGGTAGGTTACCAGGTTACTATCCACCAAACTACAAACACCAACTTTATGTGATTCGGTGACAGAATTAGAACAGATCTAATTACCCAAGAACAAATCATATCAGGGGGGAGGGGGGATCCTGTCACCGCCTCACCTTCAGATATATTATTAGAGGGCTGCAACTCCAGCCCAAGGGATAGCATCGAGTCGCTCAGGACCCGAGTAATCTAGAACCTTCTCGAAAGAGCTGGTCATCGAGTCCATGGTTCCGTGGACACTGATGTGGCCCGCCTAATGCGGGGTCCACGAGGAACTCGGACAGAGTTACCGCCCGTGTCGAATTAGGACACGAGGAGACCGGCAGAGGACAGACGGACTTGAGAGAGGCAACAAGGCCTGCCTGAGAGGGACTCAATAGATATTCATAGATATATATATACATAGGCTAGATAGTGTGCTAGATTGTTGTATGACAACTATGTGTTTGATGTTTAACTATCTGTGATATGTAAGATAATATAGCGCGGGCTGTTAACCCACTGCGCCAACTGTATATTCAATACAATAAATATTCGATCTCATAGCGAACAGATTTATTGTTGCTTGTATGTACCCGTGTTCAGTTACCTAGATAAGAGCAAGATGATGACATTTGCCTTTGAACCGGTGTTGAGGTTTCCTGAAATAAGATGTGTATCCAACTCTCTCGCTTCACTTAGTATCGCTTATAATAGGCCTCACCACTCATGGGAACATAATTTGTTCCGTTGTTGGCCTCTACAAAGCTTGTAAAATTGTTAGCATGTATCCCTCCATGGGACATTGCCCTCGACCATCTTCGCGAAGCTCCACTATCCATATTCTTTACTATCTCTTATATTTCCTCCCAAAGCTTTCAAATGTTATTCATCACTACCTCTTATTCTCATCTCCTTGCGTTATTTCGTCTCCCTCTCTGTCTGCCTTGTGGATTCAGAGGAAGGAATCCCTAACCATATTATTAACATATTTTCTCAGTATTTATCATATCGGATATTTTATTAGTGTCAGCTTAGTTCACATTGATGATTCTCTGATACTACGTCAGTTCTTTAATTCTATGCAGGTACACATTAATGAGTGTATGTAATGTACTAGTAACTGTTTTAGCCATTCTCTGTTTCTGATCCTTTCAGCAGTACTGATTTTATGTTAGCGTACAACTATACGTTATATATAAAAAGGCACCACTATTATATATACTGATGCCGAGAAGCTGGATAAAACTGGGGATAGATTTCCCCCGTGTGTGTCATGAGGTGGAGAGCGAATGACTGCTGGAATGGACAATGCATGATTCAGCCAACGGGTCTGTGTATACAGACTACTTGAAAGCAATGACAGTTACACGTGCAACACAGTTTCCAACAGCTATGACCCTGAAAATGTATACGCTTTGTGGCAGTATTTTTTTTTTTGGGGGCGCCTTTTTATAGGACATCGCAATTAACACCAGCATGTATGCCGCTGTAATCTCTTGGCAAGTGTACGTTCAGTAGTTTGCCATTGCTTTTTGAATGACCGGCACCTATACCAACGCGAAACCAACGCAAAGCGGTCTGCTGCCAAACCGCGCGCATCTGTGTTTCGAACGCGGGTATAAGGGATTACGAGCCACGCCCGCAACTCTTCGTCACGGAGTCCGGCTGTGGCAGTATACTCGGTATAAAACAGGCCGTTGAGACAAAGCACACAGTACGTGTGGTTATAATGCCACGACTATCTTAAAACTACCACGAACGAGCCATTGGTATGTTGGAGACCGAGATGAGCTCGTGGGGCATTGCCAGAAGGATGAATTGCAACTACGGCACAATTGTACGTCTCAATGAACGTTATGGAATCACTGGCAGTGCCCGGGATAGACTTCGGAGTGGCCAACCACGAGTTACTACTCCTGAGCAAGATAGTGATTTTGTGCTGAGTCTCCTAAAGAATCGTTTCCTCCCAGCAAGTCAAACAGCAACAGCAATAGTGGGTAGACGTGGGAATGTCTCTCTTATGATAGTCATACGACGACTCAGAGATACAGGCCTCACTGCAAGACGACCTTATGGTGGGCCAAACTTGACTCACAGACATCGTCAGCAGCGCCTGCAATGGGCAGAGCAACATGTCAGATGGGCGTCTGTGGTGCAATGCTTTCCTATTCACAGAGGAGATCAGATTAAACCTATCCTTTACTGATGGACGTATGCGGATGTGGCTTCGGTGTGGAGAGCGCTCTGCGGATTGCTATGTTCGTCAGCATAACCGATTTGGAGGTCGCAGTATTCACATTTGGGGAGGAATCAGTTTTTACCATTGCTTGCCTCTCCACGCCTTCCGTAGAAATGTCAATGTTGTGACATATCGAGATGAAGTTCTGGATTCGTTGGTTGCTCCTGAGTTCACAAATTATCCAGACTTGCAGGTTCTCAAACAGGATAACGCACGTTCGCACACCGCATGCATCATGCAGCAATATCTACAGCAGCAGAACATTGTGACGATTGACTGGCCTGTCCTATCACCAGTCAAGTGCCCAATAGAATATGTGTGGGGCGAGCTTGGGGGCACAGTCTAGAGCAGTGGCTCCCAACCTTTTTTTTTTTTTTTTGTTTGGCCCATGCACCCCTTCACCATATGTTCAGAATGTCATTCCCCTCTTTTAGTAATTCCATCCCATAAATTTCC
Source organism: Cepaea nemoralis (assembly GCA_014155875.1). NCBI lineage: Eukaryota > Metazoa > Mollusca > Gastropoda > Stylommatophora > Helicidae > Cepaea > Cepaea nemoralis. Next base: position 632,534 of record JACEFZ010016553.1, on the reverse strand, counting down.
CCTCCCCCTCCCTATACAGTATACGTAAAAATGGAAGCTAAATTTAATAACACATACTAGAACAAGTCTACACGTCTACATAGAACGTGATTTGCGGGTTTACTTACGTTATAAGACGAATTTCAGAAGTGCAAGAAGTACAGAACCGTAAAGTATGGAGGGAAAAACAATATCAAGTAATGGTTTCTTGCATTAACGCGATCTTGAAATAATCTTCATCCCCTCCGGGGGTGAGGGGGCTATTCCCCAGCGGTTCAGAACCACTGGTCTAGAGGCAAGGTTCTGCAGTTAATTTGCAAAAGCTCGAAGCTGCTCTTACACGTGAATGGGACTTGTTTATCCGGAATTGCCTTCAGATCAGACACTTCTGCGTTCTATGACAAGCGTATTTGCAAGCACATAGTAGACATACCAGATACTGAGGATTGTGGGAATTGATTTGTTTATTGGCTGCAGTTTTGGTTGTCTACCTTGCCTGCACAGAATGCAGTGAATTTCATAACAACCAAACGTACAAATTAATGACCAGCATGGATTCATTGGAAAATTAATAATGATTCCAAATATGTAAACTTGTAAATACTTATATTTACATTTCACACTGTTTCTGGATGTACAGATGGTGCGTTTTCAATGTGCTTCAGTATATATTTTAAATCTAGTATTAGTTTTAGTATCTTTCATCATCATCATCATCATCATCATCATCATCATCATCATCATCATCATCATCATCATCATCATCATTGTCATTATCATCATCTTCCACTTCTGCCGTCAAGCGTCGTGGGGATGAATAATTTGCGTTCCAGCGCCCTGTGGGCGGCACTGGATAGTGTCATTTCATGTGGTTCTACAATGTCTTTGATGCCATCAATCCATTTTCTTCTTGGACGTCCTCTTGGTCTCGTCGCAGATGATCTTTGATGTAAGGTCAGTGGTAGTAGTTGTTGGTGTTGCATTCTAACGACATGGCCAAACCACTTGATCGTCTGTCTTTCAATAAATGTGGCACAAGGTGTTGTTGATCTCATTGTCTGCCTGATAACAGCATTTCTTACTCGGTCTCGGATTGTTAAGTTGGAAGCTCTCCTCAGGCATCTCATCTCGCAGGTGTTGATTTTGCGAAAGTGTGAGTTGCATAAAGTCCAGGTTTGAGATTGGTAGCATAGGGTTGGTGTGAATATGCTGTCTATTATCTGTCGTTTTACGGACATGGGTATATTTGGATGTTTTAGTAAGGGTGATAGCTGATATGTAAGTGCACTAGCTTTTTGATTAGTATCATTACAAAAATTAAATGCAATGAAAGATCGGTTAATTGTCTTGCTGAGATGATAATCGTAATTGACATTCTTCTATTTTCAGGATGGGTCGGCTCAGAATGTAAATCTATTCAAGACAACTGCAGAGGTAACAAGTGTCAAAATGGTGGAGTTTGCAAAGCTTTAGACAATGGGTATAATTGTACATGTCCAGCAGGATTCAAGGGGAGCTTGTGTAAACAGGATGTGAACGAGTGTGTAAACCATGATATTTGTGATCATGGTCTCTGTGAAAATCAGCCTGGGTCTTACATTTGCAAGTGCTTTCCAGGTTTGATATCGTTAATGAACTATATTTTACATTGTTGTTATGATACATAGTGGCAGGATTGAAAGTGACAGAAGAAAACATCCACCCGTGTAGTACCGAGGCACATTAGGGAAGCAAGAAATAATAACACTCAGACCTGCAATACTTGTCATAGGAAGTTTCTACGAAGTGTTCAATGGGACTGGCTAGCCTCATCTCGTACACAACCTGCGTGCAAAACTGAATCAAAAATAAACAAGTCCACACAGGACTTGGCATTAGTTGGTTGAATATATATACTTTACTTGGAAATGAAAACAGACGAAGAAGAAGAAGAAGAAGAAGAAGAAGAAGAAGAAGAAGAAGAAGAAGAAGAAGAAGAAGAAGAAGAAGAAGAAGAAGACGAAGAAGGAGAAGAAGAAGAAGAAGAAGAAGAAGAAGAAGAAGAAGAAGAAGAAGAAGAAGCAGAAGGTTGGGGAGGAGGAGGACGAGAAGAAGAAGAAGAAGAAGAAGAAGAAGAAGAAGAAGAAGAAGAAGAAGAAGAAGAAGAAGAAGAAGAATACAGTTGATGTAGTTGTACGTCATATCAGATTATCCAGTATCAATACTGTCTTGAAATATGAATATGTTACTCCATAAAAACTCTAGTTGTGCATTGCTTATAATCATACTTCTGGAAGTTGTATGCGGTAGTTTCCCTTTGCCTGTCATGAACGCTCAAAAATGTACATGACATAAATACTGTGTTGATAGCTTTTCTGATTTTTGGAACTGTTGCCACGACGGCAGCGATTATGACCTATTCCTATTTATAATTTATAAGTGTGCAGTGTACAAGTCAACTCTCATTGTTTGTTGTCATTATCTGAGAAGGTTGTCTATCGTAACCACTGCGCTGTGATCAGAAGGATGTCTAATTTAATTATTCAGAAATGCTGGTATATCAGTTAAATGTCTAGCCTGCAGGTCAGCTCTCTTGTTTTTCATCGTTATCTAAGAAGTGTGGACAACCATCCACTACCCTAGGATCACAGGAAAGTACAACTTCAGAAGTCGCTAATTGTGTATATTTGATCCATAACTCTTTGTTGGTTGTTGACGATGAGGACGGGGGGCGTATCGGAATTCCCCGAGTGCTGTGATGTCGGTTCTTAACTCAACCCAACTCAGCTTATTTCCTCAACATTTCTGTCCTCATTCCGATAACAGCCATATGCTTATTCACAACGTCAGTCTTCAAAAGTAATGCCTTGACACTTTACTTCAAAGTTATGTCTTGAATTTGTACTTTAAAATTATATATGTCTTTATTTCTCAGTTGTATGTCTTGATTTGTTGCTTCAAATGTATGCCCTGTCTTTGTGCTTCAAACTGATTTCTTGAATTATAGCTTTACTGTTATGACTGGACATCGTGCTCTAAAATAATGCCTTAATTTTGGGCTACAGAGTAATTACACGTTTTGGCTTCGTATCAGTAAACCAAGAGACATTATGTTAGATGGATAGAGACGTTGATATGAAAATATAATCAACAGCCTTGATCCAAAACACGATGGACCGAGATCTGTGGAGGGACAATAAACGTATGCCAATTATCAGGGCTCTTGATCATGATGATCAAATCAAATCAAATCAAATCAACTTTATTAGGGTCACAAATTGGGCGCGCAGGCCCGTCTTACATTCGGCCCTTCCAATCACTCGTCTTTCGTTCATCAAGAGCATTATACATTTACATAGGAAAAAAATAAACATTGTGAAATGAATGTTGTAAACATAAACAAGGCTAATTACCATGTTATGAGGCCCATCTCCCACCTACCCATACATCACCCCACCCACACAACACGCCCACCTACCCACACACACGCGCACCAAGGGACACATACACACCCCACCTACCCACAAACACGCACACCAAGGGACACATACATACCCCACCAACCGACCCATCCCCCTCCCGAACATCCCCCACCCGCACACACTGCCCTCACCTGATCCCCAACCAAAACACACTCGCCACCCACAAACATTCCCTCACCAACCCACACATCCCACGCCCATCCACATACACATCCTAACCCACACATCCTCTCCCCACCCACACCTCAAACCACCCATCCCCCAGCCACATCTTTATCGACAACATATTCCCCACCCATGCACACAATCCCTCACCAACCCACACATCGCACATCCACTCACACATCCCCAAACCATACACACACATCCCCACCAAATAACATGTCCCCCCCCCCCACACACACCCCACCACCCACACATACAACTTCCACCCACCCACACATGCCATAACCTAATCCCCCACCCGCACATCACATACACCCCCTACCACGCACTATTCCCAACCCACGCACTACACACACACATCCCTCACCAACACATCCCCACTTACACACCACACACATATCCCCCACCCAGATACCACACAATATTCCCACCCACACCCACACAGATACCCTTACCCATCCACCCCACATACCCCCACTCACACACCACAAAAATCCCCCACCCACACACACATACCTCACCCACACAATATCCCCAACCAACACACCACACACCTCTCCCCACCCACACACGCAGTCCCTACCCGTCCAACAACAGACACTCACTCACGCAAACATCCTCCACTACGCACCCCCACACACCCACCCCAACCAAACATCTCTCGATCACAATACCCCTACCCACACACACCCTCCACCCACTTACACATCCCACCCCAACACATACAACTCCCTCACCCACCTACACATCCCTAAGCCACTCACACACCCCCACCCACACATTCCCCATCCACACACACACATCTCCCACCCACACACTACATACTTCCCCCAACCACCACAATCCCCTACTCACCCACACATACACCCCACCCATACGCACATTCCCCGCACCCATCACACACATCCCCCACACCACACACTATCCTCCACCCATACCACCACAAACATACCCTCCACCCACACATCATTCACACATCCCCCACCAACACACCGCACGCATATCTCAAACCCACACACCATACACTTCTCCCTATCCGCCCTTGCATCCCCAATCCACCCAACACAATCCCCTACCCACACAACCCCGCCTCCCACACATACTTCCTCAAACCATCCACACATCTCCACCCACATAAACACACATCCCCCGCATCCGTCCCATACACATATCCTCCACCCATACACACATCCCCCACACCCATTCCAACACCCCTACTTTCACCCCCACACATCCATCCACACATCCCACCAACACCCACAAATACCACTACCCACCAAAACCCACACACCCCAACCCATCCAAACGCATACCCACACCCACACAACCCCCACCCACACATATCCCCACACTCACACACATCCTCCACATACACTCACACTTCCTCACATCTAGACACATACAAAATGTCTCACGTTAGTATTGAAACTAGTATGAACAAACTCCCACACTTTACTCACACACATACACTGACACTTGTCATGAGCAGTCTCATAAAAATGTTAAACATGGAGAAAAATGTGTACATAAAATGTATGTGACGTAAAAATAGTGATGCTCTCTCTCTCTCTCTCTCTCTCTCTCTCTCTCTCTCTCTCTCTCTCTCTCTCTCTCTCTCTCTCTCTCTCTCTCTCTCTCTCACACACACACACACACACATTCACTCTCACGCTCACACATTCACTCTTCCGCTCATTCACTCTCACGCTCACTCATTCACTCTCACGCTCACTCATTCACTCTCCTGCTCACTCATTCACTCTCCCGCTCACTCATTCACTCTCCCGCTCACTCATTCACTCTCCCGCTCACTCATTTACTCTCACGCTCACTCGTTCTGTCTCTCATTCACACTTACTGACTCTCTCACTCAAACTACAATAATGAACATGAGTTTATATTATGCATGATAAAATCAAATGGTATTTAACTGATAATATGACAGATGAGAATACACAAACATATGGATTCGCGTGTTACATAACATGCGTGTTACACGACATGCATCTGCTCAGCTCTCTCTCTCTCTCTCTCTCTCTCTCTCTCTCTCTCTCTCTCTCTCTCTCTCTCTCTGTATTCTTTCATATACACACTCACACGCATGCGCACGCTCACACACACACTAACACATCAACTCTCCCACTGTCTCACTCTCTAACACACAATCCTTCACACACACACACACACACACACACACTCTCTCTCTCTCTCAATCACACTCTCTCACACATACACATACACATGCACATGAACGCATGCACGCACAAACTCCCTCACTCACTCTCACACATACACGTACGAATGCATGCACTGACACATTCCCCCACCATTTCTAGCTCAATCACTCTCTCCACACACGCACGTGCGCACATACTCTCTCCCTCTCTCTGACACCCACTTTCTCTTTCTCTCTCTCTCTCTCTCTCTCTCTCTCTCTCTCTCTCTCTCTCTCTCTCCCACACGCACACACATATATATTGAACAATTATAGTTAAACAATTATAATGAACAATTATACTGAACAATTATACTGAACAATTATACCAGTAAATGAATTATGGTGGCATATAGTCGGTATGGATTAAGTATTGAAAGAGTTTTCGGTTAAATGTGTAGGGACTCATTGGAGTTTTCAGATCTGGAGGCAGATCATTCCATAAGTGAGCACCAGAATAGGCGAAACATGTTTTGTATAGGTCCAATCTAGGCTTTGAGACATGTAACAAATTTAGGCGCTTGCTGTTCATTGCATTAGATTGAATCAGCGGCAGAAGATACTCTGGGGTATTTTGAGATATAATTTTATTCACTAATTTGGCTTTGTTGAAAAGGAAGCGCTTTTGTAGTGGTAGAAGTCTTAGATGATTGTACAAAATATTACTTTCAACGTGCTTTATGCCAGAAACCAGACGAATAGCGCGGTTTTGTAGAGAACATAGTCGTTTTAAATTAGATTTAGGGCAACCATCCCAAACTGTGGAACAGTAATCGAGATGTGATTGGATATAGCATGTATAGAATATTTTTCGTGTGCTTTCGTCCAGGAAGTGCTGAATTTTAGCAAGTTGGTAAACTTTTTGTGCTATTTTCTTGGTAAGAGCGTGAACATGAGAGCTCCAGTTCAAATGGCTGTCTATTAAAAGCCCTAGTGTTTTATGTTCAGTCACATTAACTATAGGTAACGTGCCCATGCGGAGTTCGAGCGGTGATCCAGTTATGGCTAGTGTCTGTAGTTTTTGTCTGGTCGTTATTAGCATGGATTTGGTTTTGTCGATGTTAATTTGCATGCGGTTTTCATTGCTCCATCTAGTAAGATTATCAAGTTCCTTTTGTAAAGAATTCTCTAATTCACTACGGTTTTCTTGACTAGTATATATAGTACAGTCTTCTGCAAATAGATCACAAGTTGTATTGATATATAAAGGAAGATCATTAATATAAACTGCAAAAAGCAGCGGACCTAGTATTGAGCCCTGCGGCACACCAATATTAAATTCCAAGTTCCGATTGTCAAGGGAATATGGTTAGTTCTTTTAGCTTTACCTGTTTTTACTTTGTTTGTATGTCGACCGCAGTTTAGGGTATCCACCAGCCGCGGCTAGCTGGTTAGGTAATGATGGAGCAGACAATGTTTAGGGCACCTTTTCTAGCCCTTTCCTCATGCTATGGAGGTGAGCAGTATGTTCCTATAGAGGGCTGCTCAGTCGCTCAGGGGGCTGCCGAATCCCACTGCTGCTCCGGTCAGTAGAAGACGACCATATGGCCTGCGCCGCCTGTGTGCAAGCCTGCGACAACGACTGCCAGCGTACCCACGCCTGCCGCTTCGCCGCTCGCCCATCGCCACAGGGCTTGAAGGTGATATATGATGTTGGATGAAAAATGCCTTGCACGATGAATTGAATTAAAGTGAGGAAGGGTTGTGCAATTCGTCGATCTCACTCTCTCGCCTGAGTCCAGTGGCAAGACAAGTCAAGACGACTGGAGACGAATACAGGTGCAATGGATGACCAGGGCGCTCTACGTGCCTTGCCGTGCTCATTACGTTCCACAACGCTTTGCAGGTAAAAGTCGTCTTGCCCGTTGAATGTAATTGATCAGCAGTTGTTATAAGCATATTGACTGATCCTCCCGTGTGTTGCCGGGGCCCATAAAGGAAGCAAAGAATAGCAACACTGCAGCCTACCATGCATGTCGTAAGAGGCGACTAAGGAGGCTTGATGGTTCCGTCGCCCTACTACTGAGTGAGTGCGTGGCGCTTCACTGTGAGCCTTGTTTCGTGTGAGATGCTTTTGACTCTGCCCGAGGTCTTTTGGAACGTGACTGCATGTTCGGAGCGATGGCAGATGGCTATGTTCCAGAGTTGACCGAGTTTTGCCTTATGCAGAAATGCGTGGCTGCTGGACTTCTGGTTGACTGCCACTGCCATCGACGATGAACTGTATTTCGTGGACTGTGTGGGTGAACATCTAGGAAACATCCAGATGGGAAAATGACTGCCGATTCCATCAGAAATGAACTGCGTATTTTGTGGGGGACTATTGTGTTGACATTCTGGTGGCGGCATTATGCACAGTGTATCTGTGCGGGCTGTTATTTGTCGAGACTCCTGACTTTTCCACTTTTCACATTGGGCAGTGGGGAGCATTTTGTGTGCTATTCACTGGCACAGGAACGGAGCATAATGGGGACTACCCTTTGCTGTGAAGTTGGAACTAACTAACTAACTAACTAATTAACTAATACTGTGAGTGACTGAGCAGCCCTCTATAGGAAAGCACTGCTCACCTCCATAGCATGAGGAAGGGGCTAGAAAAGGTGCCCTAAACATTGTCTGCTCCATCATTACCTAACCAGCTAGCCGTGGTTGGTGGGTATCCTAAACTGCGGTCGACATAAAAACAAAGTAAAAACAGGCAAAGCTAAAAGAACTAACCATATTCCCTTGACAATCGGAACTTGGAATGTACGCACCCTACTTGACTAGAGACTGGCGCGTCGGGTCCAGAGAGACGTACAGCACTGATTGGGAGAGAGCTGGGCAGGTACAACATCGACATTGCAGCCTTGAGCGAGACACGACTTGCAGAAGAAGGCTAAATCTGTGAAGTAGGTGCCAGCTACACATTCTTCTGGAGTGAAAGGAAAAGAGAGGAAAGACGCCAATCCGGTGTGGGATTTGCCATTAAGTCGGCCCTGGTTGGCAAACTAGCTGAATTTCCGAAGGCTATAAATGACAGGCTTATAACTTAAGTTACCCCTGCTGAAAGGAAAGAAGCATGCAACCATCGTTAGTGTCTACGCACCAACCATGACAAATGAAGATGACGTCAAAAACAAGTTCTATTAAGACCTGCACAACGTGTTCCCAAAGGAGACAAACGTATACTCCTTGGGGACTTCAATGTCAGAGTATGCAAGGACACCGCCTCCTTGAGTGGCATCATTGGAAAGTACGGAGTCGGAAATTGTAACAGCAATGGACTCCCCCTCCTTCAGACCTGTGCCGAACACGATCTCCTGATCAACAACACAATTTCCGTCTTCCCACGAGAAATAGGACATCATGGATGCTCCCTCGCTCGAAACACTGGCACCTCATTGACTGTGTCATCGTCAGGAGGAGTGACAGACAAGGATTTCGAGTGACAAAATCCATGTGTGTTGCCTAATGTTGGACAGACCATCGTTTCATTATCTCGAAAATAAACATACACATCAAACCACAATGGCGTTCTCAATGGGTACAAATGCAAAAAAAAAAAAATAAATAAATAAAAACTAATTGTCACCCTCCTAAACAGCAACAAAATGCAGTTGTCGTTTGAAAACATGCTGGAAGACCGCCTCAAACCAAATGCTGCAGCTAAACAGGATGCGGAAACAGAGTGGAGAGCCCTAAAGGACAGGATTTACAACACTGCTATGGAAATCCTGGTCCTAGCCCCCCGAAAGCATAAAGACTGGTTTGATGAAAATTCTGAAGACATCAACCAATTGCTGGCCGAGAAACATCTTCTCCTCAAGGCACATTTGAATGGCCCGAAGTCAACATCAAAATCAGATGCCTTCAATAACATTCGGAGAATATTGCAGCATGAACTTCAACACATGCGGGACTTCTGGCTGAGCAACAAAGCTGATGATATTCAAGGCTTTGCTGACAGACATTATATGAAAAACTTACTACGACTCACTGAAAGCGGATCTACCATCACCAGGCATCGTTCCCCTCCTCAGTGCAGATGGGGGAACATTGGTCACCAATAAGAAAGAAATCCTTCAACGCTGGGCAGAGCATTTCAGCAACATCTTAAATGCAACTTCCTTCTGCGATGATGAAACCATCAACTGCCTTCCTAAAGTTGCCACTAATGATACACTTGATGACCTGCCAACCATAGTGGAAGTAAACAAAGCCATCCAGCAACTCTCCAGCGGCAAGGCACATGGTCCGGACTCCATCCCGGCAGAGATATACAAGGCAGGTGGGCCGGTCCTATTAGAGCAGCTTCACCAAGTCTTTACAAACATATGGGTGAAAGAGACCATGCCGCAAGATTTCAAGGACGCGTCAATAGTCCACCTTTACAAACGCAAAGGACACCTCCAATCATGTGACAACCACCGAGGCATCTCCTTGCTCTCAATCGCAGGGAAGATACTCGCCAGAAATCTTCTCAATCGCCTCACGGCCCATCTCGATCAAGGTCTTCTTCCTGAGAGTCACTGTGGCTTCAGAAAAAAACGAGGAACTGTTGACAGGATTTTCGCTGACAAGTCAAATGTCAGGAACAGAACAGAAAATGTTCTCCACTTTCATTGACTTTACCAAGGCTTTTGATACAGTCAGCAGAGAAGGACTGCGGACGATTATGGCGAAATATGGCTGTCCACAAAAGGTTGTCCAAATAGTGCAGTTATTTCATGATGGTATAGCCGGCTTCGTGGCTTAGAGGTAATGACTTTTCTCCGTAATCTCGTATACTCTCGTTGGTAACATGATGACGGTGAGAATCAGCAGTGGTTCAAATCGCATCGGTAACTTACGGGGTATGTGAGCCGGCCGCTCAGAAAGCAATTGCAAACTACTGAACGTAATCTTGCCAAGAGATCAACATACAGCTGAAAGATGCTGGCGTTGACAGCGATGTCCTGTCAAGGATATGCTAACCCAAAAAAAATGCAGCAAGAGTACAGGAAAATGGTGAACTGTCACTAGTGGAGTGAAGCAAGGATGTGTACTGGCACTAAAACTGTTCAGCCTCATGTTTTCAGCTATGCTGACGAATGCCTTCGAGACCAGTGACATTCGAATAGACATCAACTACCGTATGGATGGAAAGTTGTTCAATCTCAGAAGGCTGAAAGCCAAAACCAAAACTAACAGCGACATCGTCAGAGAATTTCTGTTTTCTGATGATTGCGCTCTATTTGCCAACTCAGAGGCAGACATGCAACACAATGTTTCAGCTTTCTCACATGCATGTGCCAACTTTGGGCTCAATATCAACTTGGAGAAGACTGTAGTTATGTACCAGCCAGCTCCAGGGAATAATCACACTGTGCCGAATATCAAAGTGAATGATCATAGACTAAGTGTTGTGGACATGTTCACCTATCTTGGCAGCACTGTGTCACAAGCTGCCACAATTGATGACGAAGTAAATGTAAGAATCTCCAAGGCCAGCGCGGCCTTTGGCAGAATGTACAAGAATGTATGGGACAGAAATGGAATAAGCCTGCAAACAAAGCTGAAAGTCTATAAAGCAGTTGTATTATCCACACTTCTATATGCTTGTGAAACATGGTCTGTTTATCAGCGACGTGCTAGGAAATTAAACCACTTCCACACAGTCTGCCTTAGGAAGCTATTGAAGATTAAATGGCAAGGTAAGATCCCTGACACTGAAGTTCCAGAAAGAGCGTCCATGCCCAGTATCCACACTATACTAATGAAGAATCAGATTCGCTGGGCTGGTCACTTAACTCGTATGCCAGATCACAGGCTCCTAAAACAAATTTTTTACCGCGAGCTGCGTTGTGGTAAACGCTCCCAAGGCGGCCAGAGGAAACGCTTTAAAGACACTCCGACAATCTCATTGAAAGCTTTTGGAATTCATCTTGACACCTGGGAGACTGCTGCTAAAGACCGTAATTCGTGGCGTGCATCATTACGTAAGGGTGCAGTCACTTGTGAAGCAACCAGGACTGCAAAAGCTGTGAAGAAAAGGCTGGACAGAAAAACCACTACAAGAGATCCTCCTCCTGGAACGTCAAGTATTCTTTGCCCACATTGTCAAAGAACATTTCGAGCCAAAATAGCCTTATCAGCCATCTTAGAATTCATGGCTTCATACTTTCAACACCACTGGATGAAATGAATGGTCATCATCATTCTTGACGGACAATCAACAACAATTGCTGGGACTTATGGACAACATACTAACAGAAAGAAAATATATTATGTAGCACTCAGACAGTCAGTCATTTTCTGGATTTATAATGTGGTGGCCTCTATAATGCTTTTTGCGGATGATACTGCGATTACGACCCACTCTGAGGAAGAATTACAACATCTACTATCTGCATTCTCCAATGCTTGTTCTGAATTTGGTTTAACAATTAACAAAAAGAAGACACAGATTATGTCACAAGGTGCACATGGTGTACCATCAATCTTTATTGACGACGCCGAACTGGAGATAGTAGACCATTTTACATATCTAGGATCAGAGGTAAATAGCCAATTATCCCTCGATCAGGAAATCAACATCAGGATTGGCAAGGCAGCAACAACAATGAACATGTTAGCAAAAAGAGTCTGGGAGAACAGGAGCTTACTGCCAAAACAAAAGTCCTCGTCTACCAAGCCTGTGTCCTTAGTACTCTTCTTTATGGCAGTGAAATCTGGACAACTTGCTCACGCGAAGAGAAACGTTTAAACAGCTTTCATATGCGGTGCCTGCGAAGAATACTTGGTATTAAGTGGCAAGACAAAATCACAAATACTGAAGTATTGGAAAGATCAAGTTGTGTGACGGTGTATTCCATGCTCAGTCTTCGTACACTTAGATGGATAGGACATGTTAGGAGGATGGATGATGGTAGAATACCAAAGGACATCTTTTTTGGTGAATTACAGACGGGTAGGAGATCTCAGGGTCGGCCTCTACTACGATACAAAGATGTGTGTAAGCGGGACATGATTGATACAGGCATAGATAATGCATATTGGCAGCAAGTCGCCGCTGAACGTGTTGCATGGAGGGCAACTATCAGAAATGGAATAAAGACAAAGGAGAAAATGATTGCATATAAAGCACACACAGAGCGTGAGAGACGTAAAATGGTGCACAATGGTGGAAATGACCATGTTTTCACATGCAAACATTTGCAGCAAGAATTGGTCTTACCAGCCACAGTCGCCACCGCCATGGGTCGTAGTTATTAAGCCTTTTTGAAGCACAATGTACCAAACTATCGTCTGTCAAGACGGAAAGGTGCCAATGCAATGTGTAAACATATATGCCGGTCTCTCTGGCCGAGAGGTTACACGACTTTCTCCGTAATCCCGTTTATCCACGCAGGAACTCGCAGCGCGTGAGAATTGGAAGCGGTTCGACCCGCTCTGGTGACTTGCGGGATAATGAGCCGGCCGCTCAGAAAGCAATGGCAAACTACTGAGCGTAATCTTGCCAAGAGATCAACAATCAGCTGAAAGATGCTGCTGTTGACAGCGATGTCCTGTAAAGGATATGCGAATTAAAACAAAAACACATATATACTTCTTCTACAGTCTAACTCGTAATTTTTTATAAAATACCAACAACATTTACTGTTTGTCTCAGGTTACACTGGAAATACCTGCAGCATCAACATTAACGATTGTCTCCCTTCGCCTTGTCATAATGATGCAACTTGTCATGATCTTGTTAATGATTTCCTGTGCAGTTGCCCGGCTGGTTGGACTGGTAAGAAAGTTATAGTATTCATATTTTAATGCATTACATAGTTATAGTTGTATCTGTCATTACATTCGGACTTAAAGGCAATGCCAGCTACATACATATTACAACGTAGCTGTAAGAATGTGTTAAGTAAATTTAGAGTATATGATTATTTTGGTGTCTATCATTATCTGTTACTTCTGCCGGTTCCTTCATCTCCGAATCTGGCCTAAGCCCTCAACCAACACACACTAATCCCTTTGTAGACTTGATCATGATTGGCTGGATTGTGCAGTTACATCTTTCTACAGTTTGCGGTAGTCAGCCTCACGCCATCCCTCCTTAAACGCCTCTTACAACAAGCACGGTTGCTTACAGTGTTACAATTATTTGTCTGGCATTGGCGACACACGGGCTATCTATCATTATATTAGGACTTGAAGTAAGTAATTAACTACGTCAAGGACACTTCTGCATGTCTAGACCCGGGTTTTTGTAAGCCAGTCGGCACGGGTTGGGTAATGTGGTCGGTATCATATCGGCCGTCTTTACTTTCCAAGACATTCCTTGGTACCCGTATTAGGGCCAATATTAAAAATCTGAATCGCCCAAATTCGGATCGAACTTATGACCACCAGGCCGGCAGGCGGATGCCTAGCCATTGCTTAAAGACTGGTTGCTCTTTACATTGTCACCCCTAGAGGAAAGAATGTTACAATTCTTCAAACAACGCAGTAGGCTCAAGAGGAAAGACTAGTGTTTACCAGCAATCTTTTGACTTTAAATCGACTTGAAACCAACTGATAGAGTGGACATCAGGCAGACGGCTGATGATTATTGTATGTATTGGTGGTACATGCTTTCTGAGTCACTACTCTCGTAACGTGTAGAAGACAACAAGTAATATATTACTAGCAGGAAAGTATGAATATATTACGAAAGTGTGCATGATTAAGGAATCTTGTGTCATCATTTAGACAGGATTAATAGTTTCAGTAAGAAATACATAAATGTTAAAATATTGCTCCGAAGTCGACTCAGCCTTGAATGTGTCCCAAGAAATGTCTGGAATGTAGAGGCGACCAGCGTGATGTTGACCCCACCACCCTCCCAGTGCCGATTGGTCTATACAAAGATGGGTCTAGCACCGTAATCCCAATGTGTCTTAATGCGTGTAAAAGGGTAAATTAATCATCTCATAAGCATACCTTTCATTATCGCATCAGCTATGTATGAGATTTGCCATAAAGTGACACTACTAGTTGCTCTAACAAGAAATTAGAAGCCAATACAGCACCGTGGCTTGTGCGTTTGCTTACTGGCCCGGCGGTAGTCTTTGAATCTTTATCGAGAATATGTTTATAAAGTCGACAATGACTCACCGGTTGACCCAGCCTACATGGGTACCAGAAATTGTTTTAGGAAGTAAAGGCGACCGGGGTGATATTAACCACATCGAGTGCAAATTGCTAGCACCATAAACCCAACACTCCTCAAGACGTGTGAAAGGCTTCCAAATTATTAGGAGTAATAAAACTGTTTCTAAATTATATTTAAATCGAGAATTTGTCAGCGAAAATTAAATTTCTTATATGTCCAGTTTAGTGCACTTGATAATTATTACAATCTAGACATGCCGGAGTCAGTTTGATGTCATTTCGCCTATTAGCATTCACCGACTAACTGGGCTAGTTTCGGTGTCAATTGATCCATTAGCCTCCAGTGACTGTCAGGTTCGCTGTTTCATGGTTCTGGTTTAATGGACTGATCTCTAATCTTAGACACTGGTGAAAAACTATGAGGCCTCTGTACAAATACACATTTGCTGTTAAAACAAAACATAAATAAAAATAAAAACAGCTGACTGAATAGACAGATGCCCAGGAGCAATTGGAATATATGAAAACCCACCCACAAAAGTAAGTAAATACTCATTGCATAAGCTAGGTCGTTGACCTGGCAAAATATTTAGGAACCCTAACCACGGGTAGATGGAGCCCATTGTCTTTGGTGGATTATGTCTAGAAAGGAAAACAGTCAATACATACATGCAGAGGTTGGACCCACTGACATGTGAGGCACATAACTGGGTGTGACGCTTTACCATCGACAGAGAAATAAATATTAACAAAACAACTGAACGAACAAAAATGTGTATCTAACAGCTTCTTGGTGATAATATTTGTCTAACTTCTCTTTCAGGGTTACGCTGCGATTATGATGCAGATGAGTGTAACAATTCAAACATAACGTGTCGCAATGGTGGTAGTTGTATAAACACTCCAGGAAGTTACAGGTGTCAGTGTGTCAAGGGTTTTGCAGGGCAGAATTGTGAAACCAATGTAAACGAATGTTTAAGTGGACCTTGCAAACACAACGCCACGTGTCACGACTTGATTGGCAGCTATTCTTGTGACTGTACACAAGGCTATACAGGTATGACGCTACGGTGATACGTTTTTTTTTTTTTGGTTTTTTTAGGCATATTGATTGTCTTTGTTGTTAGTTGGTTAAAAATCACTTTTGTTCCAAACACACTACATAAGTCTCCTTACACATACACAAGGAGAATCTCAGCACAATGCACGAACTCCATAGCACTGATAAGGGTCCAAATGTGTATACCGAACTCACATATGCAACAAATTTTAATTTTCTGGGTGGGTTTTCATTTATTGCAAAATGTTCTTGGGAACTGTTTATTCAGTCAGCTGTTTTATTTATAGTTTCTAACAGCAAAATAATGTTTATCGTGTATAGGGATCTCCTAATTTTTCAGCTAGTCAAGATTTGAGATCAATCCATTAATCAGCAGGACACATAAGACAGCGCTAAGATAATATACCAGTGACTCCTTGGTTGTTCTGATATACCTGGTAATGAAAGACAGACAGACTAGTACAGAAGGAATACAGACAAGAACCATAACAAGAGGTAACAGCCATAAACAATTAATAACCATATATAATAACCATAACAAAGCCACGAGCAGCTAATGAGGTCTGTTAATTAAGAAAATTGGATTAGTTTCTAAATCCATGTCTGCTAACATGTTCTTCTACATCTTTGTTGTATAGATAATTTAGCTCAATAATCTTTATTTCGCCTGTCTCCATGGCAAAGGGGTTACGGACGCGGTTCGTAATCCCGTATACCCGCGTTCGAAACACAACTGCGAGCGGTTGGCAGCAGACTGCGTTGCGCTGATATTTTTAGAAATGGTATGTATGCCGGCCATTCAGAAAACAATGGCAAACTACTGAACGTAAACTTGCCAAGACATCAACAACAGCAATCAGTTATCAGTTATCAGTTGGGGTATCTTCGTTGCACTCCGGACATGTCCATAGGTGCTCAGATCCTCCCCCCTTTCGAGACATAGGGCCCGGCACTGCACCTGTCTGGGAGTCCAAAGCAGGGCGAGCACCATAACGTTTAGCAGCAGTCGACATATTCCATTTTGCGTAATTGCGTGGCATCCTGATTTCTGTGGTGCGCCTCCTGGCTGGTTGCCTCCGTCTTCAGCACCTTTCCTTTGCTAGAGCATACTGTGGTCTCACTCGAGTTTAGATGTGTACACACGCACACACGTGTCTGCACATGCATGTATGTGTATACACATCTAGAGCACACTGGTTATTTTCCGGCGCCAGATACTCGCCGTCGCTCCTTCTCCTGTTAGTTAAAACAGTTCCGCCACGTGAAGGCCAGGAGTTGGACTTTTGCTGCAGAGGTTATGTATTCACGAGCAATTGGGGTATTTAAGCAATGTTGGGCGCTCACCCCAACACTGCGCCCCGGCTACATACAGCAATTTTGGAGGTCCTTCTCAGATGTCCTGTGGAGCCAGGGGACATGAGAATAGAACAGCTGGCCATACTAAACTAAGACTTAAAATAATGCACTGGAATGCGGAGGGAGTCAGCAACAAAAAAGTAGAATTAGAAAACATCCTGGACAAAGAAAAAGTAAGCATATGTTGCTTGCAAGAAACTCACCTCAACGAAAATATAGCCTTCAAAATCAGAGGCTACCAGTGTTACCGATCTGACCGAAAGGACGGGCGAAAAGGTGGGATACTTACCCTTGTAAAAAATAACATCACTGCTTCCCAAATCGAAGTCTATATGGAAGGGGCTGAGTATCAGACACTTAAACTTAAAACAGGCTATAAGACCTACATTTGATCAATTACTACTGTCCAAGCGACCGTCCACAGGCACTGGACACACTACCATTAACAGAAAAAATGATTGTGTGCGGCAATTTCAACAGCCACTCGCAGAGTTGGGGCTATGATCACATGGACCAGAGAGGAGAGAGACTGGAAGACTGGCAGGATGAGAATAGATTCATCTTGGTTAACAAGCCGTCCGACCCACATACTTTCTACTCGAGATCATGGCACTCTACAACTACACCTGACCTGGCTTTTCATTCACCAGACCTGGAGTGGAACATTACACGAATTGTTGGGAAACAACTAGGTGGCAGTGACCATCGACCAGTCTTTCTAACTGTAGAAAATGAGCTTGTAAGTGAAAGCAGCACCCTCTCGAGGTGGAACTACAAGAAAGCAGACTGGGCAGTGTACAAGCATCGCACCAGCATACTGGTTAGAAACCTGAACACTGAGAAAGACATAAATAAAGTAGTTGAAGAGTTTGGGAAATGCATACTACAGGCAGCGCGAGAAACAGTACCAAGAGGAACCCGTAAACAATATAAACCCTACTGGAGTAGTGAACTGGAACAGTTGCATAATGATGTGGAAGTGTGTAGAAAGCAAGCAGAGGCCACACCCAGCCAAGAGCACCACAATAAATTCCAGCATGCAAAAGCCAAATTTCAAAGGGCCAAGCTGCAGGCTAGACGGAAAAGCTGGCAGGAGAAAACGGAGTCTCTGAACTTTGAAAGAGACACAAGGAAATTGTGGAAGCTAATAAAACAGCTTAATGACGAGGGTACAGGGAGAAACTCAAAAATTGCGCTACATAAAGATGGAAAAATCTTAACAAGAAAGCAAGCAGCTGACCATTTTGCGGACTCATTCGCACAAGATGACAATATCAAAATTAGTCCAGAGAAACAACAAGAGATTCGAGAGAAACGACAACATACAGGACAGAAGGAAATAGTACATGAGGTTCTGGAGGCACCCATCACAATCAGCGAACTGGAGCTAGCCATATCAAAACTGAAAATGAGAAAGTCACCAGGAGCTGATGGTATCTCCAATGAAATGATCAGGAACCTAGGAACAGAGGCCAAAACAAAGCTGTTGCAGATCTTCAATAACAGCTGGACCTTAGGCAGTGTTCCACAAGCCTGGAGAGAAGCAATCATGATGCCCCTCCTAAAATCAGGGAAAGATAGTTCCATTGCCTCTAGCTACAGACCAATTAGCCTCACCAGCTGTCTCTGCAAAACACTGGAGCGCATCATCAATCACAGACTGCAGTGGTACATTGAAAGTAAAAACATCCTTGTGCCACAGCAGGCTGGCTTTAGGCAGTGCTACTCTACGGAAGATCAGACAACCTACCTCTCTCAAGAAATTGAAGATGCATTCCAAGAGAAGAAGCTGGTGCTTGCGGCATGGATAGATTTGAAGAAAGCCTTTGACAAAGTCTGGAATGAAGGTCTGATAAATAAACTGAGAAACTGCAAAGTCAATGGAAGAATGTACAAATGGGTGAAAGCATACTTGCACAACAGAAGAGCCCGAGTACAGATAGACGGACTAAAGAGCAAGAAAGTACTACTGCGTCACGGAGTTCCCCAGGGCGGAGTATTGTCCCCCACACTCTTTCTAATCTTCATCAATGATCTCGTTGCTAATCTACCGCATGGAATTAAAGCCGCAATGTATGCCGATGACCTGGTTCTATGGAGCACACATGAACATGCATCAGTGGCCACCAGATTACTACAAAGAGCTGTAGATACATTTGTTGCATGGGCAAATAGATGGTGTGTCAGCATAAACACTGACAAGTGCAGCACCACCCTATTTACCCTCTCTCCAAAACGAAAGGCAGGGACCATCCAGATAAATGGAACACCCCTACGAGACGATAAGAACCAACATACCTTGGAGTAACATTTGATGGTAGGCTGACATGGAGAAAGCACATCAACAAAGCAGTAGGAAAAGCCAGAAGGAAAATAGCCATCCTGAGAAAGCTAAGTGGAACCACATGGGGAGCCAGTGGGAAAATACTTAGCAATGTTTATCAACAGAGCATACGACCACACCTGGAATACGGGTCAACTGCATGGTGTTCGGCAGCAAAAACCACACTACAAGAGCTGGACAAAGTGCAAAATCAAGCACTTAGAGTCACCACAGGAGGGATGAGATCAACCCCTATAGTGGAAATGGAGAAGATGGGGAGGACACAAGCACTGAGTGAGCGCAGAGATAAGAAAACGCTAATACAAGCAGACAAGTTCCTCAGCTTGCCAGGCCACCCTATGAAGAACAGAATTGAAAACCTAGCTATGGGGCGGTTGAAAAGAAGTAGTTTTATCCACCAGGCCAAACGACTCTGCAGAGAAACCACCGATCTGCCCACAGTTGGTATCCCCCTAACAACTATTCCAGAGCGAACTCCATGGAAAGATGAGCATAGACTATCATTACAAATCCAGACAAAAGTGAGAGGAATATTTGACAAGGAAGATCAGAACAGTCTGCAGCGCAGAACAGCCACTCTCAGCTTCCTTGATGAAGAATACCCACAGGACCTCTGGATCCGAGTCTACACAGATGGGTCAGCACAAAATGCTGTTCGAAATGGAGGAGCGGGAGTGTACATAGAATACCCAAATAATACCAGGGACACAGCTAGAGTACCGACAGGAAAGTACTGCCATAACTATGATGCTGAAATTGAGGCAATCAAGATAGCAACAGAGAAATTACTAAATACCAGCAATGGTACACAACCTGTGGTGCTATTGACAGATGCAAAATCAGTACTCGAGGCGCTCCTGTCTGGGAAATTGCCAGTACTAAGGACACTACTTTCTGAACTTAGCAGTCAGCATAAGGTCACCATACAGTGGATACCATCCCACTGTGGAGTACCCGGAAACGACAGAGCTGATCAATTGGCTAAAAAAGGAACCAAAGAAGAACAGCCTGATGTGCCCGTTACATACCACCAAAAGAAAAGAATGATCAAATCAGTCAGAAAGCCACCAAAACCTGCTCAAGATGACTACCACGTTATGGATAGATCAGAACAAGTCATTATTCTGCGCCTCAGAACAGGGCACAATAGATTACGCAACCACATGTATAAAAAATTCAAGATTGGTGAAACAGCCATGTGCACATGTGGATTGGCGTCGCAGACAGCAGAGCACATACTCCAAGACTGCCCAAAATATAACATATCTAGGCAAACGTTCTGGCCTAGAGCGACGACAGTGGAAGATAAACTCTATGGACCGCTGTGTGAACTGAAAAAGACAGTCCAATTCATGCAAGAGACAACATTGCAGATATAGACATATTTCAAGCGAACGAAAGAAGAAGAAGAAGATCCTCCCCCCAGCATATGCATCAGCGTCCGGTGGCTAATAGTGCCAGTTCTGTGTTGGTTGACGAGGCGCTTTGTTTTCCCGATGTACCTCTCGCGTCTGGCTGTGCCGATTCTTACTCCCAGGTCTTTCATTGTGGACAGCGATGTGGAATCATTGACGTCAAAGTCCTCTGTTCTCGCCATACCTTTAAGGACGTTAATAACATCGGCACGATCCATGGGCTGGCCATCTACAGGGGGTGCAGAGCCAGCCAGTTTGTCAGCTCGTTCATTTCCCTCGACTCCCGCATGTCCCGGGACGAAGATGAAGGTGACTTTACGGACAACAGACTTCCGCAGCGATTCAGTCCACTGTCTACGTACAGATCCAGCTTCGACCTTCTGAATCATGCTCATTGAATCACTTAGTACACACACGTTGGTATAATGCTGTGACTCCAGCCATATGAAAGCCTGTGTAACTGTCATCACCTCCATCGTCATGCTGCTCGTGGTCATAGAGTGGGCACCACTGGATTCTTGAACGGTTCGGCCCGCTGCACGGGCTGTAAATGCCCACGCACTTCTCTGCTGCTTTACAACAGATCCATCTGTATAGATGAGCACTTCGGGGCTATCTGAGTGTTCATAGATGAGCGCGTTAACCTCTGCATTGACAGCGACAGGGTTCTGCTCTCTGCACCGTCTGTCGAGTGTGATAATGCAGGAGAAAGTGCACTTAAAAGCTGGAGGCACCGGCACCCATTCCTTGCCGGGGTTGATACTGGTAAGACTGCAGACCTGTCTGACGACATTTTCCGCCAGACCCATCCATGATTTTCCCCTCTTTAGCCTGTCACCCTTTTCTCTGAAAATAGCGTCATGCAGAGGGTGCCGCTCATCTGCACTTATTTTTAAGTATGCACGAGCTCTCCAGATCTTGATCCTGTGTTCCATTGTCGGGAAGTCAAGGGGGTATCTCATTGCTACACAGCTGGTGTCTCTCGTGCAGCCCAAAATGATGCGCATGGCTTCGTTTTGTACCTTTTCAAGTCTTCTAATCTGTGTAAGGCTGACGGTGAGGATGGCCAGGGCATACTCGATGCGTGAAAGCACAAGTCCTTGGAACAGAAGTATTAGCAGTCTTTGCTCGATATTGGCAGTCGCCATGACTCTCCAGCAAAACAACAGCAAAAAATGCTGGTGTTGACTGCAAACGTCATGTACAGGATATGCAAACTAACTTTTAATCTTTATTTTAGCAAAAACTTAACAAAAGAAGTTAGAATTCTTGGGAAAGTAACAGTTACTTTAAGAAATTAATAACATAATATTTCTTGTTTCACATCTTATACAGTTCTAGTAATCATATGCTAACGTAGTGCTGACGCTAACTTGCCCTCTCGGTGGTGATGGGTTCAATTCTGCAACAGGGCGGATGTTTTAAATTGACTGTCGTGTGTGAAAAGAATGAATGTCGTATTAGTTACTTGTTCTTCTTTACCACTTTAGTGTCGTCCCTGGAGTGAAGAGAATCAACACCCACATTTGTTTTAATTCAATATCTCTATTCTGGAGAAATCCAGCAGACTCCGTCCACACACTCCCTCAATCTGAAGACACCTTCCTCTCACTCTTACTCACCCCTGGATCATGCCCCCTCTCATTCTTCCCCAACATCACATACTTGACAACTCTCGCTTCAACAAATAAAAACAAGAAATTTATTAAAGCAAAGAGTATATGTAGGAGACGTGTATGTGTGTATAAGGTGTAGAATGTGTGACGTGTATTCTAATGGTAGACCAGTGATTTAGAAGCAAAGTCTGTAACATCATAGTGCTTAGCACACAACAGCACCATTTTTTCCGGACAGTGAACCTCACCCAGAAGATGACGACTTTCTCCAATCACTCGAATAAACAGGATGCTGGTAATCCGATAGACACTGTTGATCTTGGTCTTCACTTTACCACACGGTGAAGTTACTCTGTTTCCTAATATTTGTTTGAACTGATAGTCCTCCAATTAACTGAAATGTCACTTGGGGAAACTCTACTGTTTATTAGTTTCTGGTTATAACATTTTCCCCTCTTTTAGAACACAGCCTATTAATGTTTGTTAGGTAGATGTGTATATAGATATATATATATATATATATGTCCTTAGTATGCGAGTTATTAATCTTCGGTGATGAAGCTTATCACTCATTAAACACAACACTTCTGTTCATACAATTCCACTCAGCAGAAGCCAGGTTCCCGCAAACCAACTTGGGTATAAGCCCTATGTAGCGGCCTCTCAGCAACCTCTGTCTTCAGATGCTGAGCCATCATTGTGTCAAACTTTGAAACTGCTTCTTCGTAGTAAATCCTCTCCCACTCACGTGGAACACTCAAGGGGAACTGTACATGGAACCTGTAGAGCAGATAACATCATGGTGAGGGCAACTCAGTCCTGGCCAGAATTGGGCAAATGTAGATCAATAACAGCACTCAGATCTATAACAGAGATCCGATCTCTGTCATACGGCCAAATAACTCAATCATATGATCTGAGACATGGCAACACCAGGAAAGACTAAAGGAACGGGTAGAAACCCAGCAGATGCCCTACTGAAGATCCTACCATTACACATTCCCCTCCTCCCTCTCAACCATCCTTAATCTCTCTAATTATTATTCCACTACATTGTCCTCAACTTCCCGAGTAAAATGATATATAACACAAGCTACATGAAGCCACACAATAGAATACTAGTGCCGACGCTCCTATGATACTTTCTAGCACCGCACTTATAGAACATTCTATCACTAATCCTAATACATTATATCACTACACAGTACTGTACTCTATTCATAATCATACTCTTAAGTTAGATATAATTAATTGCCTACCATATGTCTATTCCTGTTGTTACTCGAGAAACTAGGCAATCGGATTGGATCTATGTCCGTGGATAACTATCACTACTTAGATAGGCTAGTCCCTCTAATATACCACAACTGGGAATTATCCCCAATTCTACACTTCAGAATGTTTTCCTCGACTCCATCCACCTGTTTACTGCACTGGGTTTTATATAGGTTCTTGAGTGAGTCACCGGAAAGTCCAGACGCCAATCAGTCCAGAATCTGGCTTTGTCCTCCTGTTTCCAGACTAACCAGAGTCAATTAGCTGTCAAGTTTCCTTTTCATCTGTGGAGTTCTTTGTCTCATCCAACAAATATCCGGGTTGTCTGTAAGCCAAAGACCTTTCTCCCATTACATAATCCTTCTGACCTCTAGCAGGCATTCTGTCTATCACTTGCAACGACCAACTTCCGTTTTGTAGACAAATGTCGCCAGTACACACCTCTCGAACAACATCCTGTCATCAACTTGTCGACTATGGGTAGACAACTCTACGTGACTCCCTTTGATCTCATACACACTGTTGACCAGGTGTCGAGAATCTGTACAGACGTAGTTTCCCCAGTTTGTTCACCATAAAAGCGTCAATTGTGTTAGCAAAATAATGTCGGGTTTGGTTATCATTGATCGACTGACAAGTTACTTTATCCTGTGACATTGACCTGGGCTCCCAGGTTAACTCGACCTCAAATGGGCACCAGGGAATGTCTTTAGAAGTAATGGCGGCCTGTGTGACACCAAATACTTCATATATCGGGTGCCGATTGGCCTATAAATATGAGGCTAGCACCCCTATAAATATGAGTCCAGCACCCCTATAAATATCGTCACATCGGGCATACGCAACTAGCCTTAACCAGTCAAGAAGCCTGATACGCGGGGGAAAATGTCACGTTGAAAGTCCAACAACATGAAACACGCGGTAGCCAAGATGTGCAGCGTAGGAGCCGACAACAAGAAGAAGAACGTGGCGAGCCTACCTGCTAGCTGCATCAAAGAGCCTAATACTACAGCTATTACTGAAGCTACCACGAGGGAGAAGATCGACAGCCCAACACGGACAAGAATCATGACAACAAAGAAGAAGGAGGAGAAAGACACCAGAGCCGGGAACACCGACTTAAAAACAGTCCGATGGGTTGTCAAGGGGATTCAAGTGGAGCTGACAGATGAAGAAATCTTGAAGCAGCTACGAGAAGAGAATCTTCACATCCGATTCTTGAAGGCGGAACGGCTCCTCACCTACTCCAAGATACCTACAACCTTGGCAGTGGTGACGTCGGAGGGCAGCGAAATGCCGGCCACAGTATCAATCAGCAAGAAAATACAACAGCCAGAGGGATTCATCCCAAGAGTCAATCAATGTTCCAGATGCCAGAGGGCCGGCCACAGCAGAGCAACATGCCGCAGTAAGATGGAAATCTGTCGATACTGCGCCGTTCAACACGCCTTCAAGGAGTGTCCACTGGCCAAGCTGGACACGGACTTCCGAGCACTCAACAACAAAAGAAAGTGCGCCAACTGCCTGGGCAAACATGGGGCAAGATACTTGGGCTGTCCGTACCTCCAAAGACACAGAGACGTGTTAAAGATCGCCATTACCACCAAGACGCCATAAAAGGAAGCAGTGCGGCGGTGCGGGACAGCCACGGGCATCTCGCAAGATGAAAGAGCACAACTACAAAGCCAGATCGACGAGTAAAAAAAAACAAGTCAAGGCACTGCTGACGCCTAACCTGACCAGCGACAACGAGAATCTTCTTCTTCTTCTTCTTCTTCTTCTTCTTCTTCTTCTTCTTCTTCTTCTTCTTCTTCTTCTTCTTCTTCTTCTTCTTCTTCTTCTTCTTCTTCTTCTTCTTCTTCTTCAGCGTTCTGAGCCATTGAGGTTCTTTGCTGCAGATACAATCCGTCTTCCATTCGCTCTCTGGTTGACCTTCTCTTGCCAGTCGTTGATTCCAAGTGCTTGTAGATCTGTATATATATATTATCACTCCACCGTCTTCTTGGTCTACCTCGGGGTCTACAGTCATGTATTTCCTGAGTGTAAGCGAGTTTTATTTCCCTATTATCTTCCATTCTTTCTATATGTCCCAGCCATTGTAGTCTATTAGCCTTCATGATACCAGTGGTTAGGGGGACTTAAACAGATCATAAATGTCTTTGTTACTTCTTTTCCACTCTCCACCTTGTGTATCCCTAATGGGTCCAAAGATGAGTCTTAAAACTTTGTTCTCAAAGGTTTGTAGCAAGGCTTCGTCTCCTTTCGTTGTACTCCAGATTTCAGAGCCATACAGCACAACTGGTCTGATCAGTGTTTTGTATATTGTGATCTTGGTGTTACGAGATAGCGCCTTTGATTTTAGTAGATGTTGTAGTGCATAGTATATCTTATTTCCAGAATTGATTCTAGTTTGTATTTCTTCCCTTATGATGTTGGAGCAGTTGAAGATTGTACCCAGGTATTTGTATGTTTCCGTTCTTTTAATGGTCATATTATCTATTTGTATGTGGCCAGAGTTTTTAGCCATTCCTTCTCTTGAAATTACCATATATTCTGTCTTATCTTGGTTGATAACCAACCCCATCTGTTGGGCTTTTTCCTTTAAGTGAGTCAATATTTCCAATGTCTTTTGTTCATTTTCCCCTCTAATATCTATATCATCTGCATAACCAAGCAGCTTGGATGTTCCTCCAATATCACATTCCTCCTTTACCCTCCTTACAACTTTCTCTAGAGCCAGATTGAAGAGTAGAGGCGATAGTGCATCACCCTGTTTCAAGCCAGATTGATTGATTGATTGATTGATCTAGGAACCGACATCACAGCATTCGGGACATTCCCATAAGTGCTCCGTCCCCATCCTCAGCAACCACCGAAGAGTTCCAACACTAATAGTTCCAGTAGCAATCTGATTATATGTTTCAAGCCAGATGTTATTTGGCAAGGGTCTGATTTCCTGCCTTTATATGTTACTATATTTTAAGTATCTTCCATGCATAGTCTGGTCATGATGATTAACTTCCTTGGTATTCCAAATGCCCGTATAGCATTTCATAGGCTATTCCTTTGGACACTGTCATCAGCATTTTTTAAATCCACAAAAATATTATGAAGATCTCTTTTATATTCCCAAATTTTCTCGGCTATTTGTCGTAAGATAAATATCTGATCTATTGTTGATCTGTTTTGTCTAAAACCCGCCTGGTAGTCACCTAATATGTCTTCTGAATATGGTTTTAGTCTATTTAGTAATACTGCGGATAGTATCTTATAGCTTATGGACAGTAGTGATATTCCTCTATAATTTTTACACTGGAACTTGTCTCCTTTCTTAAAGATGGGTATAAATAATGACTCTTTCCAGTCATGGGGTAATTCTTCAGTCCTCCAGATTTTTATTATTAGTTCGCATAGATTTAGATATAATGCATGGCCACCCGCCTTTATAAATTCAGCAGCAATTCCATCAGCCCCAGTTGCCTTATTGTTTTTAAGTCGTGTGATTACATATAGGATTTCTTCAAATGCAGGTTCTTCAATTTGTGGTTCACACGTTAGAACCGCTTCCTGTGGGAAAGTGTTACTTGGAGCTTCACAATTTAGTAATTCAACAAAGTATTCTTTCCATGTGTTGCACATTTCCTCATTGGTATTTACCATATTCCCATTTTTGACTTTTAAACCATATGTGTTGTGTTAGTGCCCTCGTTTCATTGACTTCAGTTCTTTAAAAAACTTTCTGGATTCGTTTTTCTGGTAATTAGTTTCCATATCTTTGATTATATTACTCATATATTCTCGCTTCTGCTGTCGAACTATTTTTGTAGCCTCTTTACATTCATTTCTATATTGCTCTTCTTTTTGGATGTTGTCGATGTCATTTAGCCATAGCTGTCAGGCATTCTTTTTCCTAATGACTACTTCTTCACATTTTGGATTGAACCATCTGTTCTTTCTATGCGTGGTTAACACACCGGGACATTCTTCTGCGGTAGATTGAATTGTATTCTTGATTTTCAGCCAAGTTTGGTCAACGCTTACCTCCAACGGGTTTTGTAGAATTTCAAGTTTACATTTTATTTAATCTGCAAATTTCTCTTTGACTGTAATTTCTTGTAGTTTGTCTCTGTTATATGTTGGGTGTAACCTTTGTAGTTTAGCATAGAAAGCTCTCTTAAGTTTTATTTTAAATTTTTCCCCAACGAGGAAGTGGTCGCTGTGGCACTCAGCTCCTCTATAGCTTCTAACTTGTTGTATGTTTGATGCATTTTTGTTGTTAATTAAAATGTGATCTATTTGATTATAGGTTTTCTTGTCACATGATTTCCAAGTTTGTTTATGTATATCCTTTCTTTGCAGTCTGGTACTGCTGATCTGCAGTCCTTTGGCTTCTGCTAGGTTGATGACTCTCCATCCATTATCATTTGAAGTTGTACGTTGTATGTAGGCTTTCCATACCGGCAACTTTTTTATGAGTTTGCTCTCTGCCTATGTTTGCGTTGAAGTATCCCAGCACAATCAGGATGTCCTGTTTGGGGGTTTCTTCTATGACATCTTCCAGATCATTATAAAAGTCTTCTTTAATATCATCTTCTTTCTCTTCAGTAGGTGCATGTATATTAATCATCGTTATATTGTTCCATTTACCTTTTATTCGTAGTTTACTAATCCTATCATTAATAGCTTTAATGTTTAGAACGTTCCCCCATAACTCTTTTTTGATGACAAATCCTGTTCCTAATTCATGTTTATTTTGGGTGTTTCCTCCATATATTATAATCATTCCATTTTGCTGTTATATCCATTTTATACTCAACCAGCCTCCGGGTTAATTCTTCTGCCGCTCCAGCTCGATATAATGTCCGTACATTCCATGTTCCAAATCTCAAAAGTCCTTTAACGTTGCAAAGTCGATGTCCAAGTAATTCAGTCCGAATTCGAGGCTCATGTATCCGTTTCGTTACAAAATGGTTTTTACAATTGTGGGGATGTTAACCCCACGCTTCAACCCCCAACCTAGAGGACCAGGGTGTTTCTCTTTGTCAGTTCTCTACCCTGTGACCTGTTCGGCTTGGGAGGCCCTGCTGGTAGCTAGGCTACCGCCGGCATAGCTCTCAGGGTCATTAAGAAACTCAAGCTCCCCCACCACGACAAGGTGGAAACACCATCGGGGGAGAACGAGAATCTACTGGCGGAAATAAATGAGATCCAGCAAAACATCAAGCGAGAAGTGGAGCAGATGACCGCGTTGAAGCAGGAAAACTAAGACATGCTACGCACCATAAAAGTGGAGAGAGAGCTGCTAAAAGCTGAAATGACATCAACTCAAAACAAACCAACAGAAACCACGCAAGAGACCACAGAGAAGCCGCAAGAAACCCAACAAAAAACCGAGCCTGAACCGCAAGATAAAACCAGCAGCCGAACCACGACGCCCGAATAATCCAAAGGGAAACCAACATCCTGCCAGAGAGCCGAAGAAAGACAAGATGAGGAACCTTTCGACGCCACTGAGTGGTACACAAAGGAACCCACTCCGGAGGAAATGGAGTGATGCATAGAAGAAGAAAAGAAACGGGCAAGGCAAGAGGAACTCAGGCACGAGAAATACATGAGGAGACAGGAAGCAAAAGGAAAGAAGGTGAAGAAACTCAAGGGGAAACCCATCGAATACCCGGAGATAATCTCTGAATATGATACCGGCATTGAGTACTATATCGAGGACGGAGAGATAGTCCCATGGCTGAAAACAGTGGAAGCAATCGAAAAACAGCAAGAACATAAACTCGAAAGTGAAAGAAAGCGCAAGGAGGTAAAAAACATCGAAAAGCTTCTACGGGCAATACACAGAACAGGAGGACAAAATACTTTTAAAAAATTCATTATAAGGACTGCAGCCAGACGAGCCAGGAGCCTGCACCAACAAAGAAAACCACAAGAACAGACGAGCACAAAGGATAGCCGCAGACCGATCCCCCCAGCTGACGTCACAGACACAAACCAACATAATCAGTCCGAGATAGGTCTCACAAGACAAGAATTAGGGTGAATGAACCCACAACAACTACGGACCTCAACAATAACCACAGCTGAAAAACGCAGGTTGAACGAGGCCGGATTTTGAATTTTTGTTTTGAAAATTGCAATTTGAACTGAACCTATAAATATGAGTCCAGCACCCCTATAAATATGAGTGCAGCATTCATATAAATATGAGTCCAGCACCATAAGCCCACTGAATATTAAGACATGTAAAAGTGTCTGTAACATGCCTGGGGTCATTGACATTACCGGCCCTTCTCAGGTAAAAACGGGGCTGGGTAGTGGGTCCCCGGAGGGTGCAAATGAGAGGACAGACGGGGAAGGTTGGAGACAGTGATTTAAGGGAGAGTTGAGGAGAAGTCAGCCAGCTAGTGTTATTGTGGGGCAGACAGTTTGAGCTGTGGGGTAGTGTGTGTGGAGCCTGCAGAGGGCTGCAGAGAAAGGTGAAAAGACAGTGGGAAACATTTACTGGGGACACTTGAGTTTTGGGACCAGACAGTGAGGTCGGCGATATGGGAAATGGAAGGATAGCGCGCCTTGTGTTTTTTCAGTGAGAGGGAGTTGAAGTTGAGACTCAGAGTGGGGTGGATTGAGTTAGTTCGGGCCGGGAGAGAAGCTGGTTAACTGTCGTGTTGGATAAGATTAAGTAGGTCTTGAGAGGCAGTGTTAGTCGAGTGTTAGGTTGTGATGAAGATATATTCTGAGAGAATTATTGTTCCTGGATTTATATGTTGTGTGGTTCCGTGTTAATTCTGTATTAAATGGATATTATGTGCGCAAACTCAGTCATGTTCACTGACTGGTTGATGTGTGCTGTAGTGATGACTTGAGGTGTGAGACAGGTGGCTAGCTCAGCTTCCACACTGCAGTAATATAGAAGGAGCAGTATGATCTAGACAATGACCAATCTTCGTTTGGTACAAAAGAGTTTGTGTCATTCAAGATTTTATGCGGGCTACGTCCGGTCAAGATACCCATTGTAATATAGAGAGATTAATGGGGACTCTTAATCTGGGCTTGTCGCTTTGAGAGGATAATCAGAGACATCAAAAGCTAGCAGACACCGATCAAGCCATGTGTACGTGAGTAAGAGCGGGTCCGCACAGGTAAACATTACTGCTCTCAAGAGACAACGATAATGACTGGATTTAAAACCAAAGATAGCTGACAGTTCACTAGGGGCCACCACAGGTAAACAATTAACAGTGCACACTCGAAGAGGGTAGTGGACGGTGACGGGTTTGACCACAAAACACAGATAGTGAGTAATTTCTTAGGGAGTCCTGTGCGCGTTGAAGGACAGTTGCACGGCGTTTTCAAAGTTCAAGAGTTCAGCGCAGGTAAAAAGAGAGGGGGTGCGCCAGAGGCTAGTTGCTGGTGAAATTCATGTTTACAAACTCGTCCGGGGAGGGGACTTATATGAGAAAGTGGGGAAATCACACAGACATGACAGCTGCTAGTCCACTGAGAAGGGGTGAAAGACGGGGGCAGGACAGGAGTTTACTTGTTTATAAAGAAAATGTTCCATCAGTCAGTGGAAAAAAGGGAACATTCTTAAGATCACAGCCACATTCGGTGCGTGTTGGGACCGAGGTACTGACTGAGGTGACCTTTTGAGTCAAGGCCGTGTACGAGGGAAGTTTACTGAAAAATTTCCATTGGAATTCCAAGATGTTTTGCACTGAAACCAGGATTTATTGTCATCTATGTTAACGTCTTTGTATTCTGTTATCATCATCGCGTCACCGGGCAAACAATCTACATCAAACAATCAGGTGCCGTCACCGTAAGAGTGGTTGGATTTATCTGCCAAAAAGTTACTATATATCCACATTTACAATTCTGGATATTCATCATCATTTTTAAATTTGCTGACAGTAGGAACTCGATATCACCACGTCAAAAAAAAAAAGTGACAAATCATTATAATAGTAATTAGTTGTTGGAATCTAGCGTCATAGTCACTTCAAAACATTAACCGACAGACATTTCCAGGCGATTTTCGGAAACTATTAGAAACAAACTAAGGACTTTTGTGAAAGTCTATCATCGCATTGTTGTCGGCCATCCATTTTGTTTCTGTTGCTCTCATCGTCCTAAGTGTCGTTATCGTATGTGTATCTGTATATTTATATGTTATTTCATGTAGTTGTTGAATAGACATTTTTGTGATTTCTATCTGAATCAGGATAGGCTTGGCAAAACGTGGTTCTTTCTTGTGCTTAAGATATTCTTTAAGGAATTCGCTAAGAGGTTATCGTTATCGTACGTTTGCATTGGGTGTCCTGAACAATATCTAGAGCCGTTGTGTCTTACGTGAAATCTGTGTATATTACTTACTGAAGGGTACTTGTTCTGTTATCTCTTTATATATGATATTTGGTTTCTTCGGATATATGGTATTATTGTAATTCTCACGTTAAAAATCTTCTATCTACATGGTCTCTGTCAGTTTATATTATGCGCACCTTGTTGTATTACATGGGATTGTCGATGTCAGTGGTTTTTATTTCTATGTAATCATCCGTCCGCGTTTCACCAGCCTATGCGTCTAGCGTCTTATAGGTGTCACTTATTGTGTATCATTTGCGTATTTATACGCATGTTTAACAATATTTCCAGAAACTTTCACAACTATTAGTTATATATTCGAGGGAATATAGGTAATACCCCCTCCTCACCACCTAGTGCTTACAGAGAGACTGTGTGTGTACAGAGTGATAGTATTAGTACTACGACTTTACGTACAGAGTGAGTGGTGGTGTACTTAGGAAAGGTGCACAAAGACAAGTAACAGGGTTTTTATATGATAGTTTACTGACGGAGAGCTAAGTGTCCACAAGTACAAGATGCCTACTTTAATGGAATATATTGAAGCAGGTGAAAGGTTAGGCCTGAGGGGCAAAGATTTGCAGGAGTTTGCAGAAGCAAAAGTGAAAGATTATAATCAATGGAAAAAAGTACAAAAACAGGCTGAAAGATAACAAAGACAGGCTGAGAGAGACCAAAGACAGATTGAAATGGAAACCAAGCGCCTACAGGAAGAGAAAGAGACACAGGTCAATTTAATGCAACTAGAGCTGGAAAAATTAAAACAAACAATGCGGTGGAAATCGAGAAGATTAAATATCAGATGGAAAACGGACATTGCACTAACAAAATTAGAACTAGCATCTAGGCGTCAATGTGAGGAAGGCAAAAGACCTTCGCAGTCGTCACAACGATTGAAATTGCCATATTTTCGGACCGTGACAATCTTGAAGCTTATCTTGGGAGATTTGAAGCGTCTGTGAAACCTTTAGGCATTCCAGTAGGAGAATATGCTATGAGGCTAAGTGAGTATATAACGGGAAAGGCCCTAGATACCATGTTCAATTTACCTTTGGAAGAAAGAAATAATTATACTATTCTGCGTCAACGCTTGCTTACAAAGTTCAAACTAACTGAAGATGGATACAGAACAAATTTCAGACAATTAGTGCCAGAGACAAATCAGGATTTTACAGATTTTGTCAATACAGTGAAGAACACATTTAATAAATGGATGGAGATTGCAGAAGTTGGGAAAGAATTTAATCGATTAGTGGATGTGATGCTAAGAGACAAGGTATTATCGTCATGCAATACAAACTTAGTGGCTTTCTTTCAAGAACGAAAACCAAAGGACATAGACACAATGTCCCAGTTAAAGCAAAAGTACATGACTGCACATCCAAACAGTTATATTGGCAGACAAATTTATGAGGATATAGTCTGTGCAGCGTATACTAAAGAGGATCAAAATCTTGAGATTAGACCAAGGTCAAAGGATGTGGATTCAGCACAGGGGTAT
This sequence comes from Cepaea nemoralis, assembly GCA_014155875.1. Lineage (NCBI taxonomy): Eukaryota > Metazoa > Mollusca > Gastropoda > Stylommatophora > Helicidae > Cepaea > Cepaea nemoralis. The sequence goes on along the minus strand of JACEFZ010016553.1, from coordinate 598,663 downwards.
GAGCAACAGGGACTTCAAAACAAGGGTTTCCAGAGCAACTATTTTGGCAAAGCAGGACATTACCCATACAAAAGGGGGAATTTTAAGAGACGTCCGAATGGTTATGCCGGATGTTTGAATTGTGGGAGCTGGAGACACAAGGCAGCATAGTGTGATGTACAACCATTCAGTGGGCCAACGAATAACAGGAAAAAAAGAGATCATTTGTTTCAAATGTGGAAAAAAGAACCATTTCAGCTATCATGGTACGATGGGGGAGACTCAGTACTCAAATGCAGCACAAGTGATTGAGACAATCAATAATGAGAATTGTAGTGGATGCAAACCTCTGTTTGATAAAGACAATGAGCCTGTCTTAATGTGCGGTCACCCATTTCAAGCAGGATCAGCAGTGCATGCAGGAGGAACTTTGAAGCTGCATCATGGGTTTATTAATGATAGTCCAGCGTTAACCCTCAGGGATTCTATTGTTACGGCGATCGGGGTCAGAAAAAGTTTGGTAGATCCTTCAGCTTACACGGGGAAAAAGGATAGATGTATTACTTTTAATGGGACAGTAGAAGTTTACCCATTGGCTGAGATCACAGTGACAACACCGTATATCACAGGAATAGTGGCAGCGTGTGTTCTAGACTCACCAGTGGCAGATCTTATCATTGAAAATGTGCCACGAGTTAAAGAGTGTACAGAAGAGGAAGTAGTTCATTGGTACCAAAATTATGGTGTAAGCAGTAACGATTTAGTTACCAGAAGAAAACCTAGATTAGATACTGTAGCTGAAGAAGAAGAGGCACTTGAAGTAGACACAGGGACTGAGGACAAGGATAGTACAACTGAGCAGGGGAGAATGGATCTCAAATATAGCTTTAGGGAATCCCAGAGACAAGATACTACTCTGGACAATTGTGTACAGAGGGTGTAGTAAAGTAGAACATAAGCTATTAAAGAAGGGTAGATGGTGCTTCGAAATGAAGAACAATAGTCTCACTCGCAATTTTCGGATGACAAAACTACACGTAGGCAAGTTGGAGTACCCTTAGCACATAGAGACCGATATACAAGAACAGCTCATGATATTGCATGTGCAGGGCACATAGGAATAAGGCGTACGCAGCAGAGAGCAGGGTGCCAGTTACATTGGCCAGGATTTAATAAAGAGGTCAAACCAAACAGAGAATCCGGTGTAAGGGTGCAAGATACAGATAGGAAAGTTAAGTCAGTTCAAAAGAGTGCTAACAACATCACTGACCCAGTGTTAGGGATAGCATACAGGTGTTTTAAATATATAGGGACCATGAGTGATGGTTACACGAAGGGTAGACGCATCATCCCCAGGAATCGGCGGAGGTTTGATGCAAGAAAAGAACCACCTGATATAGCCTCTCCCAGGAGGGGTGAAGAGCGAAAATTAGTAGCCTGCCGATGACCCGTAGACTACACAAGTCAACCCCCACCTCCGCGTGGTGCAGACCGGGCAACCATGACTGCGAGGTCATGGGCTAACGGGGCTACGTCTCGCCATAGGGGATGGACTCCCTGTGGTCAGATTTGTGTCCTAAACCTGTGACTGGCCTAGCAAGCCGGCAGGGGATCTTCATATTGCTCGTAGAAAAACTGAGAAGTATAAGCGGACTGACCCAAACGGACGAACTACTTTAGAACCCCAGCTAAGCGAAACACAGCTTGGATTTAGGAAAAACAAAGGATGCACAGATGCAATTTTTGTTCTTAGACAACTTATAGAAAAATCAATCGAATTCAATGAAACACTCTACTTAGCCTTTGTCGACCAAGAAAAGGCATTCGATAGAGTAGATAGAAACAAGTTGTAGCAAATCCTTAAACAATATGGAGTGAGTACACATCTAACAAACCTGTGTAAAAGTTTATACAACAACAGTGAATGCATAGTGAGAGCAACTGGAGGACACTCAGAACCCTTCACCATAAGATCTGGAGTACGACAAGGTTGTGTCCTGTCCCCTCTCTTGTTCATAACATATATAGACAACATATGTAAGGAAACCAGCCAAGCAGAGATAGCAAGAATACCAAATGACGAGAACACAGAAGAAGAACCAACTGCAAATCTAACCATTAGAGAACTCCTTTTTGCGGACGACCAAGCACTAATAGCAAAATCAAAGCTGAATTACAAGACCACATGAATAGTCCAAACGAAATGTGTAGGGAACATAACATGAAAATTAGCACAAGCAAAACAGAGGTAATGACTATAACTAAAGAAGAAAAAACAACAACAATTCACCTAAACGAACATCCCTTGAAACAAGTGAAGAGTTTCAAGTACCTGGGAAGTATAATATCATCAAATGGCAGATCAGAAGACGAGATCGAAAATAGGTGCAATAAGGCAAATCAACTCATAGGACAAATGGCACCAATACTAAAGAACAAACATGTATCAATAACTACTAAGAAAGCACTTTACAACACAATCTTCCTGCCAACTCTATGCTACCAATGCCAAACCTGGACAATGACAGAAAAAGAGAAAAGAAAAATCACAACGACAGAAATGAGGTTCCTGAGAAGAATACTCAACGTATCAAGAAGAGATAAGATCAGAAATGAAGAAATCAGGACTAGGACTAAAGTGGGGGTTAAAGCAGCACTAGATTTTATCAGAAAACAGCAAGTCAAATGGTTTGGCCATGCAAGTAGATTACCAGTCAACAGCATACCACAGCAAGCAATGATGTACAGACCAGATGGAAACAGAGGAAGAGGCCGACCACGTAAACGTGGGACGGAGGGAATAGCAGAGTCCATGGGAATATCGATATATGAAGCCCATAATCGGGCACTCTCACGAAATTTATACTTCACCTCGACACCGCAAGGTACAAGAGGAACATGATGAGATGAGATGAGACACAAATAGTGTGTGTGTTCTTCAAGATATTAATAGACCTGTGGGTACACAAATATTATGTTTTTTCTAGGATATGTTGATTATTATGCGATGTATTAACTCGCGCATTGGTACACAAGATGGAAAGTGGGTTGTGTTGATGTGTGGGGAATATGGAAGATTCCTATGATTACGTGATGTATTATTTAGGGTGGGAGCTGGAGTAACATGTAGTCATACTTAGGGCTACCAAGGCAATGTTGCTGTGTCATTATTTTGTTTTGGTGAGAAGCATTACTCTTATATCATTTGAAATCGATGTTTTCTTTTGAGGAGGGGGTAATGTAACATTCCTGGGGTCATTGACATTACCGGCCTTCCTCAGGTAAAAACGGGGCATGGTAGTGGGTCCCCGGAGGGTGCAAATGAGAGGACAGACGGGGAAGATTGGAGACAGTGATTAAGGAAGAGTTGAGAAGAAGTCAGCCGGCTAGTGTAATTGTGGGGCAGACAGTTTGAGCTGTGGGTTAGTGTGTGTGGAGCATGCAGTGGGCTGCAGAGAAAGGTGAAAAGACAGTGGGAAACATTGACTGGGGACAGTTGAGTTTTGGGACCGGACAGAGAGGTCGGCGGTCTGGGAAATGGAAGGATAGCGCGACCTGTGTTTTTTTCTGTGAGAGAGAGTTGAAGTTGAGAACCAGAGTGGGGTGGATCGAGTGAGTTCGGGACGGGAGAGAGGCTGGTTAACTGCCGTGTTGGATGAGATTAAGTAGGCCTTGAGAGGCAGTGTTAGTCGAAGTGTTCGGTTGTGATGAAGATATATTCTGAGAGAATTATTGTTCCTGAATTTATATGTTGTGTGGTTCCATGGTTAATTCAGCATTAAATGGATATTATATGCGCAAACTCAATCGTGTTCACTGACTGGTTGATGTGTGCTGTAGTGGTGACTTGTGGTGTGAGACAGATGGCTAGCTCTGCTTCCACACTGCAGTAATATAGAAGGAGCAGTATGATCTAGACAATGACCAATCTTCGTTTGGTACAAAAGAGTTTGTGTCAGTGCCCTTTTGCTTTTCTTCTAATGTGACTGACTTAGCTCAGTCAACGAATGGTATGATTTAGAATCGAATTCAACTTATACGGTAGTTAAATGCTGAGATAAGAGAGCCCGATTATGATGATTAAGCTAAAGATCGTTTTTTTTTTTTTTTAAAATTCAAATGATAACAACAACTGAACGACAGAAAACTATACATGAATTGCAATTGAAATAAGTAATATAAGTTTATAAGTAATTGTTAATAGTGTCTTGGATCGATGTAAAGCAAAATGTAATGATCGAATCCAGTTTAATCATGATGCTATTATGCAGGAGAAGAGCTATTGAAGCATTACCAGTTGACATTATCATGAAACGGTTTTACAACATTTTGAAATAGATTATCAAAGGAGATTAGTTCGTTGGTCTGCAATCATCTGGAAGACTGACTTTGAAATGTTGATTCTAAGTCATTGTCGTTCGGATCGTCTGAAACGGGGAAAGTTTTAGCAGCTATGTGAATCAGGTCGGTGAAGAGGTTTTCCTCTCGACCCAGAACCATTGTGCTTGTTTTAGGGGGACTGTGTTTGAAAAAATCTCCATCCCCTCGCCACGCTCAGAAACTGGCACACTGTGCCAGACCTATAAAGGATTATCACATCTGTCGAGAGGCATACTAAACTGTCACCATGCCATTAGTTCGTCCCTCTATCCGATTGGAAAAAAACAAACAAACACGACTTTCCACCTTGTTCAAACAGGCTCTGTGGCGTTGGTTATAGTTGTGGTAGTTCATGGTGCGGGTTAAGTTTTTCTCGCCGTCTATGTCAGTGTTAGATTACTTTTCAATTTCGAAGCGTTTATGCATGTGACGTCAGCTGGGGTATTGGCTGGCGGATTCTACTTTGTCTCCTTTTCTTCCAGCGTTTCTGTTTGTCAGTGATGGTTTCTGGCTCGTCTATTTTGACTGGGTGCAGTCCTTATAAGGAATATTTTAGTTTATTTGTTTGTATGTTTTTGTTTTTCTTTCTTTGAATTATTTTAGCTATGTCGCAGAAATCTTGTGAGCTCCAGTCGTTGCATATGTCGGATTTCATCTTCTCATCAAGGCATTTCTCAGATGTCTGGGAGAATCCTGGTTCTCCTTGGGTTCTTGGACATCGTTGGTGGATCACTGGCCTTGGCGTGAGGTTTCTGTCGGTGTATGGTTTGGCATCAGCTTGCGGCTTCTCTGTGATCTTTTGCGAGGCTTCTGCTGACTTATTTTGGGATCGCGTCCTTTAGCTTCTTAGCAGTTCTCTTTCTGTCTTAATTGCTTGTAGAATTTCTTCATTTTCCGTTTTATCTGTGCCATGTCTTCAACCTCTTGCTGGATGCTGTGCTGGATTTCCTTCGTGTCATCCAGTAATTTTTCGTTGCCACCGGTTGGTGTCGGTGTCAGAAGTGCATTGACTTGTTTCTGCAGTTCGTCAATCTGCTCTTGGGCCGGGTTTTTTTCAGCTTGTGAAATGCTCGTGGCTGTCTCGCATCTCCGCCTTGCTTCCTTGAATGGGGTGTTTGTGATTATGTCGGTCTTTATGACGTCACTGTGCCTTTGGAGGTACGAGCAGCCCAGGTATCTTGCTCCGTGCTTGCCAAGGCAGTTGGCACACTTTCTGTTGTCGTTTGGCTTTCGGAAGTCCTTGTCCTGTTTGGCCAGTGGACATTTCTTGAAGGTATGGTGTTCGGGCGCAGTATCGACGGGTCCTCTGTCTTGCAGCGGAACGATGTTCTGCTGTGGCCGGACCTCTGGCACCTTGAGCATTGTGTGATTCTCGGGATGGAACGTTCAGGTTGTTGAACTTTCTTGTTCATCGACACTTTGATCGGCATCTCGCTGCTCTCTGTTGTCATCACCGCTAGAGTTGTAGGAATCTTGGAGTAGGTCGGAAGCCGCCCGGGACTCAGGGGTGTTTCCAAGGCACCAGGGCCAGGTTCTATACTGGCCAAGACCTACTAGCACGACCTAGTCATGCGTCCTGGGCAACAGGTCCCTTCGAGGTCCTGGCTAAAGTCAGTAGGATCGCAGATTCCTCCGAATCGGAGAGTGTCTGCCTGCACGGCGAGGAACCACTAGTCTGAACACCAATAAGCCAGACATGGGACAACGGATACTCACGCAAACCTCAGGTCCTGTATGACATCATACTGATGTTTGACAACAGGATGTTTTCATCCGATACACAGGTCTTCGCGCTGGAGTTCACAGCCAGCAAACACAAGCAAGCAAGCAAGCAGAAGCTTGCAAAATTCAGACGAGAAGATTTTCCTGTTGTAGCTGCTTCTGTATCTGGTAATCTGTAAGCTCCATTTGGATGCTTTTGGTAACCAATCTGATTGCCTGTAAGTCGGTGCTTCCAACTGTGGTGTCTTTATCCTCACTCTGTTTCTCGGTAGTTTTGATCTTGTCTGTGGTGGGTTGACGTCGCCCTTCCCAGCGGTCGCTTCATTTGAGGTTACTGTGCGTTCTGGCGCTGTGCTGCAGTTCGCAGGCAGGTTCTCTCCTCTCGTTTTCTTTACGGTGTTTGGGGATTCTTCGCTGCTCATCTTGAACATCGGGTGTCTTCTGATTTTAGGCTTGGAACGTGAATTTTTTTTGCCCCTCGTATATGGCTTCTTGAACAGTGGATGACTTGAACAGTGGATGACTAGCGCTCCTCAGTTGCGATGAATCAACCATGCCATGAATCAACATAGCGTATATGGATTGGCTAGAATTAGGCAACATAAGTAAATCTATGGGTGTGCCTGGAATGATAACCCACATTGAACAGAATACGGCGGGTGGAAGGGTGTGGTGCTGAGAGGTTACCATGTCCAACTCATAAGGCATAGTTATCCCAGCATAGAACAAGGCATGTTTCCAAAACCTCTGGTATCTAATGATATCACACAATAATCTAATCTCTAAGGTAGTGAAATTGCATACCTAGTCCTTTCGATAAAGACATAATGTCGAAAATCCCTTAGCAGTTAAATATCGCAAAGAGTAGGCCATAAGGTCACTTCACTGGCAACATTTTTCGAAGGGAAAACCGAACCACCGCTAGATGGAGCCCATTCCTTGGATGGATTGTATCTAGAAGAAGAAAACAGTACATACATACATGCATGCAGACGTCGGACACACTGACCTTTGAGGTCCATAACTAGGCGCAATGCTGTACCATCGAAAGATAGATGAAGAAGAAGAGCAGCACAACTGGACAGACTGAAACTTTTATTTAGCTGACAATTCTTCATGACGATGATATTTGTGTTACTTCTCTTTCAGGGTTTCACTGCGATAGTGACATAGACGAGTGTGAGAATTCAAACTTAACGTGTCGCAATGGTGGTAGTTGTATAAACACGGCAGGAAGTTACAGGTGTCAGTGTGTGAAAGGTTTTGCAGGACAGAATTGTGAAACCAATGTAAATGAATGTTTAAGTGGACCTTGCAAACACAACAGCACATGTCACGACTTGATTGGCAGCTATTCTTGTGACTGTACACAAGGCTATTCAGGTATGACACTGCGGAGATACGTTTCTTTTGATTTTAGGTATATTGTCTGTCTTTATTGTTAGTTGGTTAAAGATTACTTTTGTTGCAAACAGAATCTAAATAAGTAATCTCGTCTCCTCACATATGCACAAGGAGAATCTTAGTACTGTGCACGAACTCCATAGCACTGATGATGGTCCAAATGTGTATGCCGGACACATGCAATTAGACTTTACTTACTTTCTGGGTGTATTTTCAAATATTGCAATTTTTCCTTGGCAGCTGTCTATTCTGTCAGCTGTTTTTGATTTTTAGCATAATCTAACAGTGTATCTTTGGTTGTTCTCACATACCTGGTAATGAAAGATAGAATAGTAAAGTAGGAATTTAGACAAAAACTGTAACAAGATGTTTTAAAGCAGCCAGCAGCTAATGACTGCTGTAAATTTAAGAAACTTGGTTGTGGTTCTAAATCCATGTCTACTAGCATTGTCATCTATTTTTTTTTTATTATTTAGATAATTTAGGTTAATAATCTTTATTTCAGGAAAAACTTAATAAAAGAATGGTTAAATTCAAGGAAAAGTAACAGATATCATTATAATCATGTGCCATACCTTAAGCGTGTGCGGTATTGTTTCGCCATATCATATAATCATGAGAGACGTGGGTTAGCTCTGTGTTCTTGTCCCGATCTTGCCATTTGGTCAAGCCATCCAGATATTTACTTCACTGCCTTCCCCTTGCTCTTTTCGCCGCAATCCTGCCATTTGTCACCAAGTTGTCTATTTTTTTTTTTTTTTCTCGTAGCGTGTCCGAAATGTTTTGACTGTCTACGTCCTAATTTCTGTTATCAGTTGTTTTCATCTGCGACTTATACGACTTGCTCATTTGTTTTTATGTCTGTCCATGGTATTCTTTACATTTTCCTTAGACTGGACTTAGGCGGCCTGGTGTGCCTTGCCAGTGAGAAGACCTGATCGTTCGGGTCCACATCGATTCACGGACGTCAGTCGCAGCGATCGGATAAATCTGGAGCCACAGCCTACGTTGGGGTGACGATGTAATATTCTGTTGTGATAATTTGGCCGTGTCCAGCGTGTGCCGCGTGGTCTAGTGGTTACACACAAGCTTCACACGCCAGTGCTCCGGTTTTTTTCCGGGTCCGGTCAAAGATATGCACTACTGACGAGCTCAAACGTGAGCGAAACTCGAGTCTAGTGCTTCCACATTGACGTGGATATGGCCTTAGTTTCATACCAGAATACGATCAGCGTTGCCAGTAGTGGGTTGTACTCAATATTTAAATATCAATCCCGAATAACCAAATAAATCAATTATCCTCAGAAACCACATTTCCAATGTCCTTAAGTGTCTGCTCATTGTCCACGTTTCACATCAATACATAGTACAGGTTTTATGTAACACGTCAAAATCCCTCTTCTCGCTGCAGTTGACATCTTTATATTGGTCGGTACGTTTTCCATCTTTCAAAAGACTATCTTTGCCAAAGAGATTCCAGTTCTAATATCTCCAATGTATCTTCTATCAGATGTTATGTCTATTCCGAGAGAGTTGTACCGATTCACTTTTTAAAAAATATTCCCATTTATCCCATTTATATTACATTGTGGTATTTCTTTCTTCTTAGAGACGATCATAATCTCTGTCTTCTTACATTTTAATTCTAAGCCTAATTGTTCACTGTGTGCAATAACAGTATCTTCTAAATGGTGTAGAAACTCCTCAAAGTCTGCAATCAATATTGCATCATCCGCATATCTAATGTTATTGATGTTATGTCCCCCAGTGGTTATTACTCTCTAGCTTCTAAATTTCTAAATTACTTTCACTGTAAAGGGAGAAAAAAGGATCTGGAGACATTACACATTCCATCTCTCTCTCTCTCTCTCTCTCTCTCTCTCTCTCTCTCTCTCTCTCTCTCTCTCTCTCTCTCTCTCTCTCTCTCTCTCTCTCCCTCTCAGTGTGCGTGTATGTGTGTGTGTGTGTGTGTGTGTGTGTGTGTGTGTGTGTTCGGCATTTATTTTACATACAAAATAGTGGCTACGTATTAATTTATTTTTATTTGTATCCCAGCTCTGTCTTCAACGTCATCATTTATTTTTATTCTGTTTTGTTTGTTTGTTCTACAGGACAAACTTGTGAACACAATATTAACGAGTGTTTGGATGGAGTCTGCAAAAACGGTGGGACATGCACTGATCTTGAAGGAGGGTTTGCTTGCGCATGCCCAGCGTTTTGGGAAGGAAAGACCTGCGAGGAGAATATCAACGAGTGCCTTTCTCATCCTTGCAAAAATGGCGGAACCTGTGCAAATGTTCATAAAGGATTTCACTGTATCTGTCCAACACAATTTATTGGAACACTTTGTGAAGAGGATATGAATGAATGCGATTTAGACAGCACGTGTCAAAACAATTCAACATGCACTAACAACTTTGGCAGCTTCACCTGTGTCTGTATGGAAGGATGGACAGGACTGGGATGTGGAGAGGACATTAATGAGTGTGAATTAGACAACACGTGTCAAAACAATTCAACATGCACTAACAGCTTTGGCAGCTTCACCTGTGTCTGTATGGAAGGATGGACAGGACTGGGATGTGGAGAGGACATTAATGAGTGTGAATTAGACAACACGTGTCAAAACAATTCAACATGCACTAACAGCTTTGGCAGCTTCACCTGTGTCTGTATGGAAGGATGGGCAGGACTAAGATGTGAAGAGGACATTAATGAGTGTGAATTACACAACGCGTGTCAAAATAATTCAACATGCACTAACAGCTTTGGCAGCTTCATCTGTGTCTGTATGGAAGGATGGACAGGGCTGAGATGTGAAGAGGACATTAATGAGTGTGAATTAGACAACGCGTGTCAAAATAATTCAACATGCACTAACAGCTTTGGCAGCTTCACCTGTGTCTGTATGGAAGGATGGGCAGGACTAAGATGTGAAGAGGACATTAATGAGTGTGAATTAGACAACGCGTGTCAAAATAATTCAACATGCACTAACAGCTTTGGCAGCTTCACCTGTGTCTGTATGGAAGGATGGACAGGGCTCAGATGTGAAGAGGACATTAATGAGTGTGAACTAGGAAACTGCTATAACTTGGGCACTTGTGTTAATACACACGGGGGGTTTCAGTGTGAATGTCCTATAAACTGGCAAGGCACAAGATGTCAGGATGATGTCAATGAATGTGCAGCGCCAATGTTACCATGCAGAAACAATGCCACCTGCCACAATATCCTTGGTGCATTCCATTGTGAATGTGCTGAAGGCTGGACAGGACCACTCTGTGATGTGGATATCAATGAATGCCTGCAGGTTCCAGATATTTGTAAAACAATAGGTAATAACGCTGATCCTGACAATTTTACAGATTACCATACATTATGTACAAACACTAAGCCCGGATATCTATGCACATGTGAGGACGGATGGACTGGACCTCTCTGTAGTGAGGATATCAATGAATGCCTGCAGACGCCAGATATTTGCATTGCAGAATTTATTACTGCTAGAACAGAAAACGCATCAAATTATCACACATTATGTGTTAACTCTAAACCTGGATATGTTTGCATGTGTCAAGAAGGCTGGACAGGAAAATTGTGTCATGAAGATATCGATGAGTGTTTAGAAAACCCATTTCTGTGCTCTTTTCTAGATAATTCTACAGACAATAATACCTTTACTCACGCAGTTTGTGTAAATACCAACCCAGGTTTTCTATGCACATGTTCAGAAGGGCGGGCTGGTGAGAACTGTGATAAATATATTGGCACAACCACACCTACCCTTGACAGTACAGTACATTATGAGAATGACACGGTAGAAATATATGGTACTGCAACACAAAGAACTAGTGGGACCGGTTACAGTCATAAAGCTAGTGTTAGTGAAGTAAATACTAGAGAAATTACAAAAGAAACAACTCCCAATGCAGAAATTGGTGATGTAAACACTGAAGTATACAGCGGGGATAGCAAGCCTCAAGTCAATGAAAAAAGCACCACGAATAGCACAGTTGCGATTATGGAGGAAACCAATAATATGAGCAGAGGAAAACCAGGTAATAGTCACATGATGTGCATGGAAACATAACCTTTGCGGAAATTGTCTGTCAGGATGCATGTTGAATTAATACATTCAAACACAATATTTAAGTTTGCATGCACCCCACTTTGTAACTGTAGATAAACAACTCTGAATATTTTGATAATTGATTCACTGAAGCTTGTGGTATTGTATAGATCAGGGAATTTGTCAACTCTTAGTGGACTTCTTATTAAATCTGTAAAGCTGTAGCTTGTTGTGAATGCGTAAACTGAATCCCGAGTTTCAAACAAGGCAGCATTTGCTTTAACTGGAGAGCCATTACACATACCTGATTAAGTTACAAGTTAAAATAAAAACTATTTAAACAACCCAGAGTTGATAACTCAGCATGTTTACCTCACAAGGATCAGACTGGATGTCACGTTTGTTATTTAAACAGTAACTCAATATGGGGCTATATTTCTAACTTGGAAAGAACAATAATAGAAGGCATGGCTCCTGGTAATAGTGGCCGGACACTACTAGCACGAAGACGGAAAAAGGACATTCCAGTGACCGTTGGCATGAGAGTGCACGAGGCAGGAGAACTAGCAAGAGATCAAGAGGCTTTTCCACGCCCCGTAATGATGTTCTGCAAATGACCTGCTACATGATGACGATTACAAACGTAATCTTTTAAATCTTCGTTTTATGAAACTATGCATAGTTTTATCCCACGATAAGCTAACACGTAGGATTATGTTTTCAGTAAATTATATTGAGGTTTTATTTTTCTCGAGGAATGTGGTAATAAACTCTCCTTGTAAAAGAGCAATCATTTAGGCTTTAGCTGTATCACCAATAATCACAATATTCTCGCTTATTTACAGGAGCTTTCCCTAAGCAACCCCGTTTAATTTGATGTATAATACAACAAATAAGATATCATATATACAACTTGTAAGTCATAACTGTGACATACGTTCCGTTATACATTTTTGTTTGGTCCAAACCAACTGTGTTTGGCAATGAATCTGTTGATAACCATTACCAAGGTCTTACAACTTCACATGTGGGGAGATTGTGAGTATTATCATCTCCATTTGCCATGCCAGTAAGCATGGGCGGTCATTGTTCGCTATCCATAAGAATCATCAGCGTCTTGGATCAGGTTTGCGTTCTTGTCTCTTCCCGATTATGCCACGTGACCAAGCCACTTGGGTACCTATCGCTTTGCCTTCCTTTTGTTCTTTTTCTAACAAGTACACCTACTGTTAATAACTTTTCGAGCTTATTTCTCCTGATAACATGTCCACACAGTCTTTACCTTTCTGTTATCAAAAGAGAAGTAACGCTCTTCCTTTCCTTCACTAATCTAAGGGACATCTTTATAGAGCATATGATGGTCTGTCTGGATTGTGTATCCCTAGGCAGGGACAGCCCCAAGGATATCACAACCAACTCCTCATGGGAACAATGTCATGGTCAATCTCTTTATGGAGACAATGGCTAGGGTCACTGACCACGACGTCACTGACCACGACGTCACTTACCACGACGTCACTGATCACGACGTCACTGACCACGACGTCACTGATCACGACGTCACTGACCACGACGTCACTGACCACGACGTCACTGATCACGACGTCACTGACCACGACGTCACTGACCACGACGTCACTGACCACGACGTCACTGACCACGACGGAAATTTATGACGATCTTATTTACAGATGTCTAGGAAATCAAAATTATGTAATTCACTGAATGTAAGATAAACGACGCAAAGGCTTATAAGAATGAAAATACAACTTTTTCTTCGGTATAATATTTATCTCATTTCATACTGCTTTATCCACATCTGTTAATCATTCAACCATAAAGCCACACTAACCGACTAAACAGACAAATCGTGTGTTTAATTGCCAGATATATCAATACCATTCTACCTGGCATGCACAATCGAACCCAATATGGAATGGACTGTCAACAAAGGTCTGAAGCAAATCTTCCTGGACAGTCATTTGTTTGAAGGGAACGAACTGACAATCAGTCACAGATCGCAGGCAGAAACTTTCAAGGACGGGTAATCTTGTAACACAAATGTTGTTCATATGTTGATTGTTGACTATAATAGTTAACTCGGTGTTTAGCTTTTTTCTCCTTCGAATAAAGATCACTTTCATTGCACACGCTTTTCTTCATATGTGCCTCAGGCTCCTGTCATAGCGCCCACTGCTGCGGTAAAGAAATAATTGCTTACAACTTAAATAGGGTAATTGGGATATTAAAATAATTATTTACTATATAAGCTGGGTTACTTTAGCAATGAAATAATACTTTAGAACATAAGTTGGGTTACTCCAAGCAGGATGGTGTTTGCATTGCGTTAATGACAACAATCAGCGTGATGTTTTGGACATTATTTTCTATTAAATATTTGGCTAATGCCTATTGTGTGTGTGTGTGTGTGTGTGTGTGTGTGTGTGTGTGTGTGTGTGTGTGCGTCTGTATATAGTCAACATCATCATCAAGTGCCGTGTCGACTGGCATAGGCGTTCATGACTCGCCACAGATCTTGGTCTTTGGTTTTCTGGATCAACTATGCTGTTGATATTCCTCCATGCCACCGTCGCAGTCCATCCAGCATCATTTCTCGTGGTCTTCTCTGCCTCTCTTCCCCTCGATCTTCCCAGTTGTCACGCTGTTCTCTAGGGCGTCTCTCTTCTCATCACATGTGTGACGTGATGAGTCCTAGATCACCATGTGAATGCCACCAATATTACGTTAGCGGAATTACTATTTACATTCTGGATTCAGTACAGCAGCTAAATTACTAATACGACGTCAGAATGACTACGCAGACATTTTCTGTACTAAAACTACACAGTGCATTGGGGACAGCGTGTATTTTCACGTCATCTATTCAAATGATGTCACAAGGGAAATCCCCTGTCTTCAACCCTTATTAATATCAAGTCTAATGACTGGGGATATAGGTCCGTCACTCCCTAGCAACGGGAATACGGCGATATGCTATTAGTACTGCGGCACCGGAAATTGTGACTAACAACTTCCGTCCGGTTCACAACGACCATAGCTGCTGTGCCAAGCAGACCTTACATGAAGTGGGCTGCCAATCCAACTTAATCTTTGGTAGATTATACCAAAACAGATCTTTATTGCTGCAATAAGACTGGGGGAGCCTCGCTGCTGATACTGCTGACACCTAACTGGTCCGGTTACCGAACTTTGAGCCATTAACTAGTGGAGACGGAACCTGGAATCTGGAGGAGCCTCATACACTGTCGAATGCCAGGGTCGACTCCAAGACATAATCCAAATGAAAGCCAGCACTATTCCTAAGCGAGATCAAATTGTCTCAGGTGACTCTGTGTCTACATGTGTTCTGAGTGTGTCACTGTCTGGATGGTGTGAATGATGATATGCGATCTAGCTAAGCATCAGAAAACTGTTTTATTTTTGTACCTGTAACATACATTGTAACTGTCATAGTTCACCACGTGAACGACAATTGTCATTATCTCTTTTACTATTAAAGAGTATTATTGTTTTATACTTGTACCAACGTACTCCCCTCGTGATCATTTGAACGCAAGGCGTGTGCGTGAGTGCGTGCAAGTATTTAAAAACAGGGGGGCTTATCATTAAATGACGAAGGATCACCGACAGATAAACTAGACATTCGTGTTAGGTCTTCCTACATACACGAGTGTTCTTCACCTTCTGCCTTTGTCTACCAAGTGAATCCCAGTCTCTTCTATCGGGACCATCCCTTTAGACATCTTATAACGAGCCATAATTTCTAGAGACTGTCGGCAAACTCTTGGATAGGGATTTCTGTCTATTTCAATAGAATAACCCTAACGGTCGGTGACAACATGACCCAAAAAAGCTGTTTGTCTCTTTCTTATTGTTGTATATAATGTTCTAGTTTCGTTAGCCCTCTTTAAGGCATTGGTTGTTAGTTACTTTGGGAGTCGCAACATTCGTATAATGAACCACATCTCTGTTGCTTCCAATCTCTTCCTAATTTTTTCGTTTATATTCAAGATTCACAGCCATACAGCAAACCAGGTTCTATATAGCATTTTAGCACTCTCTTTCTTACATTCAATGATAGTGACTTATTGCATAATATATTCTTCATTTTCTGAAATGTAGCCTTTGCTTGTCCTTTTCTGCTCTTGATCTCGTTGTGCATCTTCCATCTGATGTTATAAATGTCCCTAGATATTTAAAACTATCCACTAGGTGAAGAATTTTCCCTTCTGTCTATATTTCACATTTGGGTGTCATCTGTTTCTTTGATATCACCATTGTTACTGTTTTCTTTATATTTAAGGAGAGTCCCTTCTTTGCACTTTCTGTTACTAACAATGTCCAACAATTGCTGCAGATCTGTTGCATTATCTGCTATTAATACTGCGTCATCTGCTCTAGCGTATATTATTATTTAATAACCTCCAAATATTATTCCTGGCTTTTCTTTGATCGCTCTCATTATTACTTCGCTATAGAGGGAGAAGAGATCCGGTGACAATAACACATCCTTCTCTTACTCCCAACTTTATGTGCTCATAATTTCCTTCTTTATTTCCCATTTTAATTGCTGCTGTTAGGTTCCAGTAAATATTTTTTATTATTCTGAGATCTTTCCAATCAATGTTAATATCTTCCACATTTTATTAGTTAATAGTGTTTTACTTTATCAAATACCTTAGTATAATTCTATGAACTACAAATATATGTCTAATCTTGTGTGTATAGTACACACTAATTAAGTTGACATGTGGTAATGAGTGCTATTATTTCAGCTATTACTAGTGAAGAAGGGGACATACGATGATGTGAGGAAGAGAGCGCAGCGTTCGGGCCAAAGAGAAGTGCAGTAAAACATAGAAAAGAAAGAGAAATAGTTCGCTATCGTGTGCTTCCATTATTACATATACTGTTTAGGGGCGGGGGAGGGGGGAAATTTTTGGGTAGGAAATACGAAAGGGGGGAATGACGTTCTGAAAATATGATGAAGTGGGCATGGGCCAAATTTTTAGGTAGGAAATACGAAAGGGGAGAATGACGTTCTGAAAATATGGTGAAGGAGGTCACGGGCCAAAAGAGGTTGAGAACCCTGTCCTAATGTGTCCTATTCATCTAAGTCTACGAATACTGGGCATAGAACAAACCATTAACACAACCCGATAATTCCAATACTTCAGTATTTGTGATTTTGTCGTGCCACTAATATCAAGTATTCCTCGCCAACATTGCATATGAAAACTGTTTAAACGTTTCTCTTGGTGTGAGTAAATTAACAAGGCTTCACTGGCGCACAGAAGAGTACTGAGGACACAGGCTTGACAGACAAGCACTTTTATTTTTCTCAGTAAGCTTCTTATTCTTCCAGACTCTTTGTTAACCTGTCCATTGTTGTTGCTGACCTACTAATCCTGATGTTGATCTCCGGATCTTGGGATATTTTATTAAATATGATCCTAGATATGTAAAATGTTCTACATCTCCAATTCTGCATTATAAATAAAAATTGACGGTACCCCATTTGCACATTGTGTCATAAACGATGTCTTGTTTGTTTTGTTCTTTTCTAATTGTTAAACCAAATTTATAACAAGCATTGTATAATGCAGATAGTGGACATTGTAATTATTTCTTAGAGGGGGGCGTAATTGCATCATTATCTGCAAAAAAGCAACTCTCTAATGTCAACATGTTTTATATAGTTGTATAAATGCTATAGAAGTAAACAAGGATATACATCTTTGCTTTATTGACTACACAAAGGCTTTTGATAGAGTTAGACATGTCAACATGGTGGATATGCTTGCAGATCTACAAATTGATTGGAAAGACATTAGACTTATAAAAAACTATATTGGAAACAACAAGCTGCCATAATGATTGATAATGAAGTGGGACAATATCAACCTATTAAGAGAAGGTGTTAGGCAGGGATGTGTAATGTCTCCAGATCTTTTTTCCCTATACAGTGAAAATATTTTCAGAAATGTAGAAGATATAAATGGAATCAGCATTGGAGGAAGAAACATCAATAACATTAGATATGCAAATGATACAATTATTGATTGCAGACAATGCAACGGATCTGCAACAATTAGTAGACGCGGTTGTTGTACACAGTAGCAACTGGGGTTGGAATTAAATTGTAAGAAGACACAGGTTATGGTCGTCACTAGGAAGAACGAAGTACCACAATGTAATATACAAGTAAGGTGGGAATATTCTTCAACAAGTGAATCGGTAAAATTATCTCGGAACAGTCATAACATCTGATGGGAGATGCCTTGAAGAGATTAGAACAAGAATCGCCATGGCGAAAGTAGCCTTTAGCAAGATGAAAATATTCTTACCAATAAAAATGATGTCAATTGAAACGAGAAAAAGAGTGCTGAGGGAGTACATAGAGCCTGTTCTTTTGTATGGATGTGAAACTTGGACAATGTGCAGTCAAGCTGAAAAACATTTGATGGCTACAGAAATGTGGTTTCTGAGGAAAATGCAAAGAATACCACGGACAGATAGAAAAACCAATGACCAAGTACAACAGGAGACAAATGAAAATCGTAAATTGATTAGAGATATTAGACGAAGACAGTCAAAACTTTTTGGACATGTTATGAGAAGAAATGGATTGGAGAACTTAGTGACAACTGGCATGATCGAGGGGAATAGACCAAGAGGCAGACCGAGAGGAAAATACCTGGATGGCTTGGTCACATGGCATGGACGAGACAGGAACACTGAGCTGATCCACGACTCTGGTGATCGAGTGAAATGGCGAGTAATGACAGCCCACGCTTTCCGGCATGGCATATGATTGATTGATTGATTGATAAATGTGTGCATGCTGGAATTGACATGGTTATATTATCATGCCGATGTGAATATACAGAACTGCTATGAGACTTTTTAAATTTTAATTCTTGAAGGCATTTATCGTAAATAACAAATGTGAGCTAGCATGAACACATCTTACCACTGTTCTAGACAAAAGAGAAAATAAAAAACTAAAGTAGTTAACGAAATCAATATTAATCAAATAAAACATTACTGACACATAAACTACCCTGATGAAAACCATAATCTAAGGAAGGTTGGAAAGTATACAATCAATCAGAAGATAATGATTTAAAATGAAAGATGGCACGTCACAATAAGGACTTGGAAGAAGATGTTAAACTACACTATTGCGGTAGTAGACATAGACTTCCGAAGGTTGTGGGTTCGATTCCGGGCTATGTCTTTCGGTTCCCGGGTGCATTTTTCTCGGAGACTCCTGGGGGTCGTCGCCGGAGCTACGGAGTTCGTGCTTTGTGGTGATGCTTTCGGCAGGTCATCCAGCCGAAATGGACCAGCCGTATGGGATAAAACCAGGGACACTTAAGTCGCTTCTCCGACTTTTAAGACTTTGATTATGTGGTTGTTTCGGGATTTGAAGACTTTTTCTAAGACTTTTTTTTAAAGACTTTTTTAAAAAGATATATACTGCTGGAGATTTAAAGCTGCCATCCTTAAACGTGATGATGGCAACGTATTTTAACTGACCTGAGTTAGACAGTTTTTTTGTTGTTGGTTTAAACACGTTGGAAACTACAGTCCTATACCAAATATTCGTTATATCTGGTTATTAATCTTTGCCATATTTATTTTCCATATATTCATTAACATGTTTCTTATTCTGTTTGTTATATGCACAGACAGACAGCCACATCCATCTACCCTACTGTGGCAGTCAATGGCAAAGAACTCTCAGACCAAGAGATTAGTGTCGTCCTCAATAGAGAATCTCACAAAGTCCAAGACTATTTACACTGCCCTCTCTTTCTGGATGCTGTCAAGCAAAAAGTAGCCTTCTCATCTGCACATCTGGTATGTTATTATGCATGCGTGTCTAAGGAATAAAATTGTATGATGGTACCCAACGATACACAATAGTCATCTTATAAGTCTCAACCGATTACAGCAACTATGTGAGTGTTGTATTTATGTATAATTAAAAGTCTGATCTAATCAAATTAGTTGCGGTGTAATTAAATAATGCATCCATCCATCATGTGCCATGCCGGCAAGCGTGGCGGTCATGTTCTGCCATCTCACTCGAATCACCAGAGTCGCGGATCAGCTCCGTGTTCCTGTCTCGACCATCACCATGTTGCCAAGCCATCCAGATATTTACTTCTCGGTCTTCCCTTTGGTCTTTCCCTTCGATCTTGCCAGTTGTCACGAAGTTCTCCAAGTCATGTCTTCTCATAATATGTCAAAAAAATGTTGACTGTCTACGTCTAATGACTCTAATTAGTTTAGGACCTTCATTTGTTTCTTGAAGGACTTGCCCATTGGTTTTTCTGTCTGTCCATGGTATTCTTTGCATTTTCCTCAGGAACCAACATTTCCGCAGCCATCAGCTGTTTTCAGCCTGACTGCTTATTGTACAACGCTTCAATACAAAAGAATAGGTTCTATGTAACACCTCAACATTCTTTTTCTCGTTTCAATTGATATCTTTTTATTGGTCGTATGTTTTTCATCTTGCAAAAGGCTACCTTCGCCAATTAAATAATACACTTTGAAATTCAGTTCTTATCCAAATTAAATAATACAATTAAATTCAGTTCTTTTCATCAGGCATAGAACAGCAGGCTTTGTTTTAGTTGTTTGATAATATAAAATCAACGTCATAAACTCCGGGAAAAGCTATACAGCCCCATCTTGTCAGCAAATATCATTGCAAGAGTAGGTGTTGATCATTTCAGCAACGTACTGGCTGTGATCATCCCATAGTCGTCCCTTCAAGCATCTCTTCGCTGCAACCGTTTCTGTGGCGAAGGAGTTACGAATGCAATTCGTAAACCCGCATACCGCGTTCGAAACACAACTGCGGGAGATATGGAAGCAAACCACCCTGCGTTCCGAAAGCAATGACAAACTATTGAGCGTAAACTTGCCCAGAATAAAATGCTGGAGTTGACTGCTATGTTCTTAGCTAAGTAATTAAAGGCAGTGGATGGGGAGCCCATACAAAAACGATGCTAATGCTATACATATCTCTGATCAGAGGAAGAATAGAATACGGAAGCATAGTATACGACGCTGCACCGGAACACAACAAACGAAGACTGGACTCAATACAGAACCAAGCGCTGGGCATTATCCTAGGAACAGGCAAGCAAACACCAAGGGAAGCCCTAGATGTAGCACTAGGAGTACTTCCACTACAACTGAGAAGAAAGCAATAAGTGTACAACTACTGGATGAAGGCTGCGAAGGATACAAGACACCCTGCGTTCAGTGCATTCGAAGAAAACAGAAGCAAATGGGGAGGAATACCCATACAAAAGACACAAACACCAGCAGGATGGACAGCGGCACAAGAGATGAACGCGGACGAGAAACTAGCGAGGGCACTGGCACGAACGAAAGTTTACAGACAAACAACACCCCAATGGGAGCTAGAACTACCATTGACGGATACGACACTCGCGAGCATAATTAGTAAATCAACAGAGGACAGGGAAGCCAAAGACATAGCGGAGGAATACATAAGACAAATAAGCACGGACAACCTCACTATCTACACAGACGGGTCAAAGAACGAGAATGGGGAGGTAGGGGCAGGAGTAGTAGTACCATACCGGAACATCCAAAAGGAGTACAAAATAACAGACAATACATCGGTATACACGGCAGAACTAGTAGGTATTATGAAAGGACTAGAAATAGCAACAGAGAACCCCCCTATAAAACTAACTATACTGACGGACTCACTATCTGCAGTACAAGCGCTAGGCAACCATTCTAAAGTGAACAGACAAGACCTGAAAGAGAAAATACTAACACTAACAACAAAACTAAGAAGTATGGGATGCCAGGTCACAATTGTATGGATACCAGCACACAGAGGGATAACAGGCAATGAGAGGACAGACAGGGCCGCAAAACGCGGGACAAGCAGCCAGAATATAGTAAACACAGGACTCGGCATTCTGGAGGCAAAAAGCATTATCAAACAACAAGTAATCGACAAATGGAAACAACAATGGAGAGACAGCAATAAAGGACGACACGCCTACCACATGCTCAGAGAACCAAGTTTGAAAAGTCAAGTGAAAGACAACACAAAAATACCAACGTACAAGAAACTATGGAGATTGAGAATCGGGAACTGGAAAGATAAAATCACCCGACCACTTTGCACTGATTGCCTGGAGGAAAACACTATAGAACACTACCTACTATCGTGCACAGCCTATGCCCAGGAACGCAGGGACCTAGTAGAATACTTCCAAACAAGAAATACGACGATGACGATGAAGGAATGCCTACAGGTGGAAGGCGACAAAGAAATACAAAAGCTTACAAAACAATTCATTGCAAGAACAGGGAAAGAAATATAACCAACATAAAATAAAGCCAACAGCAAAATAAAAATACAGTGAGGAAACACTCGACCACACGAAAACCAGACAATAGGAAATATATAGGGATGCATTAAAACTCTCAAATGGCGGACAATAGAGAGACGAAACGACCCTCTTCGACGCGGGAGACAAGGAGAAGGGTGGAAATTGCCCCAACGATAGAGAAGATGATGGGAAAACTCCCTGACGATGGATAAGAGGGACGTGCAGGAAACCCCTCCGGCGCGGGACAAGAGGAGACGGCAGGAAACCTCCCCAACGATGGACAAGAGAGACGATACAATCCGACCCCTATGCTTGACAAACAACCGTTGAACCAAGAAAACAAGCCCAGACGATAACAGGCGTCCCCCCCCCCTCCCCAGGACAAGCCCAAGAAAACAGATGAAAAAAGACAGCCCCTCCCCATCCCCCAAGGTCAGCTCCGGAAAAGAAGACATCAAACGAGAGGGATGGGCAAACCGATAATGATAGCAGACACGCCAGCAACAACGACAAAAGCAAAAAGGATGGCAAAAAAGAGGAACTCGGCCAGACAGGCAGTAATAGAAGCTGTCTAACGCACAAAAGACCATAAAACCTATACCGCACTATGAACCACCACAACTATAACCAACGTCATTGAGACGGGTTGAACGAGGTGGAAAGTTTCTTTTTTTTTCCCGACAAATCGGAATCGGAATTGCTATGTTCTGTAAAGAATATGCAATTAACTTGGCCATAGTCAGTGTCTCCAAGTGCCGGTTGCCTTGTAGCCAAAAGATCTACGCGCTCATTGCCTCACATTCCCGGACAATAGATCTATGTACGTTTTTTTTTCAAGAAAGACATGCCTAAGCTTGGCACCCATCATTGTGTACGTTAGTGAGGCATATTATCAGTCAAAAGGCATAGTTTAAGAATGTCAAAATTGGCCTTTTATGGATTAATCATTATGGCTTCTGCAGACTTTAACAAACGACTATTTGTATATGAAACAACACACACAAAAAGCGCTGTGTCTATCAATTATATGACCGGTTTCCAAGACGTGACGTGCAATGGACGACGGCCGGAATTGTGTAATTATGGTGTGTCAGCCTTCAATATAATCCCAATCGCCTGTGTGTAGTTGTCTTGTAGATCCAGCTGGGTATGTGTTCAACAACCCTGCTGTGTAACTGCCGCTCTGGTCTGTCGATGTAGGTAGACTCGCACCTGCATGTGAATTGGTAAATACAATTGGATTTGGAGTACAGAGAGGTAGGTTATTTTACTGCTGGGTTGGGAATAGGTGTGGTTCTGTACCTAATAACTGGAGTTGCAACACAGAATGTTCGGCCGACTGCTGTAATGAGCCGGTCCTGTAGACGTTGCATTACCTTATCCCCTCAAATGTTAGCTGGATAAATACCTTGAGCTTAGGGACTGTAGTTACGTCTGGTTTTGGTTTCGCTGTAGCAGTGGGGGTCTTATATATCCTGTGGAGTACCCAATTCAGGTGTAAGACATTCTTCAGACGTTTTAAATTTCCTCTGTCAGTATGTCCTGGGTGCATATCGTCCTATCACTGTCAAACAGGTCCATACTAAGCCCCGTTTGTACTGGACAGGTACGAAACTGACAATTTAAGCATTGGCCAGTCCATGTTTCTTTGTGGTACACCTATCTTTGAATTGTGCCGTCTACTCTACGTCTCTATAGGATATTCAGGAACGGCAGCGCTTTGTTGTGTTCGTGTTCCATAGATAGAGAGATGTGTTTATGCGCCATGTTCATTATGGCCTGGAACCATATTGCTTGTAGCTCGTCTGTGGTGATAATTATAGTGCATTTACATTTGGTTGCCTCCATATAAAAATCCATATCTCAGTAACCAACTGAGGGAAAATGATGAGATTTAGCATATAACCTTATCATGATGTCCACCCAACAAAAAAATTTTCTTCTGGAGATTCAGCTACAGCATATTTCAATGTTTGTTATTATGCGGTTATATAATTGCGGATCAGAGATTTAAGTCCATAACTTTTAATGTATTTACACCTTCAGCCAGAAATATCAGCGTTGCATGTTGAATATTCCTCCGTGCGTGTCACGGATTGGCCTTATGGCAAGAATCCCCGCGCTCGGTTAACTTGGGACGTGTTCCGAGTGTCGTCAATGATGGGTTCTTTCATGAAACCTGATTATTGTAAAAAAAATAATCTCAACAACCTTTCATTCGCCACTAACATTGACTGACATTGACATATTGTTCAATGGGATTGAATGTGAAATTGTGTACACTTCAAGCATCGCTATGAAGTTGTACACATATTTTTGTCAAGAAGCTGATCGCAGGAAACTGCTTCATACTATTACTTATTCCGGAAAAAAAGAACAGTCATGCATTAGGGTTTGAGTTAACGGTTCATTTCGTCGATGGATGCAAGAATCTGGAAATAAACCACCACGCAATAACCAAACGGTAGGTAGAAAGGCTATTGTAGACAGCTTTGACAAGGATGATCACTAAGGCGAGCTATTATAAAAATGCTGGATACCAAAGAAACAGTGACTGTAAGAAAACTTAGGGTTTGGTTTGAGAAAGAACAATAACATAGAGATACTCAAAACAACTTTGTGGAAAATTATAAGGACATTAGGCTTCACTTTTAGAAAGTACATGAGAGGTAGAAATATCCTTTGCGAGCAACCGCATTTAGGAGCCATGAGAAGCAGATACCTGCGTGAAATAAGGGAAATGCGCAAAAACATTATGGCATAGTGTATTTGGATGAAACGTGGATCAAATGCGCACCCACAAGTGATAAGGAATGGCAATCAGTTGATGGAAAGATAAAGCGATATGTGCCCAGTAGTATAGGGCAGCATTTGGTCATGGCCCCCGCTGGTAATAGGCATAATGGCTTACTACAGAATGCTGGACTCGTGTTCGTATCAAAGCATACAGACAATAGGGAATATCATAAAAATATAAATGGTAATGTATTTAGAGATTGGCTCGAGAATACAGTGCTTCCATCCCTAAATAGACCGTCGTGTCCAATTATATCAATGTTGTTGCCCAAGAAGACAAAATACCTACAGCATCGATCACTAAGGGAGCAATGAAGATATGGCTCCGAATGGAAAACATTTCCAGAAACTTATTTCTAGCTAGAATTGTTGTTCTTTGTAAAACAGATGCCAAAAAGCAAGAAATATCAAATCGATAAGTTGATAGTAAGAGCATCGTCATGGGTGCTTGAGACTTCCACCGTACCATTCTCATTTGAACCCTATAGAACTTGTGTGGGCTAAAATTAAAGGACAGATGGCAGCTGACAATACTATATTCAAATTGTCTGACGTAAAGATACTAACCCAGTCCGCGCTATTAAATATTGATAAAAGCTAGTGGAAAATGAAATTATGAGGACCATGTGTTGAAAGAGAAGGATGACTATTGGAGAGAGGATGGATTGAATTTTATGCAACCGAGAGCAGTCATCAACCTACTGGAATCGAGCAACACAGATAAAGGTCTGTTCAGATCGCAGACATTAATCCACATGGATACTTGGATATTTTTGCTTCAACTATTCAGAAGAAGAATTGCATCGGCACAAACAATACAACTTGTCAATAGCAACAATTTGTATTCCACAGTGATGAATTTTCATTTCCGTATGCCCTCAGCCAGACTTGGTTGAACATCAAGAATACAATTCAATCTACCGCAGAAGAATGTCTCGGTGTGTTAACCACGCATAGAAAGAACAGATGGTTCAATCAAAAATGTGAAGAAGCAGTCATTAGGAAGAAGAATGCCAGACATGGATTGTTAAATGACATCAATAACATCCAAAAGGAAGAGCATTATAGAAATGAATGTAAAGAGGCTACAAAAATAGTCAGACAGCAGAAGCGAGAATATATGAGTAATATAATCAAAGATATGGAAACTAATCACCAGAAAAATGAATCCAGAAAATTTTTAAAGAACTGAAGTCAATGAAACGAGGGCACCAACAAAACACATATGGTTTAAAAGACAAAAATGGGAATATGATAAATACCAATGAGGAAATGTGCAACACATGGAAAGAATATTTTATTGAATTACTAAATTGTGAAGCTCCAAGTAACATTTTCCCACAGGAAGAGGTTCTAACATGCGAACCACAGATTGAAGAACTTACATATGAAGAAATCCTATATGTAATCACACGACTTAAAAACAATAAGACAACTGGGACTGATGGAATTGCTGCTGAATTTATAAAGGCAGGTGGCCATGCATTACATCTAAAGCTATACGAACTAATAATAAAATCTGGAGGACAGAAAAATTACCCCATGAACTGGAAAGAGTCATTATTGATACCTATCTTTAAGAAAGGAGACAAGTTCCAATGTGGAAAATTATAGAGGAATATCACTACTGTCCACAAGCTATAAGATACTATCCGCAGTATTACTAAATAGACTAAAACCATATTCAGAAGACATATTAGGTGACTACCAGGCGGGTTTTAGACAAAACAGATCAACAATAGATCGATATTTATCTTACGACAAATAGCCGAGAAACATTGGAATATAAAAGAGATCTCCATAACATTTTTGTGGATTTTAAAAAGGCTTATGATAGTGTCCATAGGAATAGTCTATGGAATGCTATGCAGGAATTGGAATACAAGGAAGTTAATCAACATGACCAGACTATGCATGGAAGATACTATAATATAGTAACATATAAAGGCAGGAAATCAGATCCCTTCCAAATAACATCTGCTTGAAACAGGGTGATGCACTATCGCGCTACTCTTCAATCTGGCTCTAGAGAAAGTTGTAAGGAAGATAAAGGGAGGAATGTGATATTGGAGGAACATCCAAGCTGCTTGGTTATGCAGATGATATAGATATTATAGGGCAAAGTGAACAAAAGACATTGGAAATATTGACTCACTTAAAGGGAAAAAGCCCAACAGATGGGGCTGGTTATCAACCAAGATAAGACAGAATATATGGTAATTTCAAGAGACGGAATGGCTAAAAACTCTGGCCACATACAAATAGATAATATGACCATTAAAAGAACGGAAACATACAAAATACCTGGGTACAATCTTCAACTGCTCCAACATCATAAGGGAAGAAATACAAAACTAGAATCAACTCGGAAATAAGATATACTATGCACTACAACATCTACTAAAATCAAAGGCGCTATCTCGTAACACCAAAATCACATATACAAAACACTGATCAGACCAGTTGTGCTGTATGGCTCTGAAACCTGGAGTACAACGAAAGGAGACGAAGCCTTGTTACAAACCTTTGAGAACAAAATTTTAAGACGCATCTTTGGACCCATTAGGGATACACAAAGTGGAGAGTGGAAAAGAAGAAGTAACAAAGACATTTATGATCTGTTTAAGTCCCCGCTAATCAACTGGTATCATGAAGGCTAATAGACTACAATGGCTGGGGCATATAGAAAGAATGGAAGATCAATAGGGAAACAAAACTCGCTTACACTCAGGAAATAAATGACCGTAGACCCCGAGGTAGACCAAGAAGACGGTGGAGAGATAATACATGTACAGACCTACAAGCACTTGGAATCACGACTGGCAAGAGAAGGTCACCAGAGAGACGAATGGAGACGGATTGTATTTGCAGCAAAGAACCTCAATGGCTCGGAAAGCTGAAGAAGAAGAAGAAGAAGAAGAAGAAGAAGAAGTATGCCCTCAACGGTGACAAACAACTGACAATTTAAAAAGAAAAGCTCTAGATGCACTGAATACCAACCGAAGAGTAATATTGTGGTGGGAACTGACATATTGTGGAATAACAAGAAACGTGAGAAGAAACACGTTGTCAAATGAGGGGACAACACACGAACATACGAATAATTCTATAAACTTCAATGAAAAGAGAACCAACATCTTGACCATTATGAAGGAAGCCCACTACAGAGACATTCACAGCTATATTCGTCGTGCAAAACAGGTAATAATGTTCCGTCTCAGCAGAGTAGACATTGCACCCACTCCCATACGAATCTGAATACGCCTTGTGTCGTCATCTGAATTGGCAGGGCATTCATTACTGTAAAACAAGCGAGAAATCACTAGTTTTTCACTAAAACATCAAAGAAATGTCTCTGAGTACTTTTGGATCTCATAACTGTCGTACTGGCTTTAAAATTTCAGCTTGCCATCTCGCCATCCGGTGTTGTGCAGAGTTAACCATAGACAGGATCGGTCTTAACGGGATTCCGGGCTTGTGAAGTTTGAGTAGACAGTACATTTCAGGAATTTGGGAGCCACGTGGTGTGAGCATTTTTTAAGTGGCCTCACTGATATGTCCCTCATTCACAAGTGACTGGATCTCTTTTCTCAATTTTTGCATCCAGTTCCTCTGACTTGTTTACTGTTTGATCTATCCTGAATTTAGATTCATCCGATAATATCTCTTCCATTTTACTCTGGTAATCTGACATGTCCATCAATACTGCACCACATCCATTGTCTGGTTTCATTAATACAAGGGTTTCGTTAGCCTGTAATGCTTTTAATGCAGTGAGGTGTTCATTGGTCAGCGGACATGTCTGTTTAGATGGTGTTGTGCGATACTGGTGTTCTAAATCTACCAGTTTGACCTACAGCCACCGACCGACTCTGCCATTTTGTGCAAACTGAAAGACATGATAGTCTATTTAAAATTACCATGGTAAACAATTGATATTACTGTGCGAAAATGTGTATAATTCAGCTTTAAAGATGTATCTAGTTATTTTACTCAACATTCTGTGACTTCTGCAGATATGTCGCTATTTGAATCAGATATTCATTCAAACAACCATTGTGCACAAAAGTATCTTACTTTATTGAACAAGAAAAAATTAACTGCGAAAGATTATAAAATTGAAAAAAAAAGAAAATATGCTGAGATTTTGTGCAATCACAACACGTAAATACTAACATCCAATACCTGAAAATATACCAGGTCAGATAATATGGTAGTGCAACTGAAGAAAATGGTACGGTAAGATCTTTTAGAGAAAGAACAACAAACTGTTTGAGGTATATTAGTTTGTACTTGTTTCTATACGGTATCTTAACATACCTGTTTTGTCTCACATTCTTCTCTACTGACATTTAACTATTTATAAATCAAAATATACATTAATAATATTACCGCATTTGCTGCCACAGGATATAGAAATGACAGGTCTTCTCACATATAAGGCCATTGTTTTATAGAGTGGTATGTCCATTGCATAGCCTTCCCTTACTAGAAAAATATCTGGTTACCATTTTGCTTATACTGCCTGTCCGTCTATCCCCCCGCCCGTCCGTCCGTCCGTCTGTCTGTCTGTCTGTCTGTCTGTCTGTCTGCCCCCCCCCCTCTCTCTCTCTCTCTCTCTCTCTCCTCTGACATGTATCCCTAATTGGAGCATGCACCCTCAACCATCTCATGCAGCTCAGCCCATGTCCTCCACAAATGATTCATCTCTGTCTCTAATTCTCTTCTTCGAGTGCTTTTTTGTCTCCCTCTGTTTCTTTTGTCCTCTAGGTTTTGATTGGAACCTGATTATTTTAAAAAAATGTGTATGCATTTGTGATTGAACGCCAGTCCCCTCTGTTTATTACTAAAGCATAAATACAAACATGAATGTATTTATGTGTTAGCAAGCAAAGAAAAATATGTGCGTGGGTTTTCTTTGACAGAATTCTTCTACCACAGCCTGGTTCCCTGGATTAATGACAACTTGTGTCTGTCTAATGGTTGCTGCATCTGTGGTGGTCATTTTGAAAAATAGAAGGTTAGAACTTCTCCACGACACTTACTGCTTCTCAATTATCATTTTAACTCATTTATTATGCTATTATTTATGGACCTCGATGAAAATGGTATTATTGTGTTTCCGTACACTCAACCAATGTAATGTAATAATACTATTTAACTGAAGAAGTAGAAAAATAGAGTAGACAAAGAAGATGACAAAATATAAGAAGACAAAGAAGAGAAACAAGACAAAGAAGAAGAAAAGGAAGAAGAAGAAAAGGAAGAAGAAGAAAAGGAAGAAGAAGAAAAATATTGTCCCTACAATCGATAGAAAACAGCATCACTGAGGCAATATGTGAGATGCACGGAGCCACGGTGGCTTAGTGGCTCGCCGTTCAGCCGCCCACCCGGTTGTCGTGGATTGGATCCACATCGTAGCAGATTCGATTTTTTCTATTGACCTGGACTCTCAGGATGAACTGGCCTAAAATGTACGCAAGTAAATGTCTCGTGAAGAGAAGGCGGTCGGCATGAACTAATCACTCACAGACTGCCCAATGATCTATAAGACATGGATCTAGCACCATTAGCCCAGTGCGCCCTATGTTGCTAAAGGGATCCTTTTCTTTACTTACTATATGTTCCTTACTTACTTTACCTACGCTAAGGCCTTTACTTACTTTACTTAATCTTTTTTGCCTCTGCTGCCCGGAGTGCAGAGAATGGGCAGCAAACCGCACAGAGATTGAGATGCAACAACTGACCAAGAATAACACACACATCAAGGTGACAGTGATCTACACCGATGGGTCAGGGGTGAGAAACAGACTTAGTGGTTGGGGTTTTATCGCGTAGGCTAATGGACGATGCTTGAAAAAGGAGAGTTTGGCATATGAGACTACGACCTCCAGCATGAGAATGGAGGTGGAAGCAGTAACAGCGGCATTCCGTTGGTTAGAGAAGACCACTGCAACACACATTGTATTCATTACGGACTCAATAATTATTCTAAGTATGGCGGAGAAAGGATTGTTTCGTATGGAATGGCTTTCCTCGCTTCAGAGAGGAAAAAACAACTGTCATTTACTGCCAACATAGTACCTTGCTGTGTATGGTGGTGTCTTGCGCCTGAGGAATTAAGGCCGTCTGGCTAGTGCAGTCACCACGAACTGAGCGTAATCTTGCCAAGAAATCAACAATCAGCTGAAAGATGCTGATGTTGACAGCGATGTCCTGTAAAGTATACGCAAAACATTATTATTTGTGCGGGGATGCGGGGGAATAAACAGGCTGATAGGCTGGCAGGAAATGCACCTCTTTGTGGTGGATTACCTATGACAAGGGAGAGGTGCTCGAGCGCCTGTGAGACCAGGTGGAGAAGACAGGTAACAGATTGAGAACCCGTATTATATTGCGGGGGATCGGCAGAAGTTGTGAAAAGAATCTCAAAACTGAGAAGGAAGACAAGGAGAACTTTCAATCGGATAGCGGTGGGAACGATTAGTAGTATTACTCTTCGCTGACTGTTGAGCGAGGGGACGGAGCGTGTATAAGAATGTCCTGAGTGCAGTGATGTCGGTTCTTAGCTCAACTCAGCAACTCAATAGCTTACTTTACTTACTATATGTCCTTTACCTACTTTATTAACTACACACACCCACACATACCCACACACACACACCCACACACCCCCACACACACCCCACACCCACACACACCCCCACATACACCACCCACACCCACCTACCCCCACACCCCCACCCAAACACCCACACACACACAGCCACCCACACACACCGACACATACACAACCCACACTCACCAACACCCACCCACACCAACCCACACCCACACATATCCACAGACACACACACACACACACATTTCCATTTGAAGCCCTCTCGCATATCGCCTTTTTGTACCCTTTTTTATCTTGACGTTGTGAGGCAAGCAGGCAAACGGAAGTCTTGTTGAATTATATACCTTGCAAATCATAAAATTTAAACACACACACAAACACACATACTTTAGAAAAGTAAGTAGTTATGAAATAAAACATGAACATGTAACATTCGTTTTCCTTACCCACTCTCCCCCACCCCCATTATTTTTAATACATGCCACATCGGTTGCCATAATCAACAGAGGAATGAAGACGTGGTTTCAAGATAAGTTTCAGGTAAGGTACTTTGAGATAAATGTGTCTTTTAAATGTCAAATCTCTAGATAATTCATTCTGGCTTAGGCCCTGGAAATGACAGCATTGACTGTTGATGGCTTCTGTTGTACGGTCTGAATGGATATCTTGACTCCATCTGAATGGATATCTTGACTCCATCTGAATGGATATCTTGACTCCAAGAAGTACAACTATCATGTAGCATGTCCTGCTGCTTCTGAGTAAATCAAAAGTTTGCTTTATAAAATATCTTCGTAGGTAGGCTATAGAAATATAACATTGCATATTTAATGAGATATACGTAAACGGTAGTGGTAATAGTTTGCCTCCCTAATTTCCTTGTATTTAAGAAATAATTGCAGTAAAGATGATGTGAATACAACACGAAACCTTATAAATTCTTTAGACCATCTGTTAGTAGACAATACATGACTCTCCCCCCCCTCTCTCTCTCTCTCTCCCTCTCTCTCTCTCTCTCTCTCTCTCTCTTTGTCTCTCTCTCTCTCTTTGTCTCTCTCTCTCTCTCTCTCTCTCTCTCTCTCTTTGTCTCTCTCTCTCTCTCTCTTTGTCTCTCTCTCTCTCTTTTTGTCTCTCTCCCTCTCTCTCTCTCTCTCTCTCTCTTTGTCTCTCTCTTTGTCTCTCTCTCTCTCTCTTTGTCTCTCTCTCTCTCTGTCTCTCTCTCTCTCTTTGTCTCTCTCTCTCTCTCTCTTTGTCTCTCTCTCTCTCTCTCTCTCTCTCTTTGTCTCTCTCTCTCTCTCTCTCTTTGTCTCTCTCTCTCTCTTTGTCTCTCTCTCTCTCTCTCTTTGTCTCTCTCTCACTCTCTCTTTGTCTCTCTCTCTCTCTCTCTCTCTTTGTCTCTCTCTCTCTCTCTCTTTGTCTCTCTCTCTCTCTCTCTCTCTCTCTCTCTCTCTCTCAAATACAAGGGAAGCTGGTATAATACTAACGAACGAACGAGCGAATGAACGAATGAACAAACTTTATTTTCAAAGTGTTAAGAATTGGGCACGCAGGCTTGCTTGCTTGACATTCTGCCCTTCTGATCTCTTTCCTCTCATATATTATGTCATTCATACATCACTTATGAAGCTAATCTTAGACAACAACAAAACAATATGCATTATGACGCATGGAAAATAATCAATAATACATGACTCACTAAAGCAATTTTTAACATGGCCGTTATAATTACCTAACGTAGGTCTAACGTACCATACATATGGGAATGTGTTTTATTCTAGTTGTCATTTTAGTTAATGTTTGTTACTTTAAGTTTATTCTTTTATTAGGGAGGCATGTAGTCTGTACTGGGATAGTGTTTAAACAGGTAGCTACTGTATGTATGGGTTTGGCGGTGTCTTTGATTTCTTGTGGTAGATTGTTCCACAACTGAGCGGCAGAGTACGTTAAGCTTGTTTTGCAGAAGTGTATCCAAGGTTTAGGGACATAAAGTATGTTTAGTCTTTCGCTATGTCTTGCGTTATATTGAAACAATGGCCACAGGTAGCGTGGTTCATTTCGTAATAGGATTTTGTGAATTAGTTTGGCCTTATTAAAAAGTAAGCGTTTGTGGAAGGTAGTAACTGAAGACGTTCATATAGGTTAGAAATGTCAGTAAGCTTTTTACCATTAATTAAACGCACTGCACTTTTCTGGAGTGAATAACAGGCGTTGTTTTATTGATTTGGACCACCCATCCCAGATTGTGGAGCAATAGACTATACGTAATTGTATGAGGGAAGTATAGAATATCTTTCTTGTATTTTCATCAAGCATATGTTTAGTTTTAACAAGCTGGTATACATTGTATCGTTTTTTGTTTAGCGAGCGCGTTAACATGAGAATTAAAGGTTATATTTCGATCAATGATAAGACCCAGTGCTTTATGCTCGATTACACTTTCCACAAGGGTGCTACCAATGTGCGGCTGAAGAGTTCTCTGAGAGTTCAGGGTGTAATATCTTTGCCTGGCTGCTGTTAACATAGATTTAGTTTTAGGAATGTTAATTTGCTTACGGTTTGCATAACTCCAGTTAACTACACTATTTAATTCCTGTTGAAAGGACGATTCTAGCCCATCACAGTCCCTAGCGTATGTATATACTGTGTAGTCGTCTGCAAATAGATCGCAGGACGACGAAAGATATAAGGAAAGGTAATTTACATTAATTGCATATAAGAAAGGGCCAAGTATAGACCCATGAGGTACTTCAGTATTAAAAGTAATGTTTTGAGGTAACGATTTAGTGTGTGATACAACTTGTTTTCTTTTTAATAAAATGATGTTATTAATGTCACTATATTAAAGCTTACTCTAATTGCTTCTAGTATTTTAATACTACTAGTGTAAATACTTTTTTTTGTTTTGCATATCCCTTACGGGACGTTGCAGTCAACACCAGCATTTTTCAGCTGCTGTTGATGTACTAGGCAAGTGTTACGTTCAGTAGTTTGCCACTGCTTTCTGAACGACCGGCTCCTATACCAGCACGTCATAACACAACGCGACACGGTCTGCTGCACAAATCGGTAGCAGCTGAGCTTCGAACGCCTGGTACCCGGCTCACGAACCGCGTTCGCAAGCCTTTAGCCACGGAGCGGTTAATTAGATATGATGCATCTGCTTTTATTCTAATAGCATTTATATGGCCATTTTTTAAATGTTTTCTGTGTCAATGTAACATGCATAATAAATACCACATAATTTATGTTCCAAAGATGGGTGGTTGGAAGGGTCGAATGTAATATGGGCCTAATTGCTGTCGTTTGAAAATAGTTAATTCATTTGTTCTCTCTCTCTCTCTCTCTCTCTCTCTCTCTCTCTCTCTCTCTCTCTCTCTCTCTCACTCGATCTCTCTCCCAGTGTGTGTGTGTGTGTGTGTGTGTGTGCATGTGTGCGTGCCTGCCTGCCTCTTTGTACACACCTGTTTGCCTCTTGGTCAAAGTGCAAGAGAAGTTAGTAAAATGTTTAGTGACAGGCCTAAGATACACCTGCTTTCATTTTAAAATATTACATCAGTGCACATAATGTAATCCCGTGGACGTAGAACCATTGGTGTGTACAGGTATAAGCTTTCACTTGCATTATGTCACTGTATTTTGAAGTCGTATGACTAGTCCCATCCCTCGCCTCTTTTCCTTCCCAGAAAACAATATCTGGCATCCATGTTACAAGGCCGGGACAACAAGTGAATCATACTTCTTGGTATGTGTTCAAATCCTAATTGAGCCAGAATTTAATTAATTGACCTGGGCTACTAGTTCAACCTAGTCTTAAAACGAGTGCCAGAAATGTCCGGGAAGTGAAGGCAACAGGCTTTACATTGACCACATCACCCATTGGATGCTGACAAATATGTGGCTGGCACCAGTTGCCCATTTCACTTTAAGGAGTTTAAAAGGGCCCTATATCTGTACTTTACCTATACAATCGGTCTCCCTAGCCAAGGAGTTAACGACATTGTTCGTAATCCCGTATATCCACGTGGGAAAACAGCAGCTGCGAGATTCGGCAGCGGATCGCGCCGTGCTGGTAACTTACAGGGGTATGTGAGCCGGTCGTTCAGAAAGCAAGGCAAGCTATGAACGTAAAAACTTGACTAGTACATCAACAGCAGCTGAAAAAATGCTGGTGTTGACTGCAACGTCCTGTAAGGGATATGCAACATAAACATAAAAATCCTATATAATGTTGACTTCGTCCAGTATGCCGCCTATCCATCAAATCTTTGATATAGAAACTGTTTCATTTTATATAGCTGTAGTGTTTCAATTGTTTGGCATTTATCTCATTCAGTAATGTTTGTGTTCAGTCCAAGTTTTTATATTTCTTTTTGTTTTCTTCTACTGCTACGATTATTCCCCGGCCAAGTGCCGAACTTCGTGTCTGTTATGATGGATGACTAATTCAGACACAATTGGGCCACGTGTCTACAGCAATGCCCAATGTCCGACATCTTGGTATTTGTCTAGGTTTAATGTTTATAATGGGCTCGTACAAAACCTTTATCACTCTCAGATCTCAGATGCACACAACAGAAAAGTCAGTCGCGTCCTTAAACGATACAAGCATCTTTATTGTTACACAGTACTACACGGGTCTGGCATAGACCGCCGGCTCCTACCGTTTCGCGTTCTGCCTATGCCCAGCACACCGTCTGCCACCAATATATAATGTCTTGCTCATCTAATCGTAAGACGACTATCATTGCTACATCTGATCTGTCTGACGAGAATACATCTTATCTATTCAATGATTTACCAGTTAACACATTACTACTCAGCACTACTCACACATACTGTGGTAACCACCAGCTCTGGTCACGGCGTGCCTCTGCCTGCCATTATTGTTGAAGTGTTGTCACACCAGGGCCAGCTGTCTAGCCATCACGTTTGTGTTCATCAAGCGACAGCTTCTAGTGCGTTGCTCCATCATTGCCGTCGTTCACAATAGAAACAATCTTCACTCAACTGCATCTCAGATGTTTCCCATTCCTTTAATACTTTCGAACACTGAAACACTTTCACACTCTTCAAAACACAACCGTCTTGGCTCACGTCTCATCGCCCTCTGTTCAGATCGCAACCTTTTCCGGCTTTGACCTGGGCGTCACGTGACCACATAGCTCCCCCACTAATCTGCCAGTGTTCGCTTGCATTTTTGAACTGTGTGTCAACGACATCTCTCTAGTTTCTACGCTTGACACACTTGCTGTGTTTCTAGTAATCCATCTCATGGCAATATGCCCCCCCCACTTACCTTTTTTAATGTGTAAACATTTTTACTACCTTACTCTATTCTTATTCTTCATGACATGAGTGGATAAGTACACCACTACCGTTTGTTTTAGTGGACTCTATGGTCGCACGCTTTGGTCTCTCTCATATATTTGCACATATCTGTACGTCTATTGTCATTACATATGAAGCTTATCTCTTCCATGATTCATTTAGACTCGTGACAGTTTTCATCAATAAACACATCACATAACAAACAACAAAAAATATATATATTATGCTGGACACGGTAACCCGTCTACACCTAGACTTCCGTGTAGTCACAGCCTCCTTTTCAAGTTCAGAGGTTATGTGATCTAGTCTGACGTAGGATCCAATGTTTCAACAAACATCCCTAGCAGCTCCTCAATCATGTACTATACATGAGCATCCCTACTCAATCCAAGCCCCAGGCTCTGAGTAAGGTCATATGTGTGATTATGGACTATGGCTTCACTGTCCCTTCTTGTATCAATGGATTGCTCTTGCTTTGACTTTGACGTTACTGAGTTATGTTTGACCTTGGTGCTGCTTTGATGCTTGTAGTGTATTTATTTCTTCTGTACTTTAGATAGGTATTTCTATTTTGGGGTATGTTTACCTGATCTCTCTTTGTCTGGTAGCTATCATTAGCCCATGGATGTTA
The DNA here is from genome assembly GCA_014155875.1 of Cepaea nemoralis. Classification (NCBI taxonomy): domain Eukaryota; kingdom Metazoa; phylum Mollusca; class Gastropoda; order Stylommatophora; family Helicidae; genus Cepaea; species Cepaea nemoralis. The sequence goes on along the minus strand of JACEFZ010016553.1, from coordinate 561,308 downwards.
TGGCGATGCTGGTTTTCTGTTTGTTCTATACCACTTCTCTATGCAATCTATACCTTTGCCATATTCAATTATGCATTTGCCAATGAGACTTATTTACCTCATTGTATCATCATATCCATACAATGCATAAGTGTTCTATACAACCCACACATACTAATACTATATCGATGTCATGTATACATATTTTATCCCAATCAATGACATGAATGAAAGTATATTCCATCCCATGTTTACATGTTCTACAATTTATCATCACTGTACATTGAAGCAATAAAGTAATATAACATCTATATACAACATGTTTGTTCTCATTTGAAATATTCTGGTTTAGAACATTTCTGCAAATTTGTACCTGTTTGGTTTCTTTCAAATTTACATTGCACTTATTTGGTTTCTCTCAAATTTACATTTCCACTTATTGTTGTTTCATAAGTTCTGTGGACTTATGACCATTTTCTGCTTTACCATTTGCCTCAATTTGCACATTATGTTTCAAATGTAACCACATGTGTCGTATTATTGGACTTGTAGTTTTACTGTTTGCAACATATAGTCATTGTGCTATAGAGACTTCAAATAGTAGACTCATTGATGTGTCTCCCAGACTATATGTAGTGGATCTTTTCATAAAATCCTATGTTCTCCTGAGATATTCAGTTTCAAAATCTATAATAGTCTCTATAAGTATTCATTACTTGTCATAATGATGATGACTGGAATGATAACATGATAATATCACCATCAAAGGAAATAATAGTTTGCCAAAAATGTTGTTGATGATGAAAATGCTACCACTTCTAGTTCTAAATTCCTGTCTTGAACCTAGAATCTTTGGTAAATACTTGTGAGCTGTAGATCACTCCTGTATCCATTCAACAGTGGCTTGTAACTAGTCTGGTGGTATATGGACTTGCATGGTGCTCATCTTGTGCTCAAGTGGCGTATGACTTATATCTGCAGCTGCATTCTTACTCTCCATTTAGCTTCAGATGCACTAATACTGTCTGAAAATAATAACACAGTGGGATGTACGTATCTATGTACATATGTATATACAACAGTATTCATACACGAGATAGTAGTAACAATTTTAAGCTGTTTACCATTTACATGCAATGTCCTGATTAGCAATTCAGAGTGCATTCAGTTGATTCAGCAAGAACCCTGGCTATGAGGTGATTTACAGGTGATGTGTTGTACATTTGCAATGTTTTCCTTTGCTATTTACATCAATGTTTACATGTTTGCATGACATTTCATAGATATCAACATCAGAATGAAGTAGAAGTATCACTTTAAACTCCATTTGACATTGATCATAATATACTATCATGATGGCATCACTTGGACAGTATATCATATCGCTTTAGCTCCTCTATATGATAGCTGTAGTTAATGTTATTATTCTGACATTTGATGTTTTTATCACAGTATGTTCATTCACCAATACTATCATAACTAAGCACATTGGCACCTTTCCGTCTTGACAGACGATAGTTTGGTAGCATTGTGCTTCAAAAGGCTTAATAACTACGATCCATGGCGTGGCGAGTGTGGCTGGTAAGGCCAATTCTTGCTGCAAATGTTTGCCCACAGTAGGTGCATGTGAAAACATGGTCACTTCCACCATTTTGCACCTATCTTACGTCTCTCACGCTCTGTGTGTGCTTTATCTGCAATCATTTTCTCCTTTGTCTTTATTCCATTTCTGATAGTTGCCCTCCATGCAACACGTTCAGCGGCGACGTGCTCCCAATGTGCATTATCAATGCCTGTATCAATCATGTCCCGCTTACACACATCTTTGTATCGTAGTAGAGGCCGACCCTGAGATCTCCTACCCGTCTGTAATTCACCAAAAAGATGTCCTTTGGTATTCTACCATCATCCATCCTCCTAACAGTGTCCTATCCATCTAAGTCTACGAAGACTGAGCATGGAATACACCGTCACACAACCTGATCTTTCCAATACTTCAGTATTTGTGATTTTGTCTTGCCACTTAATACCAAGTATTCTTCGCAGACACCGCATATGAAAGCTGTTTAAACGTTTCTCTTGGCGTGAGTAAGTTGTCCAGGTTTCACTGCCATAAAGAAGAGTACTAAGGACACAGGCTTGGTAGACGAGGACTTTTGTTTTGGCAGTAAGCTTCCTGTTCTCCCAGACTATTTTTGCTAACATGTTCATTGTTGTTGCTGCCTTGCCAATCCTGATGTTGATTCCTGATCGAGGGATAATTTGCTATTTACCTCTGATCCTAGATATGTAAAATGGTCTACTATCTCCAGTTCGGCGTCGTCAATAAAGATTGATGGTACACCATGTGCACCTTGTGACATAATCTGTGTCTTCTTTTTGTTAATTGTTAAACCAAATTCAGAACAAGCATTGGAGAACTGCAGATAGTAGATGTTGTAATTCTTCCTCAGAGTGGGTCGTAATCGCAGCATCATCCGCAAAAAGCAACTCTCTGATTAGTACCCTGCTAATTTTGGTCTTGGCCTTCAATCTCTGAGCATTATAGAGGCCACCATCTGAGCGTGAGTGAATGTATATACCGTCATCCTGATCACGAAAGGCATATTTCAGTAGAAGTGAAAAGTATATCCCAAAGAGGGTGGGGGCTAGTACACAATCTTGCTTAACTCCACTCTTGATTTCAAACTCTTCTGAAGTTGAGCCATCAAACTTGATTATACCTCTCATGCCTGTGTGGAACGATTCCACAATGGACAGAAGAGTTGGTGGGCAGCCAATCTTCTTTAGTGCTTTGAACAGACCCTCACGACTGACAAATCGAATGCCTTTGTGAGGTCAATGAAGGCAATAAACAGTGGCTGATTTTGTTCCCGGCATTTTTCTTGCATCTGTCGCAATGAGAATATCATATCAATCGGTAGACCGGTTCTGACGGAAGCCGCACTGTGATTCGGGTAGACTTGATCTCCAGGACTCGAAGTCTGTGTAGGACAATTCTGGCAAATACTTTCCCAACAATACACAGAAGTAGATACCCTATAGTTGTTACAGTCGCTCCGATCTCCCTTGTTCTTGTACAGCGTTATGATGTTTGAATCTTTGAAATCCTGTGGGACTTGTCCTTCTCGCCAGCATAGCTCTATTAGCTGGCTGGATCTGTAGAGCGAGTGTGTCTTGCCCACTCCTGAATACCTCTATTGGAATCCCATCCTTACCTGGAGCCTTGCCCAGATGCAAGTTCATTTATAGCACACTTAACTTCTGTTATAGTGGGAAGTGTGTCCAGGTGGTCAAGAGTTGGCAGGGCCTCTATGGCGTTGAGGGCATCATCCGCTAGCTTGGTCTCACTTGAGTAAATCTCTAAATAGTGCTCGACCCATCTATCCATCTGCTGTTTCTTATCAGTGATGATTTCTCCGGTCAAGGTTTTCAGCGGTGCACTTCTTTTGATCATCGGACCAATGGCTTTCTTTACCCCTTCATATATGCTTCTGATGTTTCCCTTATCACTTGCGATTTGAATGGACTCACATAACTTGATCCAATAGTCATTCGCACACTGCATGGCAGCCCTTTTGTACATCCTTCCTCGCTTGCTTCAACTCACTCAGAGTGTTACGCGTTGGTCTTTCCTTGTTTCTTAAGAGAGCTATCTTCTTTTTATCAATCAAGGGCTGCAGTATCTGGCTGTTTGCCGCAAACCAGTCCTGCCTCTTATGATCCACAGTGCCGTAAACCCCTACCGCTGTTTTATAAATAGTTTTCCTTAAGTTTACTCCATTTATCATTTACTATACAATTTTCTGATGTATTATTGAAAGCGTCTTCAAGTTGCTGTTGAAATTCAAAGCACTTTCCAGGATCGTGAGTGTTAGTTATGGGGCTAGACTTGTGTTTAGCTGTGTAGATTCTCTTTGGTCTCAGTCTAACCCTTGCAACAACCAAAGAATGATCTGTATCACAGTCAGCACTGTGGTAACTTCGAGTTAATGATGTATGGTTCAGATGTTGTCTCCGTGTGATAATGAAGTCCAGCTGATGCCAATGGCTGGATCTTGGATGTTTCCATGTGACCTTATGCATCTCTTTTGTTTTAAAAAAGGAGTTTGTAATACATAGGTCATTTCTAGTGCAATGCTCCAGCAGCCTTTGCCCATTATCATTCATGCGACCGATGTTGTATTTTCCAAGGCACACTGGCCATGAACTCGAGTCCTTGCCCACACGACCATTGAAATCACCGAGCATATAAATGTAGTCGGATTTTGGAACTGCCTTGATCGCAGAGTCTAGCTGCTCATAGAACGTATCCTTCACATCATCAGAGGAAGCGAGTGTCGGTGCATATGCAGTGAGAATGGTGGCAAATCCACAAGAGGTTGCCAAGCGCAGTGATAGTAATCTTTCATTACCTCCAGCTGGGATATCAATCATTCCAGTAGCGAATTCTTCACAGCAAAGTCCATACCATGTTGCCTTTTTTCTGCCTGCTCTCTTCCCTTCCAAAATAAGGTGTAATTGTTTTCACTGAGTGACCCTTCCTCAGCGAGGCGAGTCTCCTGCAGGCCAGCAATATCAATGTTAAGACGATTGAGTTCAGCATCAATCACAGCCGTTTTTCTCACATCGTCAATATTTGTCAAGTCAGTGGAAAATCCTGGACACATGGTTCTCACGTTCCAGGTTGCAAGCCGTAGCTTGAGGTTTCTATTCTTTTTATTAGTACCTGGTGCATTGGTTTTACAGCCTGCGATTCAGATTTTGTCCTAGCCCCAAGCACCCATTGAAGCAGGCAGGCTGTGGCGGATCAGCACCATATTGGCTGGGGGCTGCCCAGCTTGAGGCGGGCGGTAGCTGATCAGTGACACCTGTAGGTGTCTCCCACCGTCAGAGGCAACGCGTGGCGCCCCATGTCTACGCCAACTGACAAGGACTTATAACCTGTAACAGTTGCCTCTCGCTTTGATTCCGAGACCGGTTAAGACCAGGGATGGAGTTATTGCCTCTCCATAGCACAAAGCCTGGGCTAAAATAAAGAAACCATGTGTTGCCCATGCAGCATGATCCCTCTCTCGGCCTGCCTAGTTCACTCCAGAGGAAAGTTGACACCTATAATCTGGAACAAGACAAGCTGCAGAAGCTGCCGGATCAGCAAAGCAATGCTCTAACTGTCCACCTGTCGGAGCTTCGATCCTAGACCAGCTGCCAACCAAGGCTTAGGGCCTGGTCTGCCCTGCTATGACTTATTTTGTCTTTGGGTTGCATTTCCTCCCACCAGGATAAGGCTAGTACCGTCCAATAGCGCTCTTCCGCCCGAAGCCGTTGGCACAATGTGGGGTGTCGGGTTTGGTAAGCGCCGCCGAACATTCGGCGCTGACAGAAAGCAGGTAGTACCGTCTACTGTCATACGGTAGCTCAGTCATATCTGACTAAGACCTAAGTCATAACTAAGCATTCATTCTGTATTTTAAACAAAATATATCTACACTAAACTATCTTCTATTGTAAAATATATATATATCTTCTATCTACATATCACAAGGCAACAGTTTCATTGGAAATATATGATGTTATCTATATTTATTGTGATCGTAATCTTCGTCAGAAGATGTACCAGCAGATTTTCCCGATAGATTTCTGGCATAACATGTGGGTTGAATGAGATTATATTCTGCAAGTTTATTGATCTTTGTTATGGTTGTACTATTTAAGTATTGTGTTAATTCTTGCTGAACCATTGCTGTACTTTCAGTAAATGATGGCCAGTGTGGTCGGCAATGTTCAATGAGACAGTCTACTTTGTCTTTTTCTTTGCTAGTTAAATTTGGTCTGAATGATAGTGCATCCCATGTGATAATTTCTTGAGTGGATTGTGTTGGTAAATTTAAATCAATATGGGATGACTGTTGGTCTTTAGTAGGGTGGTCCTCCATAATCTTGTTATCTTTTTCTCATTTTTCTAAGGCTTGTCTTGTACATTCTTTTAAATTTGGAATACTTCCCATCATTAATTCTGCTGTAGTTTGTGTTAGGACTGCTGCGAGTATCTGTCCTTGGTAGTATGGGCAGTCAATGTCTATCATTGCTGTGTTATATTCTTCTAGAGAACCGCCAAATGTTTTACAAGTCACTTTCTTGCCTATATAGTCCTTGTCCTTTATCAGTTTCTCATGTACCCCCACAATTGATGTAGCTGTGTCTCGTATCATATTTAGAACTTGTCCATTCACGAACGCTGTTTGGAACTTCTGAGTTGTCTCATCATCCTGAGCTGAGTGAGTTTCTTGTATGTATCTCCCATTTTGCTATTGTCATATTGTCTGGTATCTACGTCTGGTGTATTTTGTGCTTTGTGGTTCGTCCTCGTCGCTGCTAGACGTTACACATGCCAGGCTGGCATTCATCAGTTGCTTTAATTTGCAAGTCTTGGCTAGGTGTCCAAGACTTGGCAAAGATAACATATTACATTGCTCTATAGTCTGAGACTTTGTCTAGTCTTTTTACCGATAGTCATAAGTTTGGATTTCTGTCACAATCTCAACTGATCCGTGCTGTTTGTTGCAGTAATTGCAATCTATCATTCTACCCGTCTTTGGTGTGTTATATGGTCTCTGCTGGATTGGTCTTGTATTGGTACGGTCGACTATCCTCTGTTTGGTCATTGTATTGGTGGTATCTATTTGATGGATTACTACTCTTTTGATTTGACAATCTGGCTGCCGCCCCTATTATTAGTTCAGGTTGGGCCCCTTCTGCAAAAACTTCTTTATGTGCGTTGTAGTACGCTTCTCCTCTGGACTTCCATCTCAGATACGGACGCACATTTATGTTCCTATCAGGAACGTTGCCATGTTATCAGGCACTGCTGAGACTAACTTGTCTCTAAGCATTAGAGTCTCTTAATTTGCCAAAGTCAGTACCTACCCCTGCTGATTTCAACCATTTATCAAATAGTGATGTGGTTTCAGTTGTAAAGTCTAGGAAGGTCTGGTTTGCCTTCGGGGTTAAAGCCTGTAAGCTGTGCGAAGTCCTGCCTGATCTAAGGAAAAATGTGCTAGGACTCGCTCTTTTATGTACTGATAATCTGTTCGACGATTCTCAGATATCATCTCTTCAAATTTAAGGGGCTCCATGGCAAGGTGCTTATGGAATAAGATCGCCTAATCTTCAATTGCAACCTTATAGTGGTTCATGAGGACTTCGACATTAGTCACCCATGCTGATACAGAGTCACCTTGCGTGAAGTTACTAATGATACCCTGATATCTCTTGATTGGGTTCAGGTTTTTGACTGCTAGTTTATTCTTTGCAATTTCAGCTTCCTTTTCCATTTCTAACAATTTAACTTTAATGTTACCCTCAATATCTTTGTCTTTCATGATTTGATCGGCTGCCAGTTTGTCTTTTTCAACCTGTAGTCTTTTTGCTTCGAGATCTAATCTTTCTCTTTCTACAGCTAAGTCTTTATCTCTTTGTTTTTCTTGTGCTTCCCTAAAATCTCTAGCTGCTTTATCTTGTGCTTCTCTAGCCTCTCTAACTGCGGCCCTGTCTTCTCTTTGTTGTGCCTGAAATTCTGAGACTTTTTCCTGCCCATGTCATAAGTTCTGGGCCTTTATAGCCACATTTCTCCCCAAGTGCAATAAAGTCTGCTAATGTAGACATGTTGTGGTTGAGTACCTGTCTACTATATATGTGTCAATAACCTGTAGTTGAAACTATGCACAATGTCTTCAGATAATAGTATCTGTGCTGCCAATGGTAAAGAATCTCAATAGAAAGAATCTATTTCAGTCAGAGTCTCTGTTAATCTTACTCTGGTGAAGCTGACTGTGATAACTTGCTGTACTGCTGTTCAACAAGAATGATAACAATACTGGACAACAATAACACCACACCTATCAGAAGTTTTAGCTAAATGACATAACACCTGTGGACAAAATAATCACAAATAATAGAGACATTAATGACGTTAAAGAACAACAAATAATGGACTAGGTTACAAAACAAGACAAAGTTCTCGCTAGCAGTCGAAAATTTACTTGAATTTTAAGTCAATTTCGAATGCTAACCGAACGGAAAGTACTGTTGGGTGACGATGAAATAACCACAAATGTAACCCCCCAACCTCCCACTAATGATGAGGGTGAGTAACCATAATAATGAAAGGGTGCCTGTTGACTCTGAACTACCAAGCAAGACACATACACAAATCAAATGGAAGCAACTCAACCTGTGTATATTCAGCTCCGGTGTCCTTGGTGGCTTGGTCCAGATGCTTGGCTCCACTTCGGAATTGGTCAGAACTTGATAGGGACTCGCTTAGCTGCACTCTGGGTTGATTAGGACTCAGTCCAAGTTGGATCCTCAAAAGGTGCTGCTCCAGAAAAATGATGTGAAAAGTTCTTGCCCTACTACTGCTGCCTGTTGACAAGTGAATCTGAAAAATATTCTTGAACCTAACATTGTCATTAGTTTAATAGTGCATTGTAGTGCGTAAAGCACACGAGGATGGCTCTGTAGTGTTGCTTGGTGTGGCTGAGTGCCATAATTCTCCTTGAAATCAATTTTGGAATTTTAATAAATTCTTGCCACTGCACACTCATTTATTATGTTAAACAATCAAGTAGTGTGATGTTGGGGTGAGACGTGAGACGATCTGTTCTAGTCAGTAGCCATATTTATTTGATGACCTTGGTCAATGTCACTCTCTTTGACTTCATGAACACAACTTTTCACTGTTAATTCTATGTTCTGAAGGCACTGTTTACTTGCTAACTCACACTCTTTGACGTTGAAGTATCATTCTTTGTTAACTTTGGTTTCAATATCAAACGGACGTTGCACCCACGTGCCAAGTGCCGAACTCGTGTCTGCTATGATGGATGACTAATTCAGACACAATTGGGCCACGTTTCTACAGCAATGCCCACTGTCCGACATCTTGGTATTTGCCTAGGTTTCATGTTTATAACGGGCTCGTACAAAACCTTTATCACTCTCAGATCTCAGATGCACACAACAGAAAAGTCAGTCGCGTCCTTAAACGATACAAGCATCTTTATTGTTACACAGTACTACACGGGTCTGGCATAGACCGCCGGCTCCTACCGTTTTGCGTTCTGTTTATGCCCAGCACAACGTCTGCCACCAATATATAATGTCTTGCTCATCTAATCGTTAGACGACTATCACTGCTACATCTGATCTGTCTGACGAGAATACATCTTATCTATTCTATGATTTACCAGTTAACACATTACTACTCAGCACTACTCACACATACTGTGGTAACCACCAGCTCTGGTTACGGCGTGCCTCTGCCTGTAATTATTGTTGAAGTGTTGTCACACCAGGGCCAGCTGTCTAGCCATCACGTTTGTGTTCATCAAGCGACAGCTTCAGTGCGTTGCTCCATCATTGCCGTCGTTCACAATAGAAACAATCTTCACTCAACTGCATCTCAGATGTTTCCCATTCCTTTGAATACTTTCGAACACTGAGACACTTTCACAGCTCTTCAAAACACAACCGTCTTTGCTCACATCCCATCGCCCTCTGTTCAGATCGCAACCTTTTCCGGCTTTGACCTGGGCGCTTCACGTGACCACATTAGCTCCACCCACTAATCTGGCAGTGTTCGCTTGCATGTTTGAACTGTGAGTCAACTACTTCTCTCTAGTTTCTACGGTTGACACACTTGCTTTGTTGCTGTGTTTCTCGTAATCCATCTCATGCCCCCCCCCCCCCCACTTCCCCCATTTATTGATGTAACCACATTTTGGAAGCTACACTTTTTTCCTCACATTGTCTTTTGATTGTCGGTGTTTTGCACTACACAGTAATACTTATAGGCAACACTTGATCAATCTTAGTTTTAATTCTTAATTTAGTTATATGGATGTGAAAAGCTGTGTAGAAAGGTATGTTGTTATATTTTCTCTAAAGGGTGAAAGACCAGGGTTGTCTATCATGAATCCCATGTACTTCTCTGCTAGTGGAGTGCAGGAGACAGAGGAAGAACCTTACTTCAGGAAATTTTGGGTATCATGTTATAATGTTTGTGTACTTGTTCCATTCTGTTTGCATAGACTAAAGAAAGGCCGTCAATGGTGTACAATATCAGAATTTGCGGAGCATGGTCAGAGATAGGGGTTGACCTAATATCACATCACACGTTCCCTTGATTTCTTGGAAAATTAAATCGGATACCTAGTCTTCCCAGATAAAGACAAAAGCTGGAGAACACGTGTGCAATTTGTGCTCGTTAACAATCCCATAGCCGTTATAAATCTTAAATAGTATACTGTAAGACCCCTGCCCTGGCAAAACTGTTAGGAAAGAAACCTTATCCACTGGTAGATAAGAGTCCTTTACCTTGGGTGGCATTTATCTAGAGGAAGCCAACTTGTCACAACTGCATGCTGAAGTCAGACACTGTTGTTTGGGGTGTGGGGGTACCAATCTCAATAGAGGAACGAAGAAAAACAAGAAGAATCACTGTATCGTGGAAAATAAGCAGCTATCAGAGTAGCTGGTGAAACATTTGGTTGGTTTGAGGTGCAGGGGCTAGTGGTATATGGCTGATTTCTACCCCCAAGCCTGTTAACACTTGTGCAGAAAAAGTAATAAGAGACATCAAGAGAAAATGTTTATCCATTCATGTTGTGAAGGTTCAGTTTCTGACCTCAGATATGTAGTGGACATGGTCCTCGTTCGAGGGGTGCGAGGGCATTGGAGGTGTGTTGAGAGACAGTGAAGATTAACGTCTTTTTGTTTGCGAACTTTAAAAAACAAAGTAACAATGATGTCCACAGATACAACTGCATACCAACCAAGAGTTACAGTCAACAGAGAGTAAACTGAAAATATTATTGGTTTTAGGTAGCTGTAGGGACGGTTCAGGGAAGGTCAGATGTCAGCTGGCCATGGCAATGCAGAAGTTGAGCAGAGTTGGCAGCCTGTGGCAAAGCATCAACGTGCAATTTAAAGTACCATTGTTGAAAGCGTGCATCCTTTCAAAAGCAACACATGGATGCAGGTCATCGAGCTTGAATTTGGTGGCTGTAGAAAAGTTCTTGGAGAATTGTGACCTAGGAAGAGGAAAGGTGCTGACATTCTGTGAGATTTGGACATCTAATAACGCTGGTTCAGGTCTTGGAAAGCAAATGATATGGTTATATTAAACGTCAATGGCTTGGTATTAACAATGATGGAAGGTGTGGTTAGTGGAAGAAGGGTCAACCAGCACGAATGTGGATAAATACAGGGCATTGAAGACACAGTCGGCACGGGCGTGCATGAGTTCGATAAATTGGCATGAGTTCGAGAAACTTCTCGATTAACTGTGATGGTAGTGACATTCTGCAAAGAACCTACCACGTGACAACGACAGAATGAAACACACTACATTCATTCTGGGAGCTACAATAACACAGTTGCTAGCACGCTTGCCCACCGGCACAGTGATCATGTGTTTACATCTCCATCGAGGCAAATGTCTAAACAGTGTGACATTGATCATATCACTTGGAGTGTACTGATGGTCTTTTAAAATATGGGGATGTCACCATACACCCAATGTACCTCAAGACATGTAAACATTCTCCTATGCTTTACCTTACTTGCTGCTGTTAAACATGATATGTTAACTGCAGTGTGAATTTATTCAGAATAACGAAACACGGAAAATATGAACTGCAAACTCGAAGATAAACATACATTACAATGGAGAAGTTAAAAGTTAGTTGCACATCCTTGTACTGGATGTTATAATCAACCACAGTCTTTTTTAAATCTACATGTGACAGTCAACAACACACGGTCTACTTCCAAATCACATATTGCTGAATTTAAACCCAGCATGTCAGGTTTATAAAGCTGCGTTTACTGTCCCTAACCCACAGACACCGACGATGGTGAACTTCTGTGTGTGTGGGAAAAAGTGCTGTGACACTCAGACATTTGCTATAGGCCATCTCAAGTGACAGTAATGAACATATGCAACTCTGGCACCAACCAACTTCCTTCCATCAAGATCTGTATGCGAATGTCACGAACATGAATCGACCTACTGCTTTAATTTGAGCCATTATTATAGAGGTCTGAGTGCGAGTGAAGATGAAGTTATTATGATGATTCTTCGGGTACTTGGTCTGGTGTATATATTGGAATTATGTCTTTCAGATTCTCTCGGTGATCTGATACATTGATGAAGATGATGTTGTTTTTATAATTATTGCCCAGCTGTGTGAATTTTCTCTATACCCTCTCTCTTTGTCAGTACTCCTTTGCTTCTCTTACCTACACTTCCCACATAAGGCTAATTGCTAATTTTTATGTTCTACCTCATGTGGCGATATGTCCCATAACATGATTGTCATTAGCAAGAAGCAAAGAAGTCATGTCAAGACACATGCGCTGAAACTTGTCTGCTCTTGATTGCAGGTCATAAACGACAACGAGTTCAACAGTTCAGCAGAATAAGGCACAGCAAATGGGCAACAAGAGCTCACCGGCTAGTTATTACATGGAAAATGGGTAAGAAATCAAATTACACAACTACATGTTTAGCGTTAATTTAATCAGACATTGAAATATCAACTTTTAACTCTTTCTGTCCGAGGTAGGAAAAGTGGTCGGCATTACGAAAAGCTTGGAAGCAACGAATATGTGATCCTGAAACGAATGTTGCAAATACCTTAGGCGGCCAGAGCAACTAACAATAATTGAATGTAAGGGGTTAATATACGTATAATATTATACACAATTATAAGTCAGAGATAGATGTCAGTCATGTCATGAGCAGAAACATTGGAAAACATCGTGACAACTGGAAAGATCTGTGGTAAAAGAGGCAGAGGCAGACAGAGAGAAATAATGCTGGATGGACTGAGACGATGGCATGGAGGATTAGCAACAGTAAAACTGGCACGTCGTGGATGATGCAGATAATATCATACCCCACTGCCTTCACTTGCTGGGACATTTCCTGGTACCCATCTGAGGCTGGGTTGAACAAGGAGCCGGGTACACTTTATTTTACATCCTAAACAATACTGATGACACTCATTGAATTCTGTCAGGTCCATGGACATAAAATAATGATGAATTCATGCCGGGATTTCTTTCATTGGGGTCAACACATGGCAGTTTGGGTTAGAGAATAAGGATCAGAGTGAGAAGGCAAGCCCAGTCCTAACAAATACTTTTAAGTCTTATATGTTGGCTTAAAGACAAGACGGCACCTGGCTTATAAGTACACTGGCCTGACCGATGGGCAACGGTAAGGCAGTTTGGAATTAACATTTATTCGCTGGAAGGCAACAGGCATCACACCTTGGAAGTCAGATGTGTTGGTCTACAGACAACAGATATCACAGCTTGCAGTCAAATGTGTTGGTCTACAGACAACAGATATCATAGCTTGAAGACACATGTGTTGGTCTACAGACAACAGATATCACAGCTTGAAAGTTAGATGTGTTGGTCTACATACGACAAATATCACAGCTTGAAAGTCAGATGTGTTGGTCTACAGACAACAGATATCACAGCTTGAAAGTCAGATGTGTTGGTCAACAGACAACAGATATCACAGCTTGAAAGTCAGATGTGTTGGTCTACAGACAAGGGGATATCACAGCTTGAAAGTCAGATATGTTGGTCTACAGACAACATATATCACAGCTTGAAAGTCAGATGTGTTGGTCTAGAGACAACATATATCACAGCTTGAAAGTCAGATGTGTTGGTCAACAGACAAGGGAATATCACAGCTTGGAATCACATGTGTTGGTTTACAGACAACAGATATCACAGCTTGGAATCACATGTGTTGGTCTTCAGACAACAGATATCACATCTTGAAGTCACATGTGTTGATCTACAGACAACAAGTATCACAGCTTGGAAGTCAAATATGTTGATCTAAAGACGACAGGTTCACATCTTGAAAGTCAGATGTGTTGGCTGAAAGACAACAGGTATCACGGCTTGGAAGTCAGATGTTTAGGTCTATAGACGTGAGGATATTGCAGCTTGGAAGTCATAGGTGTTGGTCCACATACAACAGATATCGCAGATTGAAAGTCGGATGTGTTGGTTAAAAGAGAACATGTATCATGGCTTGGAAGTCAGATGTGTTGGTCTAAAGACAAAATATATCATAGCTTGAAAGTTGGATGTATTGGTTGAAAGCGAACAGGCTTGAAAGTCAAATGTGTTGGTCTAAAGACATAAGAATATCACAGTTTGGAAGTCACATGTGTTGGTCCACAAACAACAGATATCACAACTTGAAAGTCATATGTGCTAGTGTGGATGTGTTGGTTGAAAGAGAACAGATATCACAGATTTACAGTAAGTGAACACAATGCAAACCAGTGTGCTTTTCAGAATAAAAGAGGAAGAATAAAATTAAATATTTAATTCTCTAAACCAATGCAACAAATTCCTTAGACCTTGATCCCAAATGGAAGCCACTCTGTTATAAGCAGCCACTGTTTTATTTAGAAACATTGCAAATATGTGGAAATGTAGATATCAAACAAAACCACTTCTATACTCTTTGTGCTGAATGTGTTTACTCTGCCAGTCTCAGACAACTGTTACATTTAAAGTCATGTCTGTCCAAATGAGAACATGTTAACAGATTAAGTGGAACACGGTAGGTCAAAGTACTTTGTATAGGAAAAGGACTTCAAAGTATTGTCTTGGCGAGGTTGGGTTAAATTAAAAACAGCCCAAGGCAGGAGTTACGAAAAGGAAACGATGTTTGAAATGAAATGATGTGAGAAAAGAGAAAATTAAACAAAATAATAGTTCTCTTTTCACAATGCAAGATGTAAGCACAAACCGTTTAACACATTCTTTTGTTTACTTTGGCAGTTGATTGGTGAAGGTTGATGTGATAGCAGCACTCAATCTACTACATGGAGGAAATGAAATGTTTCATTGCAAAACAAGGAGCTGACACATTCAAGATGGTGGATGATATATTTACCAAATTACCCCTCATATGCCATCTGCTCGTGGAACAAATGAACCTTATATTGTATTGCAAATTTGCTGTGACATTTAAAGACCAGAAAACAAGCATTCGGGGTGACCAAGTATTCAAAATGAGATAACGCCTGCTCAACATATTATTTCCTTTTACCCTGGTGTTTCATTTTAAACAGCACTTTTATTCCTGGTTATAATACCAGTATAGTTTTGAGAGCCATGGAAATAAATTGACCATAAACTTGTAGCAGGACATTAAAACTCAGAGAGAACAATCCTGCACCAAATAATCATGACCTTTATGAGTTAATGGCTTGTACATAATAACGTGTTGTGCCAGAGCATGCGAATAAGTTACTTTTTCTTTGTAATTTGGTAGATACCGTTTTCATTACACATGAATAGGATCCTGATGTCATATAATGAAGCTTCAGTATCTCTAAAATACTACTACACATTCTCAACATATGTATTTGTATTTGCTAGTCTTGTGGAATGTAGGTCTCCCCGGCGAAGGAGTTAATGACGTTGTTCGTAATCCCATATACTCTCGTACGAAACACAGCTGCGCGAGATTCTGCAGCGGATCGAGTCGCGATGGTTACTTACGGATCCATGTGAGCCAGTCGCTCAGAAAGCAATAGCAAACTACTGAACGCAAAACTTGCCAAGACATCAACAGATGCTGAAAAGTGCTGATATTGACTACAATGTCCTGTAAAGGATATGCGAAAAGAAAAAAAAAATGTCTTGTGGAATACATGTATGAGTATAATGGTTTTATAATAACTGCACAAACCAAATTATTGGACTGATGTCTCAAACATTGCAGTAAAATAGCACGGTTCAACATTGTCTTCCTACCATCATTGGACTTGCAATGTTAGAATTAGAAATTAACAGCGGAAAGGAACAGAACAATTAACAACAGAAAGGAAACGAACAATTGAAATAACAGAAATGAAAGGCATACATTGAATTTGTAATGTAACGCGTGATACAATCAGATTGTTTTCTCAAGATTTTCTCCATTGCTACGAGGTTCGTGCATCTGAGCGAAACCATCCTTGAGTTTACCAGGCTGATATACTGAATGCTGTACGAGAAGTAAGATGTTTGTGAGAACCAAGTCATTACTGTGAATCTACAACCATGATCAGACTGCCAGAACATCAAGTCGAAAGATGTGTGGCCAAACAAGAATACTATGCAGGAAGCTAAAGATGATTAATAAACCAACACAGTGTCGTTAGCCGCTACACGCTGGATTTACTGAGGAGGGGATCCTAGCACTTATGGACTGAAAAGTTCGATGTGCAATGAGGATGATCTGTCGACTAACTAACTAACTAAATCTTTGCCAATAAATGTAGAGGAGAGTTGAAGTTGTTGAGCTTGAGTCACTTATGCAGCCAGGACTATATTAAGTTTGTGTTTCATAGAATCTATTCATCTGATTCTTAGTCTTCTTCTAACTGTAACGCCAGACTTCTTTTATTGTATGACAAGCCAGTAACCGACTGAGCTTTATTCTCACAAGATGTCTGAACCCTTTATTTGTTATCGCTGTATAAATTCAATGCAGCTTATATTACCTATAATACGTATGTTAATATTCCTCATTTCTATCTCATCTAGTGAAACCAGCTTTGTAGAGTATAAAATGGGAAAATACATTTCACGTGTTTAATTGCAGTCACTGACAAATGTATGCATTGCTTGGCGTGCAGTGGATTATGGAGAATATATATGATACTACAAAATATTTTGTTCTTTTGATTTTACTTTTTAAATACAGCTTCATTTCCAATAAACTGTTATATTCCATAATAATTTTCTTATTCCTGTTAGATACAGTACTTGTAAACAGTGTGTATTTTTATTGCATTATTTGAATTTATTCTTCTCTTAATTTAATATATCTCCATAAATAAAATGTGGTTTTTGTTTTTAAATTTTGGTCATGTTAGCTGCATGTTAGATGTATCTTGATTTTGTCAGAAATTAATTTTCTTTAGTTGTAGACGACAGTTTCAGATTCAATATATGGACTTGTGTTCATTTTTCCATAAGGCTGTAGATTACAATTTGTAAATGCATGTTCATTAAATTATTTGAATACCATCATCGTCAAGCGCTTTGTTTATTAGCATGATCAATCTTTTCTCTCCTCATTCTATAGTGTTGATTATTATGTAAGATACTGACATCTTTCCATACCATGGTGTAGTTTTGTAAAGTATCCTTCTCTTTGTCTTCCTCTAAAATGTACCTTGCAAAGTACTAACATTGCTGCATGTCGTGGTGCAAAACCGTCCATCTTTCTTTCTGCCTTCCTCCAATTGTTATATTCTCACATGGCAAGATAATATTGACTCCTCCTCTCGGTGCCTATGATGAGTTTCTTGTGTGCTTTGGGCTCTATGAAAACATACTCAAGAGGGTGGAGAGATGATATTCACCTCTAGCACAAGTAAACCTTATGTGGTTCAAGTGTTGATGGCATGAGTTTGTACCATAAAGAAACAGACTTTCCTCCTAATACAGGGGTAGTATATCAGATGTCTACACATCTCAGATAATAGTGACAAACTGTGAAGACCCATATGTACATTAAAAAGTAAATAATAAACAAAGGTAAAGGACCATTTTACAAGCCTTGAGGTAATTGAGCAAATGTTGGTGCCTCATATTTGTTTAGACCAATCAGGACTCGGTGGCTGATGTGGTCAGTATCACACCGGTCACTGTTACTTCACATGACATTGTCTGGTACCTATTTTAGACTGTGTCCAGATCAATTTAAAAGTCCCAGTCAATGGGGATTTGAATATTTGACCAATGTGTTGGTAGGCGAGCATAATAAACACTGTACTACCATGGCTCACACGTGCGCATAACGCCGATAAAAACACCTGATCGGTTGAAAATTTAAAAGAATATAGCAGATCAAAATAGTCGTTGCTCAGGCAAAATCTCTAATTAGACAACATTGTCGGCTCCGTGACGAAGGCCTTACGAACTTTATTCGTAATTCCGCGTATCGCAATCGAAACACAGCTGCGGGAGATTTGGCAGGAGACCGCCTTGCGTTCTTATTCATACAATGATATGGGCAGAAATGGTATGAGCAATGGTATGATGGTGTGAATACCATGGTATGAGCAGACCGGAACAGTCGTTTAAAAAGCAATGGCAAACTACTGAAAGTAAACTTGCCAAGAAATCACAAACATCCAAAAATTGCCACGTCCTGTAAAGTATATGCAACTAACATTTAACCTACACTAATATTTATAGCATGTGGGATTCATGTGTGATCGAGTGAGATAGCGAAACATGACCGCCAATGCTCATCGGCATGTCACATGATCATGATGAAGAGGTCCATGGGGCGTGTGATATGGTTAGATATCAACAGTTCTTGTAAACATTCCCAGCCCTATGGTGGGATCCGACCCGGCACCTTGTGAGCCTGAGGTGGACCTTTTAGCCACAAAACCCCTTTATTCCTCCTGGTTACCAATTGTTTATGATTCGAACTAAATTGTTATTCCTAACATCCAATGATACATATCTATTACAAATGAGGTTCTTTCAATCAATCAATCATGTGCTATGCCGGAAAGCGTGGGCGGTCATGACTCGCCATTTCACTCGATCACCAGAGTCGTGGATCAGCTCAGTGTTCCTGTCTCGGATTCTTTACGTATTTTATTCCTTATTTTATTGGTATATCTTCTATCTAATGTTATACGCGTACCATCATCTTCTACTTTTGGTACCCAGCATAGTGGGGATGAATAGTTGGCGCTCCAGCTTCCGAATGGTGGCACTGGATAATGTCAGTCCGTGCAATTGAGCAGTTGCGTCAATCTAGGAACCCAGGTCACATCTTTGTAAACTTCTGCATTGAGAGAGATTGTAATGCATGGCAACTGAGCCAGCAGCCAGACAAGCTAGCCCACCAATATTTAAGCATTGTGAAACTGTGATAACGTTTTCATGGTTCGCGATGTCAAATGTTATTGAGACCATCACTTAAATGCTGAGGAGGAGCTGGCCGAGTGGCTAGAACGCCGGACTCTTCTTCGGGAGACCCGGGTTCGATCCCTCGGTAAGGTGTAGGAGTTCTTTCTGTCGGGGGCAAAAAGAAAATCCTAACCTGCACAGTTTGCGGCGACTGCACTAGCCAGGCTGCCTTACTTCCTCAGGCTCAAAGACCCCTCTGCCATACACCGCAAGTTACTATGTTGGCAGTAAATGACAGTTTTATGACAGTGACTTAAATGCTTCCACACACTTTTTTTTAGCAATTTATTTCACAAAATGCGACAGTCATAGTTTCCAAAGTGAGCTATTCCAAATTCACTATCTGTATCTAATCTCTATATGTGAGGCCATTCAACAATCAACAACCTGGTGCTTGTAAAGAGAAGTAAAGTTTGATTGCTGTTACAAGAAAATAACATCAAGCAGAGGCAATAAAGTGCATGAGGCATTGAATAAACAACTTTGTTAAAGAACATTTCTAATGCAATTAAACATAAAACTAAACACTAAATTACCTACTCTTTACAACCAAATAGTTTATCTCACATGTTACTTATCCCCAACATAAAAGTATAGGCTATTGCAACAACAAAAAAAGAGAAAAACAATGTAGTAATTACAAAATGAAACACATCTTCAGTATATAAATAAATACATTTTTATTGTAAACATATATTTATGTATGTTTGAGTGTGGAGTATAAGTGTAGCTTCACTAAGGAGGATTGTATGAGGGAATGAATAGATCATGTTTGCATGCAGCTATTGGTACAGTTAGCAGCTACACATTATGACATTTACTTACAGATATTGGACATCTATGGGTTGCCCTGAGTGCTGTGATGTCAATTCTTAACATCAAGAACCATGAACAAAATACAAATATCAGATAAATTAAAAATCAAATTATACATTTATCATAAGTAATACATGAATTAAAACTAGCTTGCTTGTTGAATTATTTAACCAAACAAAATAGGTCAGACAGACAGACAGACAGACAGACAGACAGACAGACAGACAGACAGACAGACAGACAGACAGACAGACGGATGGACGGACGGACGGACGGACGGACAGACAGACAGACGGACAGATAGACGGACAGATAGACGGAAGGACGGACATAGACACAGACGGACGGACGAAAACGTGGACGGACGGACGGACGGACATAAGGACGGACAGACAGACGGACGGACAGTCGGACTGACTGACGGACGGACAGACGGACGGACGGACGGACAGACAGATGCATAACAACCGTAAATAGCCGGGAAAAGTGTCCAATGTGTCTTGTAACCATTAAGCGTACGGTACGTACATAATTAGCTAACAGAGGCCTTCTTCTGCAACTCTTGATCTCCGATTGGAGTATTGGTCCCTAACCATCTCATGCCAAGCCGTCCTGTATTTTGCATTCTCCTGCAGTACCCCTTCTGCCCCTTCTCCCATGTAGTTAAAAGATATAGCACCATTTAAATCCATCATCATCATGTGGCAGGTTCTCTGCAAAGCGTCGCTGAAAAGTGCTCGATCTCTGGACATTTCTACCGCCTCGTAACCCTCATCTCTACGGTGTCTGCAATGGGCGGTGTCCATCTTCTTGCTTGTCCACCCCTGGCTCTTCTTCGTGTGACTATGCTCTCCATTACTGTAGTGGCCAAGTATTTCTGTTTCCCAGCCACAACCCTGTTTATGAACCATTTTTCTTGGCTGTTGAGATCTTGTAGATTGTCAGTATGTTTCTATTCCTTGGTCCACTATATTCTAAATTGTCAGTATTTTTCTATTCCTTGGTCCACGATGTTCTAAATTGTCTGTATGTTTCTAGTCCTTGGTCCACGATATTCTAAATTGTCAGTATTTTTCTATTCCTTGGTCCACCATATTCTGAATTGTCAGTATGTTTCTATTCCTTGGTCCACCATATTCTAAATTGTCAGTATGTTTCTATTCCTTGGTCCACCATATTCTAAATTGTCAGTATGTTTCTATTCCTTGGTCCACCATATTCTAAATTGTCAGTATGTTTCTATTCCTTGGTCCACCATATTCTAAATTGACAGTATGTTTCTATTCCTTGGTCCACCATATTCTAAATTGTCAGTATGTTTCTATTCCTTGGTCTACCATATTCTAAATTGGTAGTATGTTTCTATTCCTTGGTCCACCATATTCTAAATTGTCAGTATGTTTCTATTCCTTGGTCTACCATATTCTAAATTGTCAGTATGTTTCTATTCCATGGTCCACCATATTCTGAATTGTCAGTATGTTTCTGTTCCTTAGTCCACGATATTCTAAATACTTGTCTGTAACAGTTAAGCTTAGAAGCCTTAGTTTTCTTATTTGGGTATTGCGAAAAGTTCACTGACTG
The DNA here is from genome assembly GCA_014155875.1 of Cepaea nemoralis. NCBI lineage: Eukaryota > Metazoa > Mollusca > Gastropoda > Stylommatophora > Helicidae > Cepaea > Cepaea nemoralis. The sequence goes on along the minus strand of JACEFZ010016553.1, from coordinate 539,891 downwards.
ACATCCGTATCTTATAATTAGAAGCATGCATGGTCTCGAAAATGTTATATTAATTGGTTTGCTGGTGTTGTGCCAAAGGTTCATAAAACTGCTCAATTTCTACATTGCAATCTCTGACTTCTTCTGAACAGACCCAATTGTTTTTGTTGATTCTTGAGTCAAGATATTCAAAGAGTATGTCATTTTCAATTTGTGTTCCTTTCATCTTTGATTGAGACATTGCGTTGTCATGTATTTTGTACATAGGCATCTATTTTCCGTATTTTCCAAGTTCAGAAAAAGCCTTCCTAGAAGAAAACGTCGAAGGCAACCGAGCAATAGGAAGTATGTGATACAGTGAAAAGAAAACATCGAAGGCAATCGAGCAATAGGAATGTTGTGTGACAGTGAGGAGAGAACGTTGAGGGCACTACAGCAATAGGAATGCAGTGATACATTGAGAAGAGAGCTCCGAGGGTAGTCGAGTAATATAAATGCAACGATACAGTGAGAAGAGAATAAACAGCAGTCTTTCGGTGTGGACCCTCAGATTGAGAAGATGTGCTAAATATCCGTTGAAGTCAACGGTCAGTGTGAAAATAAAGCAAATTAATTGTGAAAATAATACTTAATCTATTGACACCCAATAACAGAGACTTGCGTTAGCCAACTCTGCGCTGAAAGTATGGATCACTCTATTTGACATCACTTGCCCGCCGGCCATTTGGTAATATGTTCGAGTCCCCATCGAGGTGGATTGTTTAAAATGACATAGGCTATGTCACGGAAAAAACTGCAGTTTAATGATTCCTTGATAACTTACATATCAAAATGCAAGGAAGGAGAAGGGTTAACAATCGTGTACTTCATTCTGAGAGGAGGAATAAAATTAACGATCATTGACCTACGAATATAAAAATAGGATACAGGTACGCGCCGAGGTCAGTGACTCCCGCTCGTATCGGCCGACGGGAAAATGAACGGAGAATGCTTTGAAGTGCAAACGAGCGATGGACAGAGGACCAGCGCAACAGCGGAGACGGTGATCTAAGGGGTTGGACACTTTGAGGTACCAGCGTCGGAGAATACAGGGAAACATCGTAGAGACGAAGGAGACCGGAGCACGGAGCGCCCGGACGTATACGTGATTTCACTGAACTTTTGATGTTACGGGTACGGCAAATTTGATTGTAGATCAAACAATCACCGGGGGATGGGACACTCGTTATAAATAGCCGAACATAGAGTTCTGGTTAGTGTGTGTTCCAAACTGGGCTGAATGATCTATGCCTCCGGAGTAGGGATAGAAATACACGTCCCTAATGATTGAAAGAATATGGGATATTAGTGTGTTATTCGCTAGTGTATTTCGATTCCAGGAGGATACGTGCATATATATAAGGTATTAATATATTATAGTATAGTTTTAGCATAGGAATATAGATGTGTGTGAATAGCGTTTACCATTGCTTTCTATTAGTGAATAGTTTAGACTTTGGTGAATTCATATGTCTTATGTGGGTGTTTACTTCGGAAGCCTTGTCATTATGGCTGGAGAAGGACACTTGCATAAGTAGTATTAAGTGGCAGACGCTTATCACTGGATCTGTTATCCTTTTCACAGGTTCAAACTCCCATCGGGATATAGCAGATAAGATAGACACATACTTCTTGTGTGCTGGAAAAATCTGTGTTGATACAATCAAGGCATGTCATTTGTGAGGAGAGCAAATACCTCAATAAACCAAGGAACAACTGAGACAAGGTCTAATACGAAATAAACATACCTTTAAGGGAACGTTGAAGAAGAAGATCCAGATAACCAAAGTAATAAGGAAAAAAGTAATATAGTTGGCAGAAATCAAAGCCAAAGAAAACTACATACGTCTTGTATGGTTAGTGAAGAAAGAATAGACAAGTAAAAACATTGCTAGTAATTAAAGACAATAGGAAGAACTGTGGTGATGTGGTTTTTTCCGATGTTGGATACTTACCGTCATGAAACAGACTCGGGCGCAGTCATAAACTTACGGGACTATTATTACGGTACAGTGAATCAGTGGTGAACAGGATTTGTTTCATTCAATAACGGATTTACCATCAGACTCAAGCATACGGATCCTCCAAGGTGAGATCTTTCCTGTTTGATGTGCTGTCCTGTGGTCTTGAATAATGAATGGGCGAGATGTGACACCGCTGATAGACATTCCGAGTTCATTCTGGCACCAACAATAGAATACACTATCAACTACGCTTACAAAGTCCATACATACACCAGACATAGTTTTTATTAATAAATCTTTTATTTATCGTTGAAAGGAACTGTTGTCGGAGTATGTGTTGAGGGAATAACAGAGAGAGTGAAAGAAATAGATATATGGAAGGGAAGACAGAAGGGAGGAGTGTAGACAGAAGTCAGTCAATAATCCCAACAGATAATAAGTTTGAAGATGTGCTTGTTGATTCCAACTTCCTCCCGGGAAAACAAGTGACATAATTGGTGGAGCAGCGGGGTAGAACATAATACCCATATGACCTGGAGGCATAACAGGGCATATGCATAGAGGGGTACCTGCATATTGGCACAGGCATAGCGGAGTACCTGCATGTTGGGACATACTGATTGGAATAAATATAAGTATACATTGATGACTTTTAATGGAAGGACGTCCATTGGATATATGGTGCCATTACATTTATGGTAGAAACATTTCATTAATGCTGGTGACTTTACAGTGAGAAAGTTCCAGACAGGGTGAATGTGGATAGGTGGTAAGACACATTACATACCTAGTCACACGGTCACACGTCTACATAAGTCTGTATCCTATATCTCCTCTTGTGGATGAGAGAGTGGTTGTGATGTACTGTGTGGTGTTGTAGATTAAATATATTAAATAGACATAGATAATTGATATAGGTTATAAAAGATTATCTGGTTATAGTGAGTACTTCTTTACTGCCTGGAGGTGTCTGTACTCAACTTGCTGACTTACCTGCTTTAACTATGGCAACTCCTAAAGTAACTACAGCCGAACTAAGGGCCAACGGGGAGGCAATTGGTTTAGCTGGTTCGGAACTAACTGATTACATACAGGAACGAGAGAGGGAAATTCGTCAAGCGGAAAGAGAAAATCGAAAGGCCGAGTTGGAAGTGAGAAGAATAGAGGTGGAGACCAAGCGACTGGAAATGGAACAAGAGGCCAAGAAACTGGAACAGGAGACCAAGCGACTGGAAATGGAACAAGAGGCCAAGAAACTGGAACAGGAGACCAAGCGACTGGAAATGGAACAAGAGGCCAAGAAACTGGACCAAGAGACCAAGAAACTGGAAATGGAACAGACTGCCAGGAGACAAGAAATGGAACATGAATAACGCTTGAAAGAGTTAGAACTCAAGACACAAACTAAGGGTGAAATAGATGCAGCAGAAGGAAGTTCATCTTCACCTGGGGCAACCCACATGATTGGACAGGGTTACCATGCCATGAAGTTTCCCTTGGCGGTCTTTGATGAAAGTAAAGAGAAGATATACCAGTTTTTGGATCGGTTCGAGGCTATGGCAGTCGCTATGGGACTGGATAGAACCCGATGGGCTCTTAAATTATCCCAGGCTTTACGTGGTTCAGGGTACGAGGTCTACACACGCCTACCACCCGGACATGAAAATCAGTACGAGGAATTGAAAGCCGCTTTGATGAAGCATTATGAAGTCACAGCACAAACGTATAGGAAGAAGTTTAGATCGTCTAGACGAGAGCCGGGAGAGCTATTCGCCGCCTACAGTCTAAGGCTGAAATCCTATCTCCAGAAATGGATGGACTTGGCAGAATTCAAGAGGGATTATGAGAGTCTCGAAGAGATGATGGTGGTCGACCAGATGCGAAAGCAAATGTCGAAACCTCTCAGAACCTTCTTGGGAGAACAAGGGGCGGAACGGATGGATGTTGTGAATAAGCTGGCGGAACGATTCGTAGAGGTACATGGGGAGGCTGCGGAACTCAGTATTCAAACCAAAGGTCAGGAGAAACAAGAGAAAAAGAAACCTAAGAATTGGGAAGGAGAAAAAGTGGAACCTTATATAAAGCACACAGAGGAGAGTTCAGAGAAGGTGAAGGAAGGAAACCAGAACACCTCGAATTCTCCAGCGAAACGACAGTGGTCTGAGAAGTGGTGTTCATTCTGCAAAGTGCCATCTCATAACACGAAGGACTGCAGATCGAAACCTAAAAGTTCTTACTTCGCAGCATGCAAAGTGATTCCTACGACGGTGATCACAGACAAGGCTGAGGTCGGCGAAGGAGAAAGGAACAAAAAGGACACACGGAAACCTAGGAAGGGAACATGGTGCACACCCTGCCAGTCGACAACACATAATACTGTGGACTGCAGATGCAAGGCAGAAGACGCCAATTGCATAACCAACCTCGAGGAATCAAAAGAGGAAGGCAAGGAAACGGTCAAGGAGATGGAAGACACTCCGGACCAAGAGAGACCACCTGTGGTCGAACTGATTGAAGTCAATGGCCAGCAGGTTGTTTGTCTCTACGATACCGGTTTGGATGGGGAAGCGGTGGTGGATGCCAGCCTAGTAAGCCCAGACCAACTTACAGGGGAGACCATAGAAATACAGCCGGCAATGAGGAGTGCTGTTACCATGACGCTGCCAATCGCCAAGGTGGAGATTAAATCCAGGTACGTCACGGGCATTATTCCTGCGGCTGTATTAGCTGACTCCCTATTCCCAATGATCATTGGCACGAAATATGTCTTTTTGGGGATGCCCAAACAGCCAGCCCACAAGGGAACAGTAGTCAGTGGATCTCAAGGGAAATAAAAAGAGGCAGAGACACTATGCGACAACTCAGGGATAGGAGAATTGCATACTGCCCAGAGGAAGGATACTACGTTGCGTCCTTGCTACAGGAAGCTGCAAAGAAGTGCTGAGCCACCAGAACGGGGACAGTACTTTCTGAAGAATCGACTACTCTATCGGAGAGCTGGGAGGGGAGATAACCTGCACGAGCAGTGGGTGGTTCCAGAGACCCACCGTCCTCACATTCTTCAGAGTGGACACATCATAGGCGAGAATCGACATATGGGTGTCAGAGAGACCTTGCAGCAAATTTCCGGCCATTATTGCTGGCCAGGAATGACCGGAGATGTACGCCGGTGGTTGAAGTCTTGTTCGGAGTGCCAGAACGCACCACCCAACAAGCGGACTAAGAGGAAAATAGCTCTTAAAGTGGAAGACAAAGTGGAAGTGTGGAGTCCAGCAGAGACCAATATACTTCAAGTAGGATGGAAAGGACCTTATCCTGTGGAAAAGGTGGTGTCCAAGAACATCTACAAAATACGGATCGGGGAAGAGCAGAAAAATCTCCCTAGACATCTCATTAGGAAATATGAGGAGAGATCCGGGAGCAAAGCTTCGCACTTTATGGTGATGGCAGCCATTGGGACAAAGGTTACCAGTCCAGACGAAGACCAGAGATCGCCAGTACAACCTAGGAGGGCCTATGGGACAGTACGTGATAGGTCAGATTTACCCAACGACAGGAGGAGGGAAATCGCACGTCAGGGAAAGGACAAGAGGGAAACCTGCAGTAGTAACCAAGTTCAAAAGGGGTGGGTAACGTCGGGAAAGGCGAGAAATACCCAGGACTCCAACCGAAGATTGGCTGACCAGATACAATATCGCCCAAGATGGTCCTGGAAGCAAAAGTCCAGGAGATTTGGGAAAGATGACTCGGTCCAACGAGGACGAGGGGGAACATCCCCAGAGGCAAAGCCGGGGGAAACCAAGAGGACATGGAAGCAGTGTTACAATCAGGATGGGACGATCCGTCTGTATTGTGAGCCATCGCTTACGCCAGTGGAAAGGAGGTCGACTGAACGTACAGGAGCGATGAGCCAACACTAGTTTCAGTCATGAGTAGTATGGTAGGGTGCATATGAGGTCGCCTACTGGATGAGGTGTTGATCCATGTGAGGATCCAATCATATCATCAACACGTGATGTTAATAGCTACTTCGCAGAAGCTCAACGCACGGTGGATGTGATGGACGTTGTTGCTGCAACAGGACTTCACAGTGGAATACATCCCTGGTAAGGAGAATGTAGGAGCGGATTTCTTATCTAGACATCCAACTCCAGAGGAAGAGGACTAAGTTGGAGGATCATAGGAATCAAAACTACATTGATGAAGAGTCGACGCGGTCAACTCTCTTAAGAGGGGGCCTATGTCACGGAAAAAACTGCAGTTTAGTGATTCCTTGATAACTTACATATCAAAATGCAAGGAAGGAGAAGGGTTAACAATCGTGTACTTCATTCTGAGAGGAGGAATAAAATTAACGATCATTGACCTACGAATATAAAAATAGGATACAGGTACGCGCCGAGGTCAGTGACTCCCGCTCGTATCGGCCGACGGGAAAATGAACGGAGAATGCTTTGAAGTGCAAACGAGCGATGGACAGAGGACCAGCGCAACAGCGGAGACGGTGATCAAAGGGGTTGGACACTTTGAGGTACCAGCGTCGGAGAATACAGGGAAACATCGTAGAGACGAAGGAGACCGGAGCACGGAGCGCCCGGACGTATACGTGATTTCACTGAACTTTTGATGTTACGGGTACGGCAAATTTGATTGTAGATCAAACAATCACCGGAGGATGGGACACTCGTTATAAATAGCCGAACATGGAGTTCTGGTTAGTGTGTGTTCCAAACTGGGCTGAATGATCTATGCCTCCGGAGTAGGGATAGAAATACACGTCCCTAATGATTGAAAGAATATGGGATATTAGTGTGTTATTCGCTAGTGTATTTCGATTCCAGGAGGATACGTGCATATATATAAGGTATTAATATATTATAGTATAGTTTTAGCATAGGAATATAGATGTGTGTGAATAGCGTTTACCATTGCTTTCTATTAGTGAATAGTTTAGACTTTGGTGAATTCATATGTCTTATGTGGGTGTTTACTTCGGAAGCCTTGTCATTATGGCTGGAGAAGGACACTTGCATAAGTAGTATTAAGTGGCAGACGCTTATCACTGGATCTGTTATCCTTTTCACAGGTTCAAACTCCCATCGGGATATAGCAGATAAGATAGACACATACTTCTTGTGTGCTGGAAAAATCTGTGTTGATACAATCAAGGCATGTCATTTGTGAGGAGAGCAAATACCTCAATAAACCAAGGAACAACTGAGACAAGGTCTAATACGAAATAAACATACCTTTAAGGGAACGTTGAAGAAGAAGATCCAGATAACCAAAGTAATAAGGAAAAAAGTAATATAGTTGGCAGAAATCAAATCCAAAGAAAACTACATTCGTCTTGTATGGTTAGTGAAGAAAGAATAGACAAGTAAAAACATTGCTAGTAATTAAAGACAATAGGAAGAACTGTGGTGATGTGGTTTTTTCCGATGTTGGATACTTACCGTCATGAAACAGACTCGGGCGCAGTCATAAACTTACGGGACTATTATTACGGTACAGTGAATCAGTGGTGAACAGGTTTTGTTTCATTCAATAACGGATTTACCATCAGACTCAAGCATACGGATCCTCCAGGGTGAGATCTTTCCTGTTTGATGTGCTGTCCTGTGGTCTTGAATAATGAATGGGCGAGATGTGACACCGCTGATAGACATTCCGAGTTCATTCTGGCACCAACAATAGAATACACTATCAACTACGCTTACAAAGTCCATACATACACCAGACATAGTTTTTATTAATAAATCTTTTATTTATCGTTGAAAGGAACTGTTGTCGGAGTATGTGTTGAGGGAATAACAGAGAGAGTGAAAGAAATAGATATATGGAAGGGAAGACAGAAGGGAGGAGTGTAGACAGAAGTCAGTCAATAATCCCAACAGATAATAAGTTTGAAGATGTGCTTGTTGATTCCAACTTCCTCCCGGGAAAACAAGTGACAGGCTACCAGGTCGACCCAGCGTAAAGTTGGTACCAGGAAAAGTGTAGGAAAGTAACGATGGCCGGCGTGACATTTATTACCCCATCCACTGAGTGCCGATTAGTCTATACAAATGTGGGGCTGGTACTATATACACAGTACTACTGACGTCTTTACAAGAGTCCTTCACTTACTTTACTGTGACTGTCTAACACACACTGGTAGTATTTTGTTTAATGACACTACGTCAAACTCTGCTGAAACCAATACCAGGCCATCAACTAGTATTCCCATACATTCGAGAAAAGCATTCCTCATCCTCGTTGTCATCGAGTGCCTTGCCTACTGGTATGGCAACCATAATTCTATACAATCCTCGTTCTGTAGCTCTATATGTAAAATGTGTCATTACAACCTTTCCTACTACGATACTTGACTTTATGACTCTATATCTTTTCTCACTACTCTCCTCCATTTTTTCTCTATAATCCCCCCAGTGGTTATACTACATTCCTTTCGTTTTAACCTTATAACGTAGTCAAATAACCTGTTTCTTAATGGAATGTATGACAAGAGTCAATTGCACATCATGTATTTGACATTAATTAGTAAAACCAAAACTCTCCTTTGAGAATAGATTTTCTAATTGATAACCGTGTGGTTAAAGTTTTTGACAACTTATGTCCAACAGAATCCTAATTATGTTTGACGGGACGCTACTTTAAATAAAATATGATCAGCGTACGTTTGTTGTATTTCATCCCTCTGAAGCAATCGTTTATAATGTAGCAGCTACTGTCGCCAACTTAATTGCCGTAGTCAAAAAATCAATCAGATGCCATCTCCACAATGAAGGTTGGCTTGCAATAGATCTCCAACACTCTCTGTTTCTCGCCTTAATCATTCAGTCTGTCAGAGTGCCGTTCGTCCATCTTTTTATGTTATCTTCCCACGTGTATCTTTGTCTACCTCTTGCTAGCTCACATTCACCCTTATCCTTAAATATGGATTTATAAGTCGTATGTCTTTAAAGTCGCCGAAATATTTCACTTGCCTCTTTTTATTTCTTTCATCTCTGCATTTGATTGTGTTCCTGTTTACTTGTTTCACTAGATTTTGTAACTCTTACTCGCTTTCTGTCTCCGTGGCGAAGGACTTACGAACGAGGTTCGTGATATCGTATACCCGCATTCGAAACACAGCTGCGCACGATTTGGCAGAAGACTGCATTGCGCTGAGTTTTTACATAAATGGTAAGGGTGCCGGTCGTTCAGACAGCAATGGTAAACTAATGAACGAAACTTGCCAAGACATCAACAGCAGCAGAAAATGCTGGTGTTGACTGCAAGCGTCCTGAAAAGGATATGCAGCTACCGTTTTCTCCCGCTTTCTGCTAGTAACACTGTATCATCAGCATACCTAAGATTATTTATGGTTCTTCCACTGATGGTAAGTCTAGGCAGTTCGTCGTGTTTAAAAATACTTTCTGGGAATAAATTGAAGAGGCTTGGGGGCAACACGCGTCTCTGCCTTCATCCGGAGTATTTGTTTTTCCAGCTGTAATTGCGTTGTGCCTGTTTTTTGCTCCTTTAGGCTGACACAACCGACTTATGCGGGCATTTGTTGACCGGATTAACATTCCCGTGTGTTTCTACGGACACTCTCACTCGGACGTTTTTGCGTTGTGCCTGTTTATTTGCGCTCTTAGGCCGACACATCCGACTTCTGCGGGCGTTTGTTGACCGAGTTAACCTTCCCGGGTGTTTCGAATGACTTCTCACTTTTGTGGTGTCGTCCACATCCCAGGTGGTCAAGTTAGAAAGACCGAAGACTTCACGGTCAACCCTTAACGGAAGGCAGGGGCAGATGATGGGCATCCCCCGCCACCCAAAGAGGCTTCCATATTTGCAGAGCCCACACATAGCGCTCTGGTACTGGGCTCACCCAAGAAATCGTCACGTACTGTGCATGGCTGCTTCACTGCCTCACTTTCGTATATAGGGCATTTCGTTAGAAATTGGGCGCCCCGACGCAAACCAAGAACCGTCAGTCTGCAGACGACATCTACTCAGCGAGCTTTAGGTTCGGACTTTCCACGAAATACAGGTGCTGCAGGTAAAGTATCTCATCAGAGAGTGAGTAACGGCCAGGCCCTCACATCCGTCGGATATTGACTTAGAGGCTTTCAGTCATATCCCTCAGCTGAGAGCCGTAGAACAAATGTTTTAACCAAGCATGTAGCAGACTCAGCATCTCACCTCCATTCAGCAGAGGGTGAGTAATGGCTAGGCCCTCACATCCGGAGGATGCTGACTTAGAGGCGTTCAGCGTGAACTTAGATATGCATGGCTTAATCTTTCAGACAAGCATATGACTACTGGCAGGATCAACCAGCTATCTATCTCACAGACGGACTATTCACGCACACGCAAGCCAAGAGTAGCAATCGCTCAGCGCACGCCCTCGGAACCCGGTGATACATGCAAAACCACTGGACACCTACCGACAAGATTTCAAGCTACGCCAGGCAGGACTGACCGAAAGGTTATGCCAGCTTACTAACTGCAGGCCTACTACTCATCGAGAGAGAGAGAGAGAGAGAGAGAGAGAGAGAGAGAGAGAGAGAGAGAGAGAGAGAGAGAGAGAGAGAGAGAGAGAGAGAGAGAGCGCTTATAGAGACTTTGTCGAACAGTCGTACAAAACTTGCTCTTTCGCCCTCTCAAACCACGACTCAGGCTTCGTGCTAGGGTCACATTCTCGAAACGCCTGCCTCGCTAACTTGCGTCCATTGGGAAGTTCACGATTGGGTGCACCTCACACAGCCATCCAAGACAACGATCGCCAGACGCGGCTTTTTATCACTATGGGCGATGAATAATTCTTCCGGTATCTAAATATCGCCACTTGTTCCCAGTACAAGTTATTAATAAGTCAGATGTCCTTTCTGACTACATCTACATCTTGAAGTCATGTAATCAATCGTTCAGGTTGTACTCTATCAACAGCTTTCTTTTAGTCTATAAAACATCATCATTGTAACAAGCTACGTGGAGGGTCCCAAATAGCCCTATCACAATATTTCAAAATTATTCTCTTTATAGCCCTGGCTGGGATAGGTCTTTACCTGCCAACCCTCCTCCGTTTTCCCCGGACTCACTGTCACTCTTTCTTTCGACCTAAGGACCTATTTCCTGTCGTGTTCCTCTGGCTGATCCATATATATAACACAGTGCTCGTTGGAATAAGCTAAAACTTGATTTATTAAATCAATACAGGACAGCACAGAAAAACACCAAGGCAGGTAACACAGAAAGTTCTAAACAGACACAACACAGATAAAGTTCAGGCACATGGCCTCAAGTAGCCATAGTCACAGACCCAGCTTCATATACTGTCCGATCTGTCCACATACATCTCACCGCGTGTGCAAGAATCTCCTTCCTTCCAGGTAATTGGTTGTACGTACAACAGCCTTCTGTAGAAGAAAACTTCCAAATTTCCATGGACCACAGTCTTTTTAGTAAACAAATGTTCTAGGGAAGTGGCATAATGTCAGGTAGAAAATAATGTCCTGGAGAATAGTTCTCATATAATAATGGGTGTGTCTGAGTGATTGGCGGGGTCCAGCCAATAATACAAAAGGACTCAATCCAAACGTATCGAGATGACTGGTGATGTGTCAGTACAGCTGATGGTCATTCTTTCAAGGTCAGCAGTGGCTCTATCTTGTAGAGATCATATTCTTAAAACAGGCATGGCCCAAACCTTGCCATGGCATAGTCATAACATGCTTTCTGCGTAGAGCCCTGTCGAGACCTTCAGCTCTGTTCATACTTTCAAAAGAAGGACCCTGGAAATGACAAACAATATTGAGCGACTGGGCGGACTCATGCATCACACAATCCTGAGGACCAATAGGGTCTCAGTTAATATATTTGACATATAGGATCTTTACCCAATGCATTATCTACCATACCCAAATGAATGGGCCTGACCTGTCAGGTAGCCCCTGGATTGGCTACGTCCGGGCTTGAGTAGACCTCCAGCTTTTGGATGTCAGTTTGTCCACCCTAGGAACGTTTTGTTTACAAGACACTTTCCACACTCATACCAAGCCTTTATTATTATTGGGCACATTCATTTCCATGCTTTCCTCTCACTTGCAAACCATGCCTTTCTCACAACCAAGATCTTGTGGTGTGGTGCGCCTAGTAATCTGTGTGTTTCTCCCCGTTAAGTGGGGTTATATGGCACACCGTGTAGTTCCCCATTCAAAGAAGATACTAACCCTCCCGGCCGCCGCTCTCGACTGAGCTGTCGCCCCAATGTACCGGCATTGCCCTGCACAAGCCATAGTGTAGATAAGATCAGGTTCTCTCAGTGAGATAGAGGAGTCCCTTATCCTCCCGACATCATCCTATCGAGTGACAGACGAAAGAGATAGTCCTGTGGCTAGCATCCCCTGGCTCAAGAAGATAGATTATAGAGTGGTGGACCCCATCCCCGTAGCTATCTAATGTGCCTATATTTAAAAGAGAGATGCTACTAAGTAACGGTAAGCCGTAGGAATGAAGATATCACTCGCCTATCAGCTGCCAAGAACAAGCGATATCATTTAGTAACTACTTATTCTTCAGATGTGTTCCCTTGCCATGCCAAGATCAAGACGCGTAGCCAGATCGGCTAACGGTCACCCCCTTCCAACATGGCAAGACTGCTGTTTTGCCATATCCTCTCAGTCGTTAAGACAATAGATATTTATAGGCCAAGCTTTGCCTGGACCAACGAAAACCCAAGTTTACCTTTACACCACTTCAGTAGTATGTTGCATCTCTGTCGTAATCTTTAAATCACTTGACATGCTGCAACTATCAAACGGTAGGTGTTGGCACGGCCATCAATTGACCAGCAGCTGCACCAGTGCACATTTGACGCAAGGCGCTCCATCGGGTCTACCCGAAAGGAAAGACAAATATATACTCGCTCCATGTAAAGATTGTGGTATGAAGATAACCCAAAGAACCATCTTTCATGGAGATTTGAGCAAACAAGAGAACTGAGAGTTTCCGAAAGAGGTTTCCCCCTGTTTACCAAAAATAAAAGAATGCATAAGGACATGTGCCACTGGCGTTTCGCTACAATCATCATCATCAAGTTCCATGCCGAATGGGGTGGGCGGTGATGGATCGCCATTTCACATGGTCACCAGAGTCTCGAATCAGGTCTGTGTTCTTATCCCGACCATGCCATGCAGACAAGTCATCAAGGAAATTATCCCTTTGTCTTCCTCCCGCTCTCTTCCCATCAAGCTTGTCAGTTGTCACTAGATTTGCAAGCTCATTTCTCATCACAACATGTCCAAAAATTGAAGAACTGCCTCATTTTATTTTCTTTCCGTCCATGGTATTCTTTGCATTTTTCTCAAAAACCATACTTCCACCGCCATTAGATGTTTCTCAGCTTATCTGTTAACTGTCTATGACGCACGCACGCACGCACGCACGCACGCACGCACGCACGCACGCACACACACACACACACAACAATATGGGTTATATGTAGCACTTCATCAGTCTTTTTCTCACTGCACTTGACAACTTGTTGATATGTTTTCCATTTCGCAGAAGACCACATTTACCATGGCGATTCTTGATCTAATCGCTGCAAGGCATCTTCCATCAGATGTTACAATTGTTACTAGATAGTTGTACCGATTCACATGTTTAAGAATATTCCCATTCACTTGGATCTTACAATGTGGAATTTCTTTCTTCTTGGAGACGACCATGATCTCTGTTTTATTACAATTCAATTCCAAATCTAGTATCTCACTGTGATAACAACGTCAACCAAATGTTGTAAATCATTCTCATTGTCAGCAATCATTATCGTAAGGTCCGTATATCTCATATTAATGATGTTTCATCCTCCGAATGCAACTTTTTTCATACCCTCCGTGTTCCTCATGATATTTTGACTTTAAGGGAGAACAGTTCTGGGGACATTACACATCACTGTCGCACACCTTTCCTAATAGGCTGAAATTGACTCACTTCATTGTCAGCTTTTATGGCAGCTGCTTGTTTCCAATAGATGTTCCTTATAATTATGAGTTACTTGTCATCCGATTATGGGGCCAGCATTTTCATCATGTAATAAAACGCTAGCCTACGGGACACCCTTGGGCAAGGTGGAGTACCCGTTTAGCCCCCCGATCAGGGTTACGTCAAGCCATGGGTGCAGGTGGTGGATGAAGATGGAGAGCAGCCGACAGATAGTTGTAGGTTATGGTCTCCACCTTCACGACGGTAGGCAGAGGATCTATTTTTTGAGGAGACAATGGCTACGGTCACTGACCAGTATGGTCACTGCTAGGAAGGAAAGCAATGGCAAACTACCTTCTTTACAGATGCCAAGAAAATCATGTTGTGTGAAAAAGATGTCAATTGAAACGAGAAAAAGAGTGTTGAGATGCTACATAGAACCTGTACTTTTATATGGATGTGAAGCGTGGACAATGAGCAGTCAGGCTGAAAAACATCTGATGGCTGTGGAGATGTGTTTTCTGAGGAAAATGCAAAAAATACCATGGACAGCCAGAAAGACCAATGAACAAGTCCTTCAAGTAACAAATGAAGATCGTAAATTGATTAGCGAAATTAGACGTAGACAGTCAAAAATTTTTGGGCATGTTATGAGAAGAAATGGATTAGAGAACTTGGTGACAACTGGTAAGATAGAAGGGAACAGACCAAGGGGAAGACCTAGAAGCAAGTACCTGGATGGCTTGGCCTTGTGGCATGGTCGAGACAGAAACTCGGAGCTGATCCACGACTCTGGTGTTCGAGTGAGATGGCAGAACATGACCGCCCACGCTTACCGGCATGGCACATGATGGATGGAATAAAACATGCATGCATATATATATATATATATATATATATATATATTTCTCAATCAATATCCATGGTAGTCGCGATAGCGTAGTGGCTAGAGCTTGCCTGCCGCCAAGGTAGTTGCGATAGAATAGTGACTAGACGCTTGCCTACCGCCAAAGTAGTCGTGATAGATTTGTGGCTAGACGCTTGCCTGCCGCCAAGGTAGTTGCGATAGAATAGTGACTAGACGCTTGCCTACCGCCAAAGTAGTCGTGATAGAGTTGTAGCTAGACGTTTGCCTGCCGCCAAGGTAGTCGCTATAGAGTAATGACTGGACGCTTGCCTGCCGCCAAAGTAGTCGCGATAGAGTAGTGGCTAGATGCTTGCCTGCGGCAAGGTAGTCTCGATAGTGTGATGACTAGACGCTTGCCTGCCGGCAAGGTAGTCGCAATAGAGTAGTGGCTAGACGCTTGCCTGCAGGCAAGGTGGTCGCGATAGACTAGTGGCTAGACGCTTGCCTGCCGCGAAAGTAGTCGCGATAGAGTAGTGACTAGATGCTTTCCTGCCGGCAAGGTAGTCGTTATAGAATAGTGGTTAGACGTTGGCAAGGCAGTCGCGTTAGAGTAGCGACTAGACGTTTGCACGTTAGCAAGGTAGTCGCGATACAGTAGTCGACTACAAGACTAAGATCGCAGAAGAAAGCCGCTCGGAAACGGTATAAAACAGCAGATGAGAATGAAAAACAAAGGAGGGGGGGGGGGCGCTTGCGTCAGGTGTTGTGGCATATTGCGCCCTCAATTCGTTTCACTTCTGCACATCACTACTTCAAAACACAGTTTCTACAAAAGTGTTCGCACAAGAGAGCTTCGGAATGTGAAGAATGTGGCATCAGCGCTAATAATAGCCATGTCACCCAATGATGGGCAGGTCAGGTGTTCGAATCCGACAAATCCCATTGGTTAACCTCGAAGAATAGCGTCGCCGCAGAGGCTGTTGGGACGAAGAACGCCTTGATTTGGCACATGCAGATCGACCGTCATGAAGGCCGGGTGTGTTTTTCATGGGGAGTTCTCAGGACCTGTATGTCCCTTGCCTGATTCAGTTGGATTTCCTCTGTGTAACATAGAAGTAGCTGACTTTTGAATCAGGTAAAGCTTTGTGTATGTGAGTGTGTGTATGAAGGTTCTGGCACGAATGAATATATATTCTTCTATTTGAAGACAGCCGCCAACATCCACCCTGTCCCGGCAATGGCTATAGTCCGCCATCACTGGTCTAGAAAATATATGACTCCATCTATCTTTTGTTTCCAGAGAGAAGTGCTGTACAAACAATATGTCTTAAGCTGTGAGAAGAGGCTCATTTAAGCCCAAATCGCTATTCTAAAATCTAAATCCTACTAGCTTTCTGAGTGCGTTCGGAGCAGGTTTAGTAAAGGACAAGCTATAATTTCTGGGCTGACCGTTGCCTTAGTTTTAAATCCAAGGAGAATCTTCAACACACGAGAATGAGAGAGGGAGGAATGAAAGTGTTGTTCCTCTTATCTTTATACGTTCGTGGTGTGAAGAAAAATTGTGTTATGTAACTGCTTAGCATCATTGAAGGGTCCAGCGTTTTATACTGCTGAGATTTATTCGAACACATTGTGAAATGATCAACTCTGTATCTAGCACTCTGATCGAACCACAGTCAAGCTAATAGCCCAGTTCAAGCACTCAAGTGAACGAATAAAGAGAAGATTGGTGTTGGAATGAGAGAATGAGTGCACTGTGTCATCTCATCTTTCTATCACTCTGTATATATGTTGCGTTAATTAATGAGGGGCAGTGAGAATTCTCACAATGAATGCTTCAACTATACCTCAACATTCATACCAATCACATGTTAATCATTAAGAGTGAAAATATTCATTGTATGCTTCTTTACATTATTACTTTAATTCAACCTGTGGAATTTAATTCTATGAAAACACCTCCCTGTTTGACAGAGTAAGTAAAGTAGAGACACATAGTATGCTTTCATGCATAACTACTTCTAACTGGCATGGGAAATATCACCCCATTGCCAGAAGAAGTAAATAAAGGTAATGACAGAAGAGGTGAAAGGAATAAACAGGAAATGTAACCAGGCAGACTAAAACAATTGAGGCAGCACTGTTTGGTAACATGAGTTATTATGAATAAGATGCACAATCATCCTGTCCTGTTCCATTGCTATTTAGGATCAGATATGCTGGGTGCATTCCATCATTAACTATCCATCACTCATCTCCTAGCCTTGTCATTCTCTGTGTCTGTGTCCTCTGTGAGAACATCAGCAAACAGATCACTATGTACAAGAGCAGAAGAAGGGGTAGCTTGCCAGATAAATTGCTGATGTCTGATACCAGTACAAAGAAGAGACACTATAGCTCTTGGCTTGTAGGTACTTCCTGAATTTGCTACCTTCTGTAACTCCTGTATGTAGCCCTTTTC
Organism: Cepaea nemoralis; assembly: GCA_014155875.1. Classification (NCBI taxonomy): domain Eukaryota; kingdom Metazoa; phylum Mollusca; class Gastropoda; order Stylommatophora; family Helicidae; genus Cepaea; species Cepaea nemoralis. Next base: position 522,622 of record JACEFZ010016553.1, on the reverse strand, counting down.
ATTATTGTCAACTGGAGAATTATCATCCGTTGAACAGATATAAATAGGATCACCATGTTTATTCACCTCAGGTGAGGAAGAAGGTGCTTGCAGATTATTATCAAATGGGATCTGTAGATCATTACCAAGATTATGCAGATCATTACCAAGATTCTGCAGATTATCACAAGATCTGTAGATCATTACCAAGATTCTGCAGATTATCACAAGATATGTAGATCATTACCAACATTACTGCAGATTATCACAAGATTTGTAGATCATTACCAAGATTATGCAGATTATCACCAAGGGATCTGTAAAGTATTACCAGGACCTGCATATTATCATATGATTCTGTATATTGTTACCGGGACCTGCAGATTACCCCAATGATTCTGTAGATTATTTCAAAGACCTGCATATTATTACAAAGATACTGTAGATTATCACACAGATTCTGCAGCTTAACTTAGAAATATGGCAGAGATCTTATCAGCAATTCATCAATGAGGTAACTTGATTCCACTCAGTTGAACCTTTATTAACTTGAGACCAATCAGAGACCTTCAATAGACAGAGAGTGGTTATGAACATCTCTAAGTCTTATTGTGTGTAGAGACTTTTTAGTTTTACAAACGTTTTCGCTTATTCCAAGGAGATTCACAAATACAATATAGTGTAGCTCAGAAACAAGTTAGGAAGAACAGTGGATAGGCACAGTAGCAAAATGACTGGGATCATCAATAGATATACAGAGAGTTCCATGTTCCATTGTGGACTTATGAACATTATCTCATGACTAATGATTGAATTTCTTGTATTCATATTTGCTTTACTGGCTTTAATTCCACAGCGTTTTATTTAATAAACATATTTTACCTTTCCTTCCTTTTTTTGTTGAGTACATTGTGATGTGACAAAACTTTTTATGTATGTAGTTAATTTTATTACTTCACATATTGGTAGAATTTGGAACAAAAGGTGGCTGGGTAATCACTAATAGACAGCAACGTCCTGTTCTATTGTAAACTCCCAGGTTCCAGATTACCCAGGAAAGAGACTTAAAATTATATAAATTTCGTTATACTCATTTCACCTGAAAGGGAAAATGAATACAGGTGGGGGTTCACGAGCTAAATAAGAATCTCTTTCGGGAAGGAAAGATTTGGAGGGAAGTCATTAACATTCCGGGGAAACCCCTAGATTTCCAGAGCTAATATGGGGCACTTTGGCTTCCAAGGACCGTTCCCCTCCAAACGAAATTAGTCCCATCCTCTTAGCTTAACTTCATTGTGGGGTAGGCCAAGGTGGGTACTGCTTCCTAAATCCCAATATACCACAGGTGTGGCAAGATCTGAAAGCCAGGCACAATGTTCTCTTTCCAGTGGAAAGGTTCTGCAGGAATAGATGGAAAAACCGGAAGGCACGAGAGAAATTATTCCGAGAACCAAACCAGTTTCTAGGAACTTGTTCGAGCTCCACAATCCAGAAGCCTCAATATAGCAAAGAGAAGCTGGATGAACACCTCATGAAGACATTCAGATGTCCAGCGGGACGTTCCACTTGGAGAGACTGGGGGTCTCAAAAGGCCTGAGAAACCAACTCTGGGTTTCAACGCTAAGCCTTCGTTAAGGAGCGAGGTCGTGGCAGTGATTAAGAAAGCACGTGGAAAGTCTGCACCGGGGTCCAAAGGCGTGCCTTACAAAGTATACACTAGGTGCCCGAATGTCCTTAAGAAACTCCGCCAGATACTGAGATCCGCGTGGAAACATAAACACGTCAGAGCTGAGTGGAAGAAAGCCAACGGAATCTACATTCCCAAAGAGCAAAGCTCAACAGCATTATCCGATTCAGGCCGATCTCTCTCCTGAACGTCCATGGAAAAATAATCTTCTCGATCATCGCAAGCCGAACCACGACATACTTAATGAGGTATAAGGATATGGCTAACGCGTACGGGTCAGTTCCCCACCAGATGTGGCATACCCTCAAGACGTACTATGTGCCCTAGGAGATAAAAACATTGCTCATGCAGTACTTCTCTGTCTTCTCTCTCTGCTTCTCGACCACGACGTTCACAACTAGATTGATCGACTTGCAGGTGGGTATTGCAATTGGAAATACGATTTTGCCGATATTTTTCATCATGGCCATGCACGTGATCCAGGATGCGGCGTCCAGCTACGTACACGGTCCTAGACTCAGCGAGGAGAGAAACATTCCCCCACTGAAGGCCTTCGTGGACGACAAAACGGTCATGACACCGAAGGAGAACGATGCCCGCAGCACCCTCCTCATACTACATGAGCTGATTCGCTGGTGCAGGGTGAGCTAGCTTCAAAGTGCAATGAGGATGATCTGTCGACAAACTAACAGAAAGAATTTGTGTCAAGCTGAAATGCCTGGACTCAGCATCAATGGAAGAATCACAAACAATCTTAGATATGCTGACGATACCGTGTTACTAGCAGAAAGTGAGCAAGAGTTGCAAGACCTAGTGGAAGAAGTAAACAGGCACAGTGCAGAATGTGGCTTAGATATTAACATCCAAAAAACAAAAACTATGATAATTAGCAGTGAAAAGGAAAGGTCATCAATGAACATCACAGTAAACGGGCAGATACTAGAACAAGTAACAAGTTTCTCTTATCTTGGACATATAATAACAGATGATGGCAGAAGTGAAATGGAAATCAAAAAGAGAATAGGAATGGCCAAAAATGCTTTCAACGGCATGAAATCAGTATTAACATCTAGAGAGATTAATAACGCATTAAAAATGAGAATTGTCAAATGCTACGTATATTCAACGCTACTATATGGCTCGGAAGCCTGGACATTGAACAAGCAACTAGAAAGTCACATAGAAGCCCTGGAGGTGGGGATATACAGACGAATAGGTCGTATTTCATGGGGAAGAAAAACAATCAAATGCAGAGGTCTTAGAAAAACTGGGAATGAAGAGAAAGTTAATGAAAGAAATAAAGAGGAGACGAGTGAAATATCCTGGCCACGTTAAAGGACATGATACTCTTAAAAAAACCATACTGGAAGGTAAGGTTGAGGGCAAGCTAGCAAGAGGTAGACAACGATGAAAGTGGGAGGATAACATCAATAGATGGGCGAGCATCAGCCTGACAGAATGTACAGTCAAGGCAAGAGAAAGACAGTGTTGGAGATCCATTGCAGGTCTGACAGGTTCAACAAATGATTATATTCCCATTCCCATATTGCTGGGAGAATTGGCCAAAGATATAATAATAATTTATGTAGAAATATATCATTTCGACTGCCGAATCCGATACTAACCTATTTCATAACTAACTGTCAATGAACTTGTCTGTGGGCCATCGTTCTGTATCAATATTACGTTTATCGGTGTTCCGTTGATTTATGTCTGGTGTGACGCTATGACTTTTAATTGCTGATCGCTCGGCCAGTTATGATGCGCTCAATTCTTCTTATTTCTCTTGCGCCCTGCGTTCATTCCCGATTGTTCCTTGTCATTCATGCTGTGCCCTTATTTCCTGATATTGCGGGAGTCTCATATAGCGTGTCCATAAGTTTTCAATTATCTATCGTTGTTGAAAGTTCGATGTTACAATCAGAACCGCCCGTCTTCAAGATGTTGTCAAACTTTACTGCCCATGGTAACCGTAGTCCGTGTAACGTCATCTAGTAACCTCTGTATTCATACGCCTCACGTCGATTCTCTTTATTTGTCCTCCACAATTTTTTTATCTGACTATAAATCATTTTAGTCAATGACTTTTGCCTCCGACGCTTCATGGCAGTATGCCCTCCCACTTTTGAAAACGGTGCAACCATTTTAGTAGTCTGAACGGTTTCAAACTATGACATGTAGCGTGTGAGACATACTGAGTCAAATCTTATATATATATATATATATATATATATATATATATATATATATATATATATATATATATATATAGACATGTTCCAACATACTTATAATTGTGCTAATATGATGGTATGGACTCCTGTTAACCACACACAAAAATCTCATTAAAAATATTATTATATTACGGGCACGCACTTCTATCTACACCCCCGGTAGACGTCGTGTAGCACCAGCCTATGGGTGGGCTGTGCTAACTAATCTATGAGCTTCATAAGGTCCTGCGGCCTCCCCATCGTAGTCTCTCATTTGCCAATAAAGACAAGCATCCCCAACCAAAGCTATTAAACCCGATCGAGGGGACGTGTGTGATTATAAGGTACCATTCCCTCTGTATTAGTATTAAAGAATTTTACAATACATATATATCAGTGACTTTTCTTTCAAATTGCTATCTTGTCATTCATGGTTACCAGTTGCCGTTTACTTGTTTAAAACGAAATTCGATAGGTGAGGTTTGCTGTCTTCGTAGCTGTCGTCCCAGTGGCATCATATGAGTTCTCATGGCCTTTTTGTTTCTTTCAATTCTATCTATGAGATCCGAGATCATATTCGTCTTTGTTTCTGTTCTATATTGTCTTCTTGGCCTTCTAGTTTGCTATACCGTATGCCAATTAACGTGGATGGGTGTCAATAACATAATTCTATAACCGTAATTGCTGCATTAAAATAAAATTAAATCTGCAATTTCTAACATTGTAATATCATATTGACAATCCGTAATTTAACATGCAATATTATACAACGTACAAACCGTAATTGTAGCCTAATCTTCTTCTTCTATGATTGTGGATGCATTTGACTTGTGTTAACGTTAGCTCTGCTATTGGGTATGTACACTTAGTTTGCCTCCTCAATAATATGTATGAGGTTAAATATTCACAGTGTTAATCACCATCAGAGTACCAGGAACACTTATGTGAATAAACCAACCATTCATGCCACAACCCGAAATATTAAAAATCCAAGCATAATTCATAATAACAATATAATAGTTATCGTAATATTATCTTAACCTGAAATAAACTGGAAAATCATAATATATGCAATTTTAGAATACTCTCACTCGGTCATGCTATTCAGTCCTTATATATATATATATATATATATATATATATATATATATATATATATATATATATGTGTGTGTGTGTGTGTGTGTGTGTGTGTGTGTGTGTGTTTAGTCTGTAACATACTGTGTTTTGTCGCTTTGAAATGAAATCGTGTATGTATTATTTTACTGTGTTTTGCAATTAAAATTATCTCTACCATACCAAACAACAATCTCTGTTGTCATGTATTGACATTGTAAAAGCTTATAGCGTATGAACTATTATCACTCGTTCCATGATGCATGAGTAGTACGTGAATGATATGTTAAATGTATGACTGACATGACCCTCTCATCGACGTTGTGATGAGTGAACCATGACGTACAACTGGCAGGTGAATGATATTTTCAATGATTAATTGACATGACCCTCTCATCGGCGGTGTGATGAGTGAACCATGACGTACACATGAAATTGTAATATTATCAGTGTTTAATTGACATGACCCTCTCATCAACAGTGCGATGAGTGAACCATGACGTACAAATGCATATATGTGTACGTGAGATGGGAGTATGACAATGATCGTTGATGCTAAATAAGTATGGTTTATGACATGAAGCTATCATGGTAATGACTAATAAATAAAAGCAATATATTAGAGCCCGATATCTCGTAGTGAAGATGCACGTTGGTGTTTCCCAAACGACCATATCGACTTGGATCACGATCGACTCGAACTCGAACAAAAGTCTGACATCACTATAACACAACACTCGGAGTAGTGTCGAGCTGATAAGGCTTGAAGGGCTTCCCAATCGACCTCAAAACAATCTGGCAATTAATCAAATTGGAAAAAATCTGTACCTATCTGACGACAATTATCCCAGACAAAATGCTGGTCTTGTATATATATATATATATATATATATATATATATATATATATATATATATATATATATATATATATATATATATATATATATATATATATATATATATATATATAAGAATATCACTCTACAGGACACACGAAAACTCCTACCAGAAACATATACTAATATTCACGTAAACAAACATATTTGACACAGAAAAGAGGCCATGGAGAGCGATTCCGTAAATACTATCTAAATACCCGGACAGAACGCAAGAAACAACAACAAACAATTTGACTGGCCTGTTCGGTGTGGACTGACGATCGGTGCTCTCCCTTTGCTGCAGGATGTGCTGGTGTTAACGGTTTTCTATCGAAGACAATTTAAATATATGTCCACAAGTAGGTATCCACAAATTGCGAAAAATGTCCAAGATGTAACTCCATGTTGAAAATGTCCAAAAAATGTATAATGTATAATAAGTACTTCCGTGTCAGTTAATTTAGTACAAATTCCACTATATTATCTGATTCGCTGCTATCTGCCAACCTGTTGCCAAACAGTCTCGACTGTTTTGCCCTTTCATCAATATATTGGCAAGATCTTTGCAGCTCGTTTGTTTGTTTCGTTTGCGTCCCCTAGCTTAATTTTAATGCCCTGAAACGAAGTTTTACGCCAAAAGAAGGTTTTTATTTTACACACAAGGCCACGAGACATCGACATTTGATGAATTTGAGGTGTTAAAGTTGTAGTTACTCGCGGTTTTAGGAATGGCAAGGAATGGCACTATTTTCGTCATTATTTACATTAGATACAAGTTTTAAACAATGTTAGATTGTAGTTATTCTGATTTAAAGGACTTTGTGAATGATTCTAAACAGATAGCACATGTTAAATGTGTATGTTCGGTTACAATTAATTATTTATGTCAATGAAAACTAGTTTAGTTGCTTAGCCACTAACCGTGCACGTTTGTCATCATGTCGAATTAACTAATGGGCCACACTTGTGCCCCTAAAGTTTGCTTTGCCTATCACAAAGTATGTAAGAAGTATTTAAATAATTAAATCTAAAAGAATAATAATAATTTTTGATAAAACTAAATACAAAATAGTGTACATATTGTTTCTAAGTAGAAAACGGTCAAAACCTGTCTCGTGAATTTCCGACATTTTCCATTTGATGTGACAATGAATCGCTTCAAAATATGATGTTTTTATTGTGTTTTATTTGTGTTATGGAGCTGTTCCAGTGATATTTATGTAGCAAAGTGGTGTAGTTATCATAATTCAGTATGTTGCATTGGATTATAAACAGCGTTGGAGCAGTAGCACCTTGGTAAGTGGAAATTTAACGTACTTGTCTCCCTATCTTCAATTTTGTTTTACATCTGCTAATATTATTTTTATATTTATAATTTATAGCAACAGTAGCAATACCAACGTGTTCCTTGTTCAATGTCCTTTAATTTGATATATAATACAATATATTTGCTACCATTTTAACAATTATTAGATCATTATTATGAGACACCCCTACTGCCCTGTTTCTGCCATCAATTTCTGCTTGGGACAAACCCATATTTTGTTTGACACTGAATCAGTTATAATTTACTGTCCTTGAGACTGTCCATGTTAACCAAAATTGCTGTCCAATATAGTGATGCGAATAATTCCTGAATCCAAGTAGTATTGACATACAGCTGCATGACGAATATACGAATAAAAGATGTAAAATTCTGGAGACGGCGGTATTTCCATATTCCAAATGGTGTCTTACATGTCTTTTAGTTATTATAAAATGACCGTTGACCTCTGGCACGTCCTTGAGTATTTCTAATAAAATAATACTTGACAACTGGCACGTCCTTGAGTAATTATACAATGATTAATGACGTCCTCCTCCAGTATATTTGGTTTCCCGCACTACGATCCCCCATCTCTGCTACGATGCTTGTGTCCTATAATTTCTATACGAATGCTCCTCTCTTTCAATCGCGCTCGTTGTCTATGCAATAACAAAACATCGTAGCAGCTCAACGGGAGCCATAACTTAAACGTCTACGATAATGATTGTAGAAACGCTGGCAATCCACGTCCAAATAAATTGTAATCGTGTTGCTCGGTAGAACAGGTTCAACAAATGATTATATGACCATTCCCATATTGCTGGGAGGATTGGCCAAACATATAATAATAATTTATGTAGAAATATATCATTTCGACTGCCGAATCCGATGCTAACCTATTTCATAACTAACTGACAATGAACTTGCCTGTGGGCCATCGTTCTGTATCAATATTACGTTTATCTGTGTTCCGTTGATCTATGTCTGGTGTGACGCCATGACTTTTAATTGCTGATCGCTCGGCCAGTTATGATGCGCTCAATTCTTCTCATTTCTCCTGCGCCCTGCGTTCATTCCCGATTGTTCCTTGCCATTCAAACTGTGCCCTTATTTCCTGATGTTGCGGGAGTCTCATATAGCGTGTCCATAACCTTTTCAATTAACTATCGTTGTTGAAAGTTCGGTGTTACAATCAGAACCGCCCGTCTTCAAGATGTTGTCAAACTTTACTGCCCATGGTAACCGTAGTCCGTGTGACGTCATCTAGTAACCTCTGTATTCATACGCCTCACGGTGATTCTCTTTATTTGTCTGCCACAATTTTTGTATCCGATTATAAATCATTTTAAACAATGACTTTTGCCTCCGACGCTACATGGCGCACTCAATGTTTAGTTCCTGCATACTGTTTCCTCTTGTTTGAAACTGCCAAATGCTTGTGTGTAGCCATGAAGTATAAGCATAGATCAGTCAAGAATAATATCAGTGCAACACACGAAATCCGTAACATCCGCGACGATCCATATGTTTGCCTATCAAAACCACACAAACTAAAGCCGTATTGTTCTTTTTACTGCTTCAACAATGTAATATCCACTGTCAACGCCTTAATGCATATAGGGTACATTGTGCAATCCCCAAATGTGTGTACGCCAATTTTATGGTCTATTCTCAAATAAAGGATAATGAGTGAAAGAAGAAGAGGCAGTAGGAATCATGATTATCCACCTGGATTCCTCCAGTAAGAGGCGGGCTCCATATATCAAACTAGTCTACTGCCAAATCCCCCCACCCCATAGCTACACCTTCCTAAAGGTTGTAAACTTCAATGTGTTGCCATTGTAAATGTTTGGTTATGTGATTCTTCTTCCTCCTACCCTTCCTCTCCTTCTTCTGTTTGTTCTTATCCTCTTCTTCTTCGCCTTTTTCTTCTGCCTCTCATTAACCAATGAAACATAGGTCCTGACTATTTAATTGTCAATTTAATATTCCAAAGGAAAATAATCTCTTAATAGAGATACACAACATTTTAACAACTTGTATATTTTATACCCATATTTCTACTCGCTATATTAGACGGTACACTTTGGTGAATTCAATTATACACTAGTCAACAGCTAAAATGTACTAGATATGAAACTATCTTATATTAACTAATGTTGGTATGATGAAAACGAAAATGTTGATTGGCTGTAGTTGTCAAGATATATGCTACTAGTTTATTTTATTTACGGTCAATTTATATACATGACGCAATGGTGACATAAAAATGGTCGCTCTTTTGCTTTGACTACAGGGTGAAAACACCGAGTAGTGTTGCTTTCTCTGTGAGTAGAATAGCCGTGCACGAATTGACCATTACATTATAAGACATTGGCCAATCAGACAGTCAATGCAGCCTGGCAGTAAGAACGTTGAGAACATAGCACTTGTCGACATCAGCAAGATTTTGTTGCCACCCTTGCACATGAAGCTGGGTCTCATGGAAAACTATATCAAGGCATTAGAGAAAACAGATGTGGCTTTCGCAAACTCATCAGAACATGTCCAAGATTAACTGAAGCTAAAATAAGAGAGGTAGTATATGTTGGTCAGCAAATTCGAAAACTTATTCATGAAGACGAGATTCCCTGCATGTTGCATGGGCAAGAAAATGCAGTATGGCTAGCATAGTCATTGGTGGAAATCGTCATAAGACATTGGCCAAACAGGCAGTCATTGTAGCCTAGTTGTAGAAACGTTGAGAACCCAGCTCTTGTCGACACCTGCAAGATTGTGGAACCAATATAACCAGTCCGAGTCAGTACTCACTCGAAAGAGAGCACACAGAGCATCAGGATACAAACCCACACAACAACGGATCTCAACTCTAGCCAACGCTGAAGAAGCAGGTTGAACGAGACCGTATTTGTAATTTTCGTTTACTAAATAAAGAAGAAGAGGAAGAAGAGATTTCTTGGAAACAACATATCTGATAATTGCAATAAAATTGTAGAAAATCTCCTTCTGAAGTATAAGAGTCTTGGCTGCAACATGTCTTTGAAAATGCATTTTCTGGATTATCTTTTGGATTTTCAAATCAAACTGTGGGGCTATCATTGAATACCATAGTGAATGATTTCACCCGGACATTGCTGCTATGGAGACAAGGTATTACGGTAACTGTAGCACTTCAATGCTTGCTGATTACTGTTGGACTGTGACTAGAGAACCTCATCGATTGACTACAAGTAGCAAAGAGAGCTCGAACAGCGACTGAATAATGACGGAATGGGTTCAAATGTGTCTGTTTAAAATATTATTATAAGTGAACTTTAATTATGTGTTCATGTTATCTATCATCTTATGTTGACATATCAAATAATTGAGTATGTAAACAGCATTATTATAATGCTCAAGTAGTTAGACTAACTGTTAACCCAATAGAATTAAACAAGCATACATTATTTGTATTACTGTAATGTAAATTTATCATTAAAAAGAAACAGAGCCAATTGGTGAATTGCATTATTATATTTGAAATCAGCACGTCAATATCAATAAGAAATGGTGTATTTCAATTCCGATATAAATAACATTTGAAAATGTGTTGACTAGTGTTGCTTGTTTGTATTGACAATGTGAGAGCGAAATTGAAAGTGTCCAGTTGTCGTTATATAGACGAATAGGTAAAATATCTTCGCCGGGGATTAAAACAAGCAGGGAAGTATTTTAACAGATCGAATTGAAGAAAACACTACTGAATGAGATCAAGGTAAACTATTATGGCATATCGGCCACATCAAATTGACACAGCTAATTGTTAAAAATACGCTGGAAGGAATGGTGGAGGGAGATCATGAAGGTGGAAGACAGCATTACAGATGGGTGGACACCATGAAGAGATGGACCGAGGGAGCCTATTTGAATGCACCATGAATCTTCCGGACAGAGGGTGCTGCAAGATCATTACAGCAGACTTTCAACATGGAGATGACACGTGATGATCATTTTTATAGAGCTCAAGGTGAATGTTTACATACTGTTTTCAAGGGAAATAGTGTTTTAACCACGATTAGATCTAATACACATTGTAACATATTTTTGTTAGATCTGTGCTTCGCCAACCGGAATTTTTTCACGAGTGTCGAACAAAACCACTCTAGTGTATGGTACAGAAACAGGCCTTCTCTAGTACACGCTATGAATTTTAACGGAAACGATACAAGTACCACTGAAAGTACCAGCACAATATAAGGGCTAGCCATATGAGAAAGTACGGCCGCGATAGAAAAGGGAAATGAGTACCGCTTTCTGAAGTGACATACTAAGTGTCTGGTTATTTCATCCACATGATATGTCCTTAGTGAGACCGTTTTCAAAACAATCTTACCCACCACGCAAAAATGAGTAGTGGGGTTACCATCACGGAAGCATAAACATACAGCGTAGGCTAACCATCATTGTATTTCACGTAGGGTTACTATGATAGAAATTTCAACATTAGATGCAAGCTAACGATCATAGTATTTCACGTAGTATTACTATAACAACATCAACACTCTGCGTAAACTAACAATCTTATTATTTCACGAAAGGTTATCCTGACAGTGCCATCAACACTACGTATAAACTAACCATAATAGTAGTTCACTTAGGTTTTTCCATAATAAAATCATCGACACTGCGTAAGCTAACCATCATATTATTTCAGAAAGTTGAACTATCATGAAAGCATCAACGCTCTGTGTAACCGAACCATCGTACATTCAAAGCTTGTACATCTGCTTGCGATTGCTATCTCCTCTCCAAGTATACTAAAAGCATTATTTCTGCTGTGGCATTTTCTATTTCTGAATTGTAGCCCAAAAGGCAACATTTTCGATCCACTCTGTTCCATTTTCAACTGCCGATACATTTAATGTGGGCAATGTCAGCACATGTTCTGTTGTTGTTTTTTTCGCGTGTAACCAAAACGGCGTGTTGCCGGATTTACTATCCAGTGATCAGCTTGCAGTGTGACATCTTCGAGTTTTCTGTTACAATGTTCCTTTTAAATGGATATGTTTCTTTCCATCTAAAGTCGAGCTGCTGGCACTCCAGAACCTTTTGCCCTTTGTTTAAGTGGTGAATATCATCTGTCGTTATGCTGCATGACTTTAATAGAACGTTTCTCTGATCACAACCAGCATGAAATACTTTCTATATAGCTCAAATTCTATCTATATTATCATCTTAAAGCCTTCCAACCCGATGGTCTTGTGTTCGAATCCCCATTGAGGTGTGGAGGTTTTTATACAAATTCATATGGGATCCCTTGTCGACACAGCCTAGAATGGGCACCACGAAATGTTCAGGAACGTAAATGATATTGACCATATCAAACAATCGAGTGTTGATTGGTATATAACAATATAGGACTAGCACCATATACCCAATACATTTCGTGGTGTGGAAAAGGACCTTTGCTTCATAAATATTGTGCAGAGTCGGGTTAAAAGGCATTTTTGTCTCGCGCTCTGTTTCTATGAAATAGAGACGCTATTCTTTGCCGATTATCCGGATGCTTTTCTTTCTCTGTGTAGTTTTGTTATTAACTTTCTGCCTTTGCCATCTACGGGAGTTGCTGCAGAACTCTACAGCAGCCAGATTGTCTTGTCTGCATTTCTTGTCTAGTTGGATGCAAACTGAAAAAGGATGTAGAGAATTATGTTGGCACTTGTACCTATGTATGGAGATAGCAACTATACCCAGTATACCCCAAAGCGTGGAGAAGAGTCAGTTACTTTACTTTATGAATATTGTACAGATATAGGGATAACACATAACCTTATCTTACATCTTTAAATCTATCAGAGGTAATACATTCTCCTGATCTGTCTGTGGTTTTTTGTTCCCATTATACGTTAGGTGAAAATCTTCTAACTTTGCAATGAACACCGATTTCATCAAGACATTTAATTAATTAAACTATTTAAAAAAATGTTTTGTATTTCCTGTACAGGGCATCGCTGTCAACATCAGCATCTTTCAGCTGATTGTTGAATTCTTGGCAAGATTACGCTCAGTAGTTCGCCATTGCTGTCTGGGCGACCGGCTCCATACACTCATAAGTCACTGGCGCGACTCGAAACGCTTCCAGTTCTCGTTCGCTCACGTCAACCACGAGAGTATTCGGGGTTATGGTGAAAGCTGCTAACTCCTCGGCCAGGGAGACCAATTAAACTATACTCTTGCAAAATCTGCAAACTTAGAAATAACTTCAGGTGCCTTGGTGGCTCAGTGATCAGTGCAGTTGTACCACAATGGTAGTCTATACTGTTACTGAGGACCGTTTGTTGCGATGCCTCTCATGCGTATTTTCTCTCTCTCTCTCTCTCTCTCTCTCTCTCTCTCTCTCTCTCTCTCTCTCTCTCTCTCTCTCTCTCTCTCTCTCTCTCTCTCTCACTCCTGGTCCTTTTTTTTATCAGATGTATGCGTTCACAACCCCATCAATCTGCAATAACATAAATAAGTAATTAAGTCTATGTTTTCTGCTATATACACCCCCGCACCCCCAAACTCCAGGTAATTTTTACATGACCCAATGATTGTTGTGACTTCACTTTGAGTACTGTCTAGACTCTAGAGCAGTGGTTCTCAACCGGTGGGAATCCCCCTCCCTCCCCCTCCCGTGTGAAATGTTTGGGTTTCCAGTCGGTAATTAAGATTATTTCAAGATCGCATTAATTTATAAAAAAAATAATTCCTTGATATTGTTTTTCCCTCCATACTTTACGGTTCTGTACTTCTCGACCTTCTGAAATTCGTTTTATAACATAAGTAGATAAGCAAATCACGTTTTATGTAGACGACTAGACTTGTTCTAGTATGTGTTATTAAATTTAGCTTCCATTTGCACGTATACTGTGTAAGGGGGTGGGGGGATTTATAGGGAGGAAATACGAAAGGGGACAATGACATTCTGAACATATGGTGAAGGGGTGCATGGGCATAAAAAGGTTGAGAACCACTGGTCTAGATAATACACAACGATGGACATTAACCTTGACTGCTGTCCAAGTCTGCCTTCACAGATAGGATGAGCTGAACACAGCTTAATATGGTACGTAGTGAATTGCTCAAAGTTAAGGGGCCGAGACATTGGGCCCTTCTGATGATCGGAAATCTTCAGTCATGCTTGCTTTACAACGGAGATATTGCCACTCACGATGTTTTCTCATAAGCAAACGTTATAAATGCCGTAAGCATAAAAATATAAATCGGTGCAATAGAATAATATCTCTTATAGGCCAGTTTGTTTGCCCCATTCATGAACTTTACATAAACAACGCTGCAGACAAGTTCAAGCAGCAAGGACATTCTTCCGTCTCTGCTGGTGGTTTCGTGGGCTTTCTAATCTAATGTTGTAGAAAATGATTATCTTCAGGCGGTATTGTTCTCTACATGTGCAGGTAATAGGAGATGGAAGTGGTGATAACTGAGTTGACACTGCCTAGTGGAATCTGAAAATAGTTGCCTAGCAGGAACTGTCAGAGTCCTGGTGAGTGTGAGAGAGGACACAAGACAAGGACAGGACATAGGTAGAGCATGGGTAGAGTAGGACAGGACTGTATACCCAGTGGGAGGCAGGTCACGGGGTTAGAGACTGAACATGTCTTTGAATGACAGTCCAACCTTGGACTAGACGACCTGAGACATCAGCCATCAATAGACGGTTAAAAGACAGGACGTTACCAAAATACCGAGACACCGGACTTAGCACGGACGACACGTGGGTCAAGCACCACGTGACCACAGACCGAGGCAAGGACGAGGAGACTGGACCTGACTGTGGTTGAGAGATGAGTGTTTTTAGGTTACCTGAGGGTTACCTGTGCTGACTGCCTCATGCTAGAGATGTAATATAGTTGTGAGAGTGTTGATACTAGATTGCCTGTGCGCTTATATACGAAATGAATTTGTGATGCGAGAACGCATGAGTGCTTTGCGATATGATTACATGATTCTCCAGAGATGTCAGAGCGAGATTACAACTAATGTTAAATGATTACGTTGTAAATAAATAGCGCTACATGTGATCCACTTCGTTGGTAAATTATTTTGCACATGTATTACAATACTCCGCCCCTCCGGCCGGCTCCGTGGCTAAAAGCTTGCGAACGCGGTTTGTGAGCCGGGTACCAGGCGTTCGAAGCTCAGCTGCGACCGATTTGTGCAGCAGACCGTATCGCGTTGTTATAACGTGCTGGTATGGGAACCGGTCGTTCAGAAACCAATGGCAAACTACTGAACATAACACTTGTCTAGTACATCAACAGCAGCTGAAAAATACTAGTGTTGACTGGAACGTCTCGTAAGGGATTCATTCATTCAGTAGCATGTCCTTTGCAGAACCTCGCTCCCATAACAACCTTCAGGAAAACCTCTCGATCATAAGCAAGATGTCTCGCGTCTGATACACCCATCTGGAGATCATCCGCCACATCCTGCACCCATCTTCTCTTTGACCTTCCTCTTCCTCTCTTCCCACCCATCTTCTCTTTGACCTTCCTCTTCCTCTCTTCCCAGGCATATACCCTTCCATTATTGTTCTCTCCAAAATTTCGTGACGTTTCAAATGAAAAAAAAATATTTCAATTTTCTTTGTTTTATAACGTAAGGGATACGCAACCATTTTTTTGTTATTACATTACTGTCAAGTCTTCTACGACGAGCTATGACTGATTGAGACGCTGAGAGTAATTATGGGGAACTCTATCCGTTTTGATAGAACCCAACACATTTAAGATGGTAATTATGGGGGACTGGATCCGTTTTGATGAAACCCCAAGACAGTTAAAATAGTAATTATAAGTTAAAACTGTAAATATTTTGACTGCTCTTGGTTTCACCGAGTAAAAGTACAAAGTCACGACTCATACAATCTGACTATACAACAGGAAACTAGTTAGTTACAACAATTTGACAAACAAACAAGATTCAAACAAACTACGCTATTACAATGTATCAGTAATATTCCATTCTCAACCTAACGATTTCACTTTTTGTATGACATTGAACCGACATAACCATCGACCGATACTACTATTTTCTTTTTCTGCAACAGAGAATGTGTATTTCGATGTAACAACTACTAATGTCACCAGCATAAACTGGGTGAAGACACCAACAAGAACTGTAGCGCTGGACCAAAGAATTCCCAATAAGCTAAGTATTTTATTTGTTGATTATTGTCTATAGTAGGCACTTTCTTTTCACCATATCTTGTATTCATATTTACAACCGAATAAGAATTTAATTAAAGGAAAGTAATAATTTTTATATATTATTATTGCTGTGAACATAATTGTAAACATGTGAATACATTGAAGCTGGTAAAGAATTCGGGTATAGTAGTGATAAATTGGCTCAATGGTCTGAGAAGAAGTATAAAGAGACGTATGAAAGATAAGAGAGAGCACTAGAACGCCAACAAAAGAAAGAAGAATTAGAAATGAAACAAAGGATTTAGGAGCAGCTACTAAATTAAAGATATTATAGCTAGCAGAAGCTACCAAATTAAAAGAATTAGATCTAACAGAAGTTACTAATCAGAAACAAATTAAAGCTGACATGCAGATGAAA
This sequence comes from Cepaea nemoralis, assembly GCA_014155875.1. NCBI lineage: Eukaryota > Metazoa > Mollusca > Gastropoda > Stylommatophora > Helicidae > Cepaea > Cepaea nemoralis. The sequence goes on along the minus strand of JACEFZ010016553.1, from coordinate 505,835 downwards.
ATGAAACAGTTAGAAACAGACTCTCAGATAGAGATTTCAATAAATAAGTTAAAAAGTAATAAAGAAGATCAAAAATTCAAGAAATTTCAAGGCATTGTCAAACCTTTTTGTGCAGGAGATAGTATCTCAGCTTGAACTGGAACTTTGAGACACTAATGAAGTTCCATGAAATTTCCAAAGATAACTGGGCGATGATGTATATGCGTAATCTCTCATTGGAGCCATTAAAAGTTATAGAAACAATTCCACAAGTTAGTTAGTCAGTTAGTCGTGGTTCCAACTTCGCGGCAACGGGTCGTCCCCATATTGCTCCATTCCTGTGCCAGTGAATATCACACAAAATGCTCCTACCTGCTCAATGTGAACAATGGAATAGACAGGAGTATCGGCAAGCCACCAACTCGCACAGGTACACTGTGCATAATGCCGCCGCCAGAATGCCAACACAAAAGTCCTCTATGACAATACAGTTCATCGTCGATGGAAACAGCAGTCACCAGAAAGATTTCATTGACCCGGGTTTATCCCATATGGTTCGGTCTCTTTCCGCAGAACAACCCGCCGAAAGTGCCGCAAAAAGCACGAACTTCTTAGCTCCAGTGGCGACTCCCAGGAATCTCCTGAAAAATGCAATCGTGAGACCGAAAAGGCAAACCAGTCAATCAAGCAACAGCCGTCGCCATCGTTCCGAACATGCAGTTCACACTACAAACAACCACGTACAGATGTAAACGTACTCCACGCGAAACTCACAGCTCACAGTGACGCGCCACGCAATCACTCTGTAGCAGGGCGACTGAACCATATCCTCCTTAGTCGCCTCTTACGACATGCATGATAGGCAACAGTGTTACTTTCTTTGCTCAATTCCACAAGATCTAAGAAAAGATTATGACTACATCCGAGGACGTATAATGCAACATTTTCTTTCAGATGCTCTGGGATACCAACTACAGTTCTCTAAATGAAGTCCACAACCAAATCAAACCTTCCTGGATTATGTATCTCAAGTTCAGGATATCTTCTCAATATGTATAACTGCAGCAAAAGTAGATAAAAACTTTGACTTATTAAAAGATTTAATGATTAGAAATAAAATCATTACATCCATACCCACTGCTTTTGTAAGTTTTTAAAATAATGTGATTGTCGGAACAATCAACAGATAGAAACTAAAGGCTCTGATGTTCTCAATGCAAACAGAGAGATCTTTACACTAAATTCCAGCCAAAATAAGATAGCAGCAGCTGCAAATTTTAAGCAACAAAAAATATTTGTTTATAAGAACAAATCAAAAGTAAATGTAACACCATGCACATAATGCCATCTATTGCACCAACAATTTGAGTTGTGTGAGTAAAACCCTGATTATAAAACACACCTGTAAATTATGGTAAATAAACAACAAAGAAAGCGTAATCAGCACAAAAAAGCTATTAAATGTTATTTTTTCCGGAGCTTTGGACACTATTCAGGGCAATGTGACAGGCGAAAGATGCTAAAGAATGCAAATGCTGCACTTGTAGACACATTACGTTCTGAGAATGAATGTGACAGTGAGAAAAAACAGGAAGAAGTAAATGCATTATAAGTTATTGATATTTTTGATTTTGATAAATGCGATACATGTAATATATTTCACAGTGACAGCAGTTTGAATTGCGACCACAGTGTGCCATATTCATATGAAAATTTAAATGCAGTTGTTTCTTCGAAATTGAAACTTGAAGTTCATAACGGGTGTACAAACCCGCCAGAATCCTTCGTGATTCCGGATCCACTTGTATTGGTTTAAATACGTCATTTGTAAAGGAAAGTGATTATACTGGTAAATTTGTGTCTTGTCGTACATTTGCGGGTAACACAGAGAGATGCCCATTAGCTGTTGCAAATATTGACACACCTTTTTTCAGGAAAATTCAGTTGTGCGGTGCTGGACAATCCATGCACTGATGTGATTATAGGATGTTTACCAAATGTAAAAAAAAACTGTTCCTATGAACAAATTGAGAGGGGAACAGAATCATCCAATAGATTTTGCAGCAACAAAACTGACTGCAGTGAAACAGAAATCAAAGTATCAAAAACAGCCATCACATCCAATAAACCCAAGGGAGACTATCATTAACAAGACGACAAAACACTCCATGGGAGTGCATTACGGAGATTCCTCCCCATTGAATCATTTTACATTTTCAGATAAAATTGCCAATGACAATAGTGACAAACCTACGAAAATTTGTACTACCACTAAAGTAACATCACGAAAAAGCATTGACGCATATAGACGGTATGCGAACAAAAGAACTCAGACATTACATTTAGAACTAGAATCAGATGACCTACGGTCATGTACATACAAACAACTACATTCTCAAACAATCAACAAGACACGAACGATTGACGACATCAGGGCTGATGTGAGACTCACCGACTCAGAGACAGATGGCAATGACATTCTCTCCAAGGGACATAATAGAATAGACACATTCAAAGACATAACTTACCATTATATACTGCTAACCGCATATCACTTCCAATACTGCTGTTACTAATGACATTATTGATATCACTACGTACACATCAAATTCAGTTAACGTTAGCCATATTTCTACTGACGTACCAACTAACGGTTATACCGACAACATTATTGAGAAAGCATGCACCACCAGATCATATTTATATCATAATGAAAGCCAGAGTTTTGATCCTGTTTTCTGGCCTGAATGTAGGGCTGATATGGAAACATATTATCAGTCGTTTATAAGTGGCCAATATTTACTTAGAAATGTAGAGCACCTTATGACAGACCTCCAACCTATGCGACGGGCCTATCAACTATTCAAAAAATTGTCGTCAAATGGATCGGACCTCGTAGCTACCTGTCTACCCAGGAAACAGAAAGGTATTCTTACCATGTTGAATTTGTATGAGAAAGTCATCCCAAATTTGGCTGAAGTGGCAAGTGGTTTCTTTTTTTTTTTTTTTTCAAATTTGCTGTTAAAGTCATAGCCAAAAAAAATTGTTAAAAGTGCGTACTTGGAACAAATAATCAATGAGATACAAGATTTTTTTCTCGACGCCACCAATTTTGCGCCTTCCTAACATAAACCTTCCTTTTATCTTAAGGACAGACGCCGGCAGCACTTTCATTGCTTCTGTATTGCTCCAGCGCTACGAGGGAGTAGACCACCCAGTGATCCACATAGGTATCAAGCTAACTCCAGCAGAGAGCCGGTACAGCATAGTACAATTAGAAGGGCTAGCTGTGGTATACATCATTACTAAGCTCTCTACGTACCTACTGGGCACCCAGTTTTTCATCGAGACAGGCAACTGACGGTTATTAATTATCCAGCAAGGTAAACCTAAAAACAGTCGTATTGTCAGATGGGCTTTGCTGCTTCAAGATTATACATTTACTATCCGTCACATTAAAGGAACTGATAACATTCTAGCCGATTTACTTACACGTATGCCAGAGACACCAGTCGACTAAATGGACCAACCTCATCACCACCGTTTTAAATTAATGCAATATTTTACTTAGTCGCACAAACTATTACAGAACAGTGTTAATTAGTTTCTAACACTTATACAAATAGGAAAGTGTTAGTTATTTATTTAATGCATTTAATTTAGGAGATAGACTTTTCACAAGTAACAGACAACAAACATATTTGATATACTTCAGTGTTAATGTAAAACTCAAGTATGAGTTAAAAGTATTAATCTTGTGTGTAATTAAATTAATGTTACTATAGTAAACTACATTGTACATAGACAATTGCTAAATAATTAAGGCAATAACAAGAGCTTAAGATTATAAGCCCTTTCCCTTTTCAATAAAAAGTTTTTCTTGTCGATAAATTCACTTTGGTTTAATTATTAACATACAATAATATTACCTTCAGTTAATACCCATTACCTTACCTTAAACATTTATTATTTTACATGCATCTATATTTTTATAAAAATATACAGTGTGATTGTTTGAATGACAGAAGTACAAAAGACATTATAAATATATTAAATTCAAGGGTATGAAAGAAATGATGTGCAATATATTTCACGGACATTTGCCTCAATGTTATATATTGTATTCGTCATCTGTAACACATGTGATTTGTGCCATTTTAAATTGGATGTGTGATTGTTACATTTACACTACACTAATAGACATATTCCTAGGCATCATGGTTCGGTAGTCCATGTCATGAATGATGAATATGAAATCATTCGTGAATTCGGAAAACCAAACTTATGACTCTTAGACAAAGTTAAGACATATATTATAAGCATGCACAAATGTTTGTAATTAACAAAGACAGAATTTCAAATAGCTCGCATACACACGCCACACTAACAGATAAAGTACATCCACTATTAAAAAGGAAATGGGACATTATCTCACTCATACCAAGGGACATAAGTAGTTCTTAAGGGGGCAAGACGTGATCATATATAGAATCACTGCTAAAAAGCGAGAGCTAGATAGGGGTTTAACAGTAAGCACACACATTTGGACGAAAGGTTGAGTTGCCGTTTTAAGGGTTAGTTAGTTAGTTAGTTAGTTAGTTAGTCGACAGATCATCCTCGTTGCACATCGAACCATTCAGTCCATAAGTGCTCGGATCCCCTCCTCAGCAAATCCTGCAGCGTGTAGCGGCTAACGACGCCAGTTCTGTGTTGGTTTATCAATCTTCTTTGGCTTCCTGCGTAGTGTTCTTGTTTGGCCACCCCTCTTTTAATTTGCTGCTCCCGCAGTCTGGCCATTGTTGTAGATTCACAGTCATCACTTGGTTCTCGCAAAAGTCTCACTTCTCGTAGAGCATTCAGAATGTCAGCCTGGTCCATGGCGCGTCCGCCCTCCACAGTAGCCTCACCTGCGAGCTTGTCAGCCCGCTCATTTCTTTGTACTCCCGCATGACCTGGCACGAAGATGAAACTAATCTTTGCCAGCCGAGACCGCTTCAGAGGCAGCAACCATTCTCTTCGGATCGACCCCTCCTCTATCCTCTTGATCATGTTCATTGAGTCGCTAAGGAAACAAGCCCTAGTGAATGTCTGTGTCTCGAGCCATGTTATTGCTTTACTTACTGCCATGACTTCCATGGTCAGGCTACTTGTGGTTTCAGTGAAAGCACCAGAGTCCTCCTTCACAATTCTCCCTCCGGCCCGAGCTGTAAAGGCCCATGAGCTTCTCACATGTCGGACGACCGACCCATCTGTGTAGATGACCGCGTCACCGTCAGGCGAATTCTCGAAAATCAACGCTTGTACTTCAGCCTCAACAGCAGCCGGATTTTCTTGTCTGCATTTCCTATCTAGTTGGATGCAAACTGAAAAGGATGTGCAGATGTCTGTTGGCACTTGCACCCACTCCTCGCCAGGTTCTAAGTCCTCAAGTGAACACACCTGTTGAAGAATGTCTTCGGCTTGACCCATCCACGACCGTCCTCTTTTTAACCTGCTGCCCTTCACCTTCCTAATTTCACTATGCAGTGGATGTTGTGTGTTTGCGTTAATTCTGAGGTAAGCGCGTGCCCTGCAAACTTGTATTCTCTCTTCAATGGTTGGAAAATCAAGAAGGTAGCGCATCGCCCTGCATGCTGTATCTCGTTTTAAGGGTACCAGGGGGAATATTTCCCTTGATGAGTCTCCCTAAAAAAGAGACCATTGTTCCGTGGGCACTGTCGGTGTCTTGAGAGTGTTGCAATTCAAGGCTCATGCCAAGAATATGAGACAACGTTACCTTTGTCCGTAACAGTCCCCAGTAGTAAAATGAGAGAGAGTGGTAGACTCTTTGTCAACTAACCAAATGCATACCACTGAACAACACCAGTGAGTTTGTGTTTCTACAAGAGATCAGACCCTTTAGAGACTACAGTTGTCACCCCCAACCAACAGTAACCATGACGACTTACTTACTCCCTTAGTCCTCAGACGAATTAGTTCCAACGAATTACCAAGAAACAACACAACGTATCGCTTACGAGTATAGGATAAGTGACACGAGGAGGGGCGACGGGAGCGTTTCAGACGCCTGGTGAGTGGGAGAGAGGACACAAGACAAGGACAGGACATAGGTATAGTATGGGTAGAGTAGGAAAGGACTGTATACTCAGTGGGAGACAGGACACGGGGTTAGAGAATGGACATGTCCTTGAATGACAGTCCAATCTTGGACTAGACGACCTGAGATTTCAGCAATCAATAGACGGGTGAAGGACTGGACGATACCAAAATACCAAGACACCGGACTTAGCACGGACGACACGTGGGTCAAACACCACGTGACCACAGACTGAGGCAAGGACTAGGAGACTGGACCTGAATGTGGTTGAGAGAGGAGTGTTTTTGGGTTACCTGAGAGAGAGAGTGTGCTGATTGCCTCATGCTAGAGATTTACTATTGTTGTGAGAGTGTTGATACTAGATAGCCTGTGCGCTGATACACGAAATGAATTGTGATGCGAGAACACATAAGTGCTTTACGATATAATGATTGCATGATTCGCCAGTGATGTCAGAGCGTGATTATTACTAATGTTAAATAATTTATTGGCACCTTGGCGTCTTGACAGACGCGAGTTTCGCTTCAAAAAGGCATAATAACTTTTACCCATAGCGGTAGAGAATATGTCTGGTAAGGCCAAATTGCGCTGTAAATGGTCGTTCACAGTGGGTGCATGTGAAAACGTGGTTATTTCCACCATCATGCGCCATCTTACGTCTCACACGCTCGGTGTGTGACTTATCTGCAATAATATTCTCCTTTGTCTTTATTCCATTTCTGATGTTTGCCTTCCATGCAACACGTTCAGTGGCGAATTGCTCCCAATGTGCATTATCAATGCCTGTATCAATCATGTCCCGCTTACACACATCTTTGTATGGTAGTAGAGGCCGACACTGAGATCTCTTACCCATCTGTAATTCACCAAAAAAGATGTCCTTTGGGATTCTACCATCATCCATCCTCCTATGATGTTCTATCCATCTAAGTCTACGAAGACTGAGCACGGAATAAACCGTCACACAACCTGATCTTTCCAATACTTCAGTATTTGTGATTTTGTCTTGCCACTTAATACCAAGAATTCTTCGCAGACACCGCATATGAAAGCTGTTTGACCGTTTCTCTTGCTGTGAGTAAGTTGTCCAATTTTCAGTACCATAAAGAAGAGGACTAAGGACACAGGCTTGATAGGCAAGGACTTTTGTTTTGACAGTAAGCTTCCTGTTCTCCCAGACTCTTTTTCTTAACCTGTTCATTGTTGTTGCTGCCTTACAAATCCGGATGTTTATTTTCCTGATCTAAGGATAATTTGCTTTTTACCACTGATCCTAGATATGTAAAATGGTCTACCATCTCTAGTTCGGCGTCTTCAATAAAGATTGATGGTACCCCATGTGCACCTTGTGACATAATCTGTGTCTTCTTTATGCTAATTGTCAAACCAAATTCGGAACAAGCATTAGAGAATGCAGATAGTAGACATTGTAATTCTTCCTCAGAGTGGGTCGTAACTGCAACATCAACCGCAAAAAGCAGCTCTCTGATCAGTACCCTCCTAATGTTGGTCTTGGCCTTCAACCTCTGAGCATTGTAGAGGCCGCCATCTGAACGTGAGTGAATATATATACACCACCATCCTGATCACAAAAGGCATATCTCAGTAGAAGTGAAAAGTATATTTCAAAGAGGGTGGGAGCTAGTACATAACCTTGCTTAACTCCACTCTTGATTTCAAACTCTTCAGAAGTTGCATCATCAAACTTGATTATACCCTTCCACACAGGCATGAAGGGTATACTTAGTTAGTAAAAACTAACTAACTAACTAACTATACCCTTCATGCCTGTGTGGAACGATTCCACAATGGACAGAAGAGTTGGTGGACAGCCAATCTTCTTTAGTGCTTTGAACAGACCCTCACGACTGACCAAATCAAATGCCTTTGTGAGGTCGATGAAGGCAATAAACAGTGGCTGATTCTGTTAACGGCATTTTTCTTGCATTTGTCGCAATGAGAATATCATATCAGTGGTAGACCGGTTTTGTCAAAAGCCACACTGTCATTCAGGGTAGACTTGATCTCCTAGGACTTGAAGTCTGCACAGAACAATTCTGGCAAATACTTTTCCAACAAAACACTGAAGTTAGATACCCCTATAGTTGTTGCAGATGCTCCGATCGCCCTTGTTCTTGTACAGTGTTATGATGTTTGAATCTTTGAAATCCTGTGGGACTTGTCCTTCTCGCCAGCATAGCTCTATTAGCTGGTGGATCTGTAGAGTGAGTGTGTCTTGCCCACTCCTGATAACCTCAATTGGAATCACATCCTTACATGGAGCCTTGCCAGATGCAAGTTCATTTATAGCACACTTAACTTCTGTTATGGTGGGAAGTGTGTCCAGGTGGTCAAGAGTTGGTAGAGCCTCTATGGCGTTGAGGGCATCATACGCTAGTTTGGTCTCACTTGAGTAAAGCTCCAAATAGTGCTCTATCCATCTGTCCACCATCTGTGTGTGTGTGTGGGGGGGGGGGGGGGGGTAGGGACATGTCAGTTGGTGGGGATGTGTGTGTATGGTTTGAGGATGTGTGAGTGGATGTGCGATGTGTGGGTTGGTGGGGGATTGTGTGCATGGGTGGGGAATATGTTGTCGATGGAGATGTGGCTGGGGGATGGGTGGTTTGAGGTGTGAGTGGGGAGAGGATGTGTGGTTTAGGATGTGTATGTGGATGGGCGTGGGATGTGTGGGTTGGTGGGGGAATGTTTGTGGGTGGCGAGTGTGTTTTGATTGGGGGATCAGGTGAGGGCAGTGTGTGTGTGGGTGGGGGATGTGCGGGAGGGGGATGGGTCGGTTGGTTTGGTATGTATGTGTCCCTTGGTGCGCGTGTGTGTGGGTAGGTGGGGGTATTGTGTGGGTGGGGTGATGTATGGATAGGTGGGAGATGGGCTTCATAACATGGTAATTAGCCTTGTTTATGTTTACAACATTCATTTCACAATGTTTATTTTTCTTCCTATGTAAATGTATAATGCTCATGATGAACGAAAGACGAATGATTGGAAGGGCCGAATGTAAGACGGGTCTGCGCGCCCAATTTGTGACCCTAATAAAGTTGATTTGATTTGATTTGATTTGTCCATCTGCTGTTTCTTATCAGTGATGATTTCTCGAGTCAACGTGTTCAATGGTGTACTTTTTTTTTATCATTGGACCACAGACTTTCTGTCCTGTTAAATTCCAGAGAGGAGACTGGACTCAACAAGCACATCTTTAAACTTATTATCTGTTGGGATTATTGACTGACTTTGGTCTACACTCCTCTCTTCTGTCTTCCCTTCCATATATCTATTTCTTTCACTCTCTCTATTATTCCCTCAACACATACTCCGACAACAGTTCCTTTCAACGATAAGATAAAAGATTTATTAATAAAAAACTATGTCTGGTGTATGTATGGATATTGTCTATGTAGTTGGTATGTTCTTCTAGTGTGGCTGCCAGATAAGATGTTGATAGATAGTCTCCGTGGTTTCTCTCGTCTCTTCTCTCAGCTAGAGTACAGGACATGACATAGATATAACAGAACGGTCTCACCCTGACAGCTCCGTCTGCTTGAGTCGGTAGATATATCCGTTTTTTGTAATGAAAAAATGTTCACCACTGTATGAATGTATTTAACCCGATCACCATATGCTGTCAGCGTAAACTGAATGGTCTGTTATTATCTTATAGCGTTCTTAATTCCATCCTGGAAAACACATCGAGTTTCTAGTGTTCTCTATTTTTGTCCTGTAAAAGTTCTACACTGGATAGTTCTTAATTGATATAGGCACTTTGTATGCACCTTGCAACTCTTTGATACTGAGTAATTTGAGTCTTTTTTCTTTAGTTTGTATGATCTCTATTTTCCATTCTCTGTCCTCCTGACTTATTAAGATGCCACTTCTTTTCCTTCCTTTCTTATGCACAAGTGTCGTGCTTTATTACTTTAAAGTGCTTTCTTGTGGGTTATCAACACTGAGGTGATCTTGACCACAGCCATCTGTGTTATCTCTTAGTTGATAAGTCCCGCACTGGTATGGAAACCTGTGTGATATACATTTAATAATGAGATCTGTGTCTGCTTCCTCTTCTCTCCTATGTGAGTGTCTTTTCCTCCAGCCGAAATGAAAAGGCTTCCGAAAAAACCCACTCTGACATAGGATAGAAGATTCACCTAATCGTCTATACTATTCCTACTAATAGAAAGCAATGTTAAATGCACTTCACTCACATCTATATTCCTATGCTAAACTATATCTAATATATTTATACCTTATTTAGGCATCTATGTTCCTGGAATCGAAATAACACTTAGCGAATAACACACTATTATCCCCTCTTTCCATCATTAGGGACGTGTATTTCTATTCCCACTCAAGAACATATCTCCTTCAGGTCAGTTTGGAACACACACTAAACTTACACAAAGAATTGACCCTCTTTATATCGGTCATTTTTGCCGCATAGTCCTTGACATTGCTGGACACCTCACATCCAGACTGCATTATCATTGTTAGTGGAAAATTACAGATCTGAAACTTCTCCATTATTCATACATTCAGACCGCAATATGCTATCCAATAATGCTGTCTGCCTTTGTCGCAAACCAATTTTTCCACGCGACAGGTTACCTGTACTGTTGGCCTCCTTCTGGGTCTTGACCTAGAAACACATGCGCCTGGTCACTCCTTTGTTGGTTAACCCTTCTCCTACCTGGTTAGTCGGTGTATACAGTCGTCCATCTGGGAATCGTTAACTCTTCAGTATTTCACGACATAGGCCCCCTCTTAAGAGATTAGACCGCGTCGAATCTTTCTCACTGTAGGTTTGATTCCCATGATCCACAATCCTAGTCTTCTTCCTCCGGAGCTGGATGTCTGGATAAAAATCTGCTCCTACATTCTCCTTACCAAGGATGTATTCCATTGTGAAGTCCAGTTGCAGCAACAACGTCCATCACATCCACCGTGCGTTGAGCTTCTGCGAAGTAGCTATTAACACCACGTGTTGATGATATGATTGGATCCTCACATGGCTCACTTCATTATCCAGTAGGCGCTCTAATTGACACCCTACTATACTACTCACGACTGAAACTAGTGTTGGCTCCTCGCTCCTGTACGTCTGGTCGACCTACTTTCGACTTGCGTCAGCGACGGCTCACAATACAGACGGATTGTCCCATCCTGATTGTAACACTGCTTCCATGTCCTCTTGGTTTCCCCCGGTTTTTCCTCTGGGGATGTTCCGCCTCGTCCTCGTCGGACCGAGTCGTCTTTCCCAAACCTCCTGGGCTTTTGCTTCCAGGACCATCTTGGGCGATATTGTATCTGGTCAGCCAATCTTTGGTTGGAGTCCTGGGTAATTCTCGCTTTTCCCGACGTTACCCACCCCTTCTGAACTTGGTTACCGGTGAAACTTTCACTCTTGTCCTTTCCCTGACTTGTGATTTCCCTCCTCCTGTCGTTGGGTAAATCTGACCTATCACGTACTGTCCCATAGGCCCTCCTATGTTGTACTGGCGATCTCTGGTCTTCGTCTGGACTGGTAACCTTTGTCCCAATGGCTGCCATCACCATAAAGTGCGAAGCTTTGCTCCCGGATCTCTCTTCATATTTCCTAATGAGATGTCTAGGGAGATTTTTCTTCTCTTCCCCGATCCGTATTTTGTAGATGTTCTTGGACACCACCTTTTCCACAGGATAAGGTCCTTTCCATCCTACTTGGAGTATATTGGTCTCTGCTGGACTCCACACTTCCACTTTGTCTTCCACTTTAAGAGCTAGTTTCCTCTTAATTCGCTTGTTGGGTGGTGCTTTCTGGCACTCCGAACAAGACTTCACCCACCGGCGTACATCTCCGGTCATTCCTGGCCAGCAATAATGGCCGGATATTTGCTGCAAGGTCTCTCTGACACCCATATGTCGATTCTCGCCTATGATGTGTCCACTCTGAAGAATGTGAGGACGGTGGGTCTCTGGAACCACCCACTGCTCATGCAGGTTATCTCCCCTCCCAGCTCTCCGATAGAGTAGTTGATTCTTCAGAAAGTACTGTCCCCGTTCTGGTGGCTCAGCACTTCTTTGCAGCTTCCTGTAGCAAGGATGCAACGTAGTATCCTTCCTCTGGGCAGTATGCAATTCTCCTATCCCTGAGTTGTCGCATAGTGTCTCTGCCTCTTTTTATTTCCCTTGAGATCCACTGACTACTGTTCCCTTTTGGGCTGGCTGTTTAGGCATCCCCAAAAAGACATATTTCGTGCCAATGATCATTGGAAATAAGAAGTCAGATAATACAGCAGCTGGAATAATGCCCGTGACGTACCTGGATTTAATCTCCACCTTGGCGATTGGCAGCGTCATGGTAACAGCACTCCTCATTGCCGGCTGTATTTCTATGGTCTCCCCTGTAAATTGGTCTGGGCTTACCAAGCTGGCGTCCACCACCGCTTCCCCATCCAAACCGGTATCGTAGAGACAAGCAACCTGCTGGCCATTGACTTCAATAAGTTCAACCACAGGTGGTCTCTCTTGGTCCTGAGTGTCTTTCATCTCCTTGACCGTTTCCTTGCCTTCCTCTTTTGATTCCTCGAGGTTGGTTATGCAATTGTCGTGTTTGGCCTTGCATCTGCAGTCCACAGTATTATGTGTTGTCGACTGGCAGTGAGTGCACCCTGTTCCCTTCCTAGGTTTCCGTGTGTCCTTTTTGTTCCTTTCTCCTTCGCCGACCTCAGCCTTGTCTGTGATCACCGATGTAGGAATCACTTTGCATGCTGCGAAGTAAGAACTTTTAGGTTTCGATCTGCAGTCTTTGGTGTTGTGGGAGGCCGCCTTGCAAAATGAACACCACTTTTCAGACCACTGTCGTTTCGCTTGAGAATTCGAGGTGCTCTGGTTTCCTACCTTCACCTTCTCTGAACTCTCCTCTGTGTGCTTTATATAAGGTTCCCCTTTTTCTCCTTCCCAGTTTTTAGGTTTCTTTTTCTCTGGTTTCTCCTGACCTTTGGTTTGTGTACTTAGTTCCTCAGTTTCACCATGTACTTCCACGAATCGTTCCGCCAGCTTATTCACAACATCAATCCGTTCCGCCCCTTGTTCTCCCAAGAAGGTTCTGAGAGGTTTCGACATTTGCTTTCGCATTTGGTCTACCACCATCATCTCTTCGAGACTCTCATAATCCCTCTTGAATTCTGCCAAGTCCATCCATTTCTGGAGATAGGATTTCAGCCTCAGACTGTAGGCGGCGAATAGTTCTCCCGGCTCTCGTCTAGACGATCTAAACTTCTTCCTATACGTTTGTGCGGTTATGTCAAAATGTTTCATCAAAGCGGCTTTTAATTCCTGGTAATTATTTTCCTGTCCTGGTGGTAAGCGTGTGTACACGTCAAATCCCGAACCTATTAATCCCTGGGATAGTTTAAGAGCCCATCTGCTCCGATCCAGCCCCATAGCGACTGACATTGCTTCGAAACGAGATGCGTACTGGTCAAAGCGTTCCTTAGACTGATCGTAGACAGCTAAGGGAAACTTCATGGCATGGTAACCATGTCCACTCATATGGGTTGCACCAGGTGAAGAAGAATTTCCTTCCACTCCATCTATTTCTCCCTTAGTTTGTGTCTTGAGCTCCAGTTCTCGCATGCGGTATTCATGTTCTCTGATCTTCGTGGCTTCTTCTGCTTCCAACTGGGCCTTACGCTCCTCCCTTTCTGCTTCCAACTGGGCCTTACGCTCCTCCCTTTCCGCTTGACGAAACTCTCGCTCTCTTTCTTGTATGTAATCCGTTAGCTCGGAACCAGCTAAACCAATTGCCTCCCCGTTGGCCCTCAGTTCGGCTGTAGTTACTTTAGGAGTTGCCATAGTTACAGCAGATAAGTCAGCACGTTGAGTAAAGACACCTCAAAGGCAGTAAAGAATACTCACTATAAACCGATAATCTACCTAGAACCTATATCATTTATCTATATCTATTAATTATTATAAATCTCCAACACCACACAGTACATCACAACCACTCTCTCATCCACAAGAGGAGATATAGGATAAAGACTTATGTAGACGTGTGACCGTGTGACTAGGTATGTAATGTGTCTTACCACCTATCCACATTCACTCTGTCTGGAACTTTCTCACTGCAAAGTCACCAGCATTAATGAAATGTTTCTACCATAAATGTAATGGCACCATATATCCAATGGACGTCCTTCCATTAAAAGTCATCAATATATACTTCTATTTATTCCAATCAGTATGTCCCAACATGTAGGTACTCCGCTATGCCTGTGCCAATATGCAAGTACCCCTTTATTCATATGCCATGTTATGCCTTCCGGTCATATGGGTATAATGTATGTACGTATCCCGCTCGCTCCACCAATTATGTCCTGTTAAATTCCCGAGAGAAGACTGGACTCAACAAGCACATCTTTAAACTTATTATCTGTTGGGATTATTGACTGACTTTGGTCTACACTCCTCTCTTCTGTCTTCCCTTCCATATATCTATTTCTTTCTCTCTCTCTATTATTCCCTCAACACATACTCCGACAACAGTTCCTTTCAACGATAAGATAAAAGATTTATTAATAAAAAAACTATGTCAGGTGTATGTATGGATATTGTCTATGTAGTTGGTATGTTCTTCTAGTGTGGCTGCCAGATAAGATGTTGATAGATAGTCTCCGTGGTTTCTCTCGTCTCTTCTCTCAGCTAGAGTACAGGACATGACATAGATATAACAGAACGGTCTCACCCTGACAGCTCCGTCTGCTTGAGTCTGTAGATATATCCGTTTTTTGTAATGAAAAAATGTTCACCACTGTATGAATGTATTTAACCCGATCACCATATGCTGTCAGCGTAAACTGAATTGTCTGTATTATCTTATAGCGTTCTTAATTCCATCCTGGAAAACACATCGAGTTTCTAGTATTCTCTATTTTTGTCCTGTAAAAGTTCTACACTGGATAGTTCTTAATTGATATAGGCACTTTGTATGCACCTTGCAACTCTTTGATACTGAGTAATTTGAGTCTTTTTTCTTTAGTTTGTATGATCTCTATTTTCCATTCTCTGTCCTCCTGACTTATTAAGATGCCACTTCTTTTCCTTCCTTTCTTATGCACAAGTGTCGTGCTTTATTACTTTAAAGTGCTTTCTTGTGGGTTATCAACACTGAGTGAATCTTGACCACAGCCATCTGTTTATCTCTTAGTTGATAAGTCCCGCACTGGTATGGAAACCTGTGTGATATACATTTAATAATGAGATCTGTGTCTGCTTCCTCTTCTCTCCTATGTGAGTGTCTTTTCCTCCAGCCGAAATGAAAAGGCTTCCGAAAAAACCCACTCTGACATAGGATAGAAGATTCACCTAATCGTCTATACTATTCCTACTAATAGAAAGCAATGTTAAATGCACTTCACTCACATCTATATTCCTATGCTAAACTATATCTAATATATTTATACCTTATTTAGGCATCTATGTTCCTGGAATCGAAATAACACTTAGCGAATAACACACTATTATCCCCTCTTTCCATCATTAGGGACGTGTATTTCTATTCCCACTCAAGAACATATCTCCTTCAGCTCAGTTTGGAACACACACTAAACTTACACAAAGAATTGACCCTCTTTATATCGGTCATTTTTGCCGCATAGTCCTTGACATTGCTGGACACCTCACATCCAGACTGCATTATCATTGTTAGTGGAAAATTACAGATCTGAAACTTTTCATTCTTCATACATTCAGACCGCAATATGCTATCCAATAATGCTGTCTGCCTTTGTCGCAAACTAATTTTTCCACGCGACAGTTTACCTGTACTGTTGGCCTCCTTCTGGGGATTGACCTAGAAACCCATGCGCCTGGTCACTCCTTTGTTGGTTAACCCTTTTCCTACCTGGTTAGTCGGTGTATACAGTCGTCCATCTGGGAATCGTTAACTCTTCAGTATTCCACGACACTTTCTTTATTCCTTCATACATGCTTCTGATGTTTCCCTTATAACTTGCGATTTGAATGGACTCACATAACATTATCCAATAATCATTTGCACACTGCATGGCAGCCATTTGCACATCCTTCCTAGCTTTTTTTAGCTCACTCAGAGTGTTAAGCGTTGTTCTTTCCTTGTTTCTTAAGGGAACTATCTTCTTCTTATCAATCAAGGGCTGCAGAGTCTGGCTGTTTGCCGCAAACCAGTCCTGCCTCTGATGATCCACAGTGACGTAAACCCCTACGGCAGTTTTATAAGAGTTTCCTTAAGTTGACCCCACTTTTCATTTACTGTACAATTTTCTGGTGTATCAGTGAAAGCGTCTTCAAGTTGCTGTTGAAACTGAAAGCACTTTTCAGGATCGTGAGTGTTAATAATATTAATCCTAAGGCTAGATATGTGTTTAGCTGTGTAGATTCTCTTTGGCCTCAGTCTAATCTTTGCAACAATCAAAGAATGATCTGTATCACAGTCAGCACTGTGGTAACTTCGAGTCAATGATATATGGTTCAGATGTTGTCTCCGTGTAATGATGAAGTCCAGCTGGTGCCAATGGCCGGATCTTAGATGTTTCCATGTGACCTTATGTATCTCTTTTGTTTTAAAAAAGTAATTTGTAATACATAGGTTATTGCTGGTGCAATGCTCCAGCAGCCTTTGCCCATTTTCATTCATGCGACCGATGTTGTACTTTCCAAGGCACACTGACCATGAACTCGAGACCTTGCCCACACGAGCATTGAAATCACCGAGCATATAAATGTAGTCAGATTTTGGAACTGCCTTTATCATGGAGTCTAACTCCTCATAGAACGAATCCTTCACATCATCAGAGGAATCGAGTGTTGGTGCATATGCAGTAATAATGGTGTCAAAACCACAAGAGGTTGCCAAGCTCAGGGATATATAGTCTTTAATTTCCTCCAGCTGGAATTTCAATCATTCCCAGTAGCGAATTCTTCACTACAAAGCCCACACTGTGTTGCCTTATTTTCTGCCTGCCCTCTTCCCTTCCAAAAAAAAAGGTGTAATTGTTTTCCCTGAGTGACCCTTCCTCAGCGAGGCGAGTCTCCTGCAGGCCAGTAATATCAATATTAAGACGATTGATTTCGACATCAATCACAGCCGTTTTTCTCACATCGTCAGTGGAAAATCCTGGACACATGATTCTCACGTTCCAGGTTGCAAGCCGTAGCTTGACGTTTCTATTTTTCGTTTTATTAGTACCTGGTGCATTGGTTTTACAGCCTGCGATTCAGATTTTGTCCTAGCCCCAAGCATCCATTGATCCATTGATCAGTGTCATAATCTCCCCACCAGTTCTACCGAGTCGTCGTCATCGACGCCTGGCAATTACGACCAGGTTCTGCCTGTGAGCCACATTAACCACGCTGTGACAGGAATGGTCAGTCGGTGCATGCGTGGGACATGAAGTCCACGCAGGGACACAACCCCGACTAGCGGGAACTCACAGTGGTTAGCGCCAGACGGCCTGGGACGGTTGTACTGGACAGACGGATTGAATGGTGCTCGTATGACTTGTGTGTATGAACGCTAATAGATAGAAAGCCTGTGTGAATATAGGAGACTGTGCGCCTGGTATGTAGGATTGTGATTTGTATACATTGCATTTATATATCTATTGATTGTATTATGACATGGCTATTGTAATTGCGCGATGCATGTAATGGTTGTGATGAGTGAGAAGTGTGAATAAAGTGTTTGAATTGTATTTGCAGTGTATTACGTAAAGTCATTATGTGACAGTGTTTGTATCACATCTGTTGGTGGTTACGAGCCTGTGTTACTGCTGAATGCAAGATTCTGACAATCAGCACCCAATTGGCCGGGGGCTGCCCAGCTTGAGGTGGGCGGTAGCTGATCAGTGACACCTGTAGGTGTCTCCCACCGTCAGAGGCAATGCATGGCGCCCCATGTCTACGCCAATTGACAGGGACTTATAACCCGTAACAGTTGCCTCTCGCTTTAATTCCGAGACCAGTTTCGACCAGGGATGGAGTTATTACCTCTCCATTGCACAAAGCCTGGGCTAAAATATAGAGACCATGTGTTGCCCATGCAGCATGATCCCTCTCTCGGCCTGCCTAGTTCACTCCAGAGGAAAGGAACACCCCTACATCTGGAACAAGACAAGCTGCAGAAGCTGCCGGATCAGCAAAGCAATGCTCTAACCTTCCGCCTGTCGGAGCTTCGATCCTAGGCCAGCCGCCAACCAAGGCTTAGGGCCTGGTCTGCCCTGCCATGACATTTGTCTTTAGGTTGCATTTCCTCGCACCAGGGTAAGGCTTGTACCCTCCCAATTGCGCTCTTCCGCCCGAAGCTGTTGGCACAATGTGGGGTGTCGGGTTTGGTAAGCGCCGCCTAACGTTCGGCGCTAACAGAAAGCAGGTAGTACCGTCTACTGTTATAAGGTAGCTCAGTCATATCTGACTAAGACCTGACACCATGTTAAATGATTACGCTGTAATAAATAGCGCTACATGTGATCCACTTCGTTGGTAAATTATTTTGCACATGTATTACATTACTGTCACGTCTTCGACGACGAGCTATGACTGATTGAGACGCTGACAGGAACCAGCCTTTGGTATGTGAAGTATTAGGGCTATCACTGCTTGCGTGAGTGTGGCTTGGTGGAAACTTTCAGCATGATGTGATTGCAAGGAAAATGTGTTTTCTCAGATAAATTACAGCTCATTTCTTTGTTGCTGTTGTTTCTTCTTAGTGGAGAATATTATCTTCTTCATGTGTATCGTTTTCTTCCATTTCAGTTTGTTAAGATATTTTGAAAACTATAAAGTATCGTCTTAATATTATATTATAATAAAGATATAAATCTTTATGTGGTGTTAGAAATGTATACAGACATGTGGAAACAAATAGATATAAAAATAAAAATTGCAAAAGGCAATAGGAGATTTTATAGCACTATGAAATTGGTGGTAACCAGAAAGAAGTTAAACTTAGCACCAAACTTACATTGTTAAATTCAACCGTCAAAATAAAAATTTCTGAATGAATTAGAAACATCTATTCATCCATCATGTGCCATGCCGATAAGCGTGGGCTGTCATGTTTCGTCATCTCACTCGATCACCCGAGTCGTGGATCACCTAAGTGTTCCTGTCTCTACAATGCCACGCGGCCAAGCCATCTAGGTATTTACTTCTCGGCCTTCCACTTGGTCTCTTCCCCTCGATCTTTCCAGTTGTCACCAAGTTCTCCAATTAATTTCTTCTCATAACATGCCCAAAAATGTTGAATGTCTACGTCTAAAATCTCTAATATGTTTTTTATTTCCATTTGTTTCTTGAAGGACTTGTTCATTGGTTTTTCTGTCTGTCCATTGTATTCTTTGCATTTTCCTCAGCAACCACATTTCCACAGCCATCAGATGTTTTTCAGCTTGTCTGCTCACTGTCTACCCTTCACATCCATACAACAGTACAGGTTCTAAGTAGCACCTCAACACACAAGTACAGTTACTATGTAGAACCCCAACACTGTTTTTCTCATTGCAACTGGCATCTGTTTATTGGTCAGTATGTTTTTCATCTTGCAAATGGCTACCTTCGCAATGATAATTCTTGTTCTAATCTCTTCAAAGCATCTCCTATCACATTTTATGACTGTTCTGAGATAATTGTACCGATTCATTTGTTTAAGAATATGCCCATTTATTTGTATATTACATTGTGGTATTTCCTTCTTCCCACTGACGACCATAATCTGTGTCGTGTTATCATTCATTTCTAACCCTAGTTGTTCACTGTGTACAACAACTGCATCTGCTAAATGTTGCATTAGAAGAATCATGGTAAACTAGGCAGCTTTAAAGAAGGTAGTTTGCCGTTGCTTTCCTTTCTGGCAATGACCACACTAGTCGATGACCATAACCATTGTCTCGTGAAAGAGATCTTTTGACTACCGTCGCGAAACTTGAGATCATAACCATCAACTATCTCTCAGCTGCGAAATTAGAAAACAATTAGAAATGTAAAAATTAGAAACATGGAGAACGACTAAAACGATTACCAATAAAATACAGTTAAATTAATTACATGTCCTTTATTGGGCGTTGTGACCAACCCTGGTATTTATTAACCGTGTGTTATTTACTTAGTAGTGTACCAGTGATATTTGAGAGGTCGGAGCAGATAACATAGGAATCTATACACAGCGGTCTGCTTCCAGATCGTCAGCAGCTGACGTCGAACTCTCGACTTGGTATGTCGGGGGATTATGAAACACGTGTTCGCTTGCCTCTAAGCCATAGTGCATTCTGAATAAACTACAAGCATTCATTAATTGCTGCCTGCACACAACTGAAGCACTAAAATGGAATGGCAGAATTGCCAATGGGGAGCTCATGGGGTGAATTCGAATATACCAGTTAATCGAGGAGTGACGAGAAGATGCTGGCCCTGAACAGAAAGTTCATAGAGATATCCTGTTAATAATGTGACTAGAAAGTCATCTGTCTGGAATCCACTTGGCATCAGAAATATAAGAAGATTTAAAACACACGGAGAATAGAATTAGAGACAGAAATTAATAATATACGGAAACCATGGAGGCAGATAAAGATAGGGCGGCATAGAGTGAGTTGGTCGAGAGTGTATTCGCCAAAGGGGGATAAATGGTGATATAAGAAACAGAAGAAGATACAAGAACAAGCAGTAAAGACATGCTCATTCTCTGATATTGGTCGGTGAGTTATCTATAATCTACTGTTATTGGAAACTACCCACTTCTGACGATCAGAAGCCCCATGTCGTGTTTGTTCCGCGTCGGAGTTCTTACGATTAACGTGTGGCTAGTCCACCAGACATGTCCGGAGAGACGGACTGCTGCTGCGGCTGTTACAGCGCAGTAGTAAACCTGGCCCCTCCAGTGAAACGTTTCACCGTTGGAGCCGACAGCGGAACGGGCTGATTACCCCTAAGGCTGTATAAACCTCATTATCAATCAACAAATAATGAGACTATAACTTAACGAAAGATTCCCCCAGGATCCTGCGAAAGCTGGGGAGCATAAAGGATCCATTGGCGACCACACGGAAACGACACGGACCGTCCAATCAACCGTGAGCATAGACTAACGGCCGTTGGGCTATCCATGCGTTTGTGGTAGGAGCTTCGACTCCTTCCGGGAAATGAGAATTCATGCTGGACGGAAGAAGTGCGAGAGTGCGTAACAGGAGGCACACCAGCGCAGTCCTGAAAGGGATGATGAGACGCAAGAGGATTTCAGTCAGGGCAAACCCCACAGAGCTGAAAATACTCAAGTCGCTTTCATCTGTGACGTACCCGAGCAACCTTCCGAAAGGGTGAAGATCAAGTTCCCTAATGCCACCAGGAAGGAAGAGTGGGCGTCATTAGACGCAACGTTGTCCCGTGTTTTAGAAGAAGAGCTAAAACACATATCCCTTGAAGAGAAATTGGTAACGGAGATGCTAGTGCAGTATATCTCTCTTCGGTTCTCGACTAAAACGTTCACGACCAGATGGAACGAGCTGCAAGTGGGTATTGCCATGGAATGTACGATTTCGCCGATACTGTTTGTCATGGCAATGCAGGTCATACTGGATGCGGCATCCGGCTATGCACACGGTCCGAAACTCAGTGAAGGGGTGAACACGCCACCGCTCAAAGCTTTCATGGGCGATACGACAATCTTGACACCGACGGAGAATGAGGCTCGCAGCATTCTCCTCATACTGGACGATCTGATTCGCTGGTGCAGGATGAGCTTCAATCCCAAGAAATCGAGAAGGTCGATCACGAAGGGCAAAGTGGTGGCGACAGTGTTCAAGGTGGCCGGGCAAGCGATTCCCATGGTGATAGCAGAACCTGTAAAATCCTCGGTCGTGTGTACGACTCAACCCTAACGGACAGAAACGCGGTGGTAGGGATACAAACAATGCTGATGACCTGCTTGAATACCATCGACAAAACCAGACTGATAGGCAAGTTCAAAATCTGGGTCCTCCAATTCATGCTTATTCCGAAACTCCTGTGGCACGTACGCAGTGAGAACCATGGAGAGCAAGATAAGCATGTATATGAGAAAGTGGCTTTGAGTACTAACATGCCTCAAGACTGTCGTATTATATTGTAAGCAGTGCAAGCTCGTCCTCCAGTTCCTGCCCTTCATGGAAGAGTTTAAAGTCGGAAAAACCAGACTCGCGATGATGGTGCGCGAGTCTCCAGACGTAACGGTCATTGCGTCAGTTCCCGCCGTGAAAACGGGAAGGAAGTGGAAAGTCGTCAGCGCAGTCGAAGAAGCCCAGGCACACTCCAGATGAAGGAGGTAATGAGCCACACTAAGCTTGGCAAGCATGTGTTCGGATTCCAAACCAATGATCTGATGTGGTCGAAGGCTTCGACCAAGGAACGCAGGACCTGGTGGGTAAGGAGATCCGCAAGGGGGAAGACGACGAAAGAGCCCGCAAGGCTGCCCAACTGGCGCGGCAGGCGCAGTGGATGTCATGGAAAGCTGTAGTACAGAGATCCATTACGTGGAATGAGATCTGGCGCATGGTACCACTGCGTATAAGTTTCGTCACCCGATCCTTCTACGATGCCCTGCTAACAGCTGCCAACTTGGCCGGGGAGGAGGGGGGGTTAACCACCGACCCGTTCTGTCCCCTCTGTACGAAAGCGCAAATAGTCCAGTCAAATAGAACGCGTGCTGTCTGGTTGTAAGGTCGCCCTGGCCCAAGGAAATTTTACGTGTCGGCATAACAAAGTCCTGACTGAGTTGGCCGCCATAGTGGACGTCGCAAGAATGATGACGAACAGAGAGAGGCCGATGGAGATTTCCTTCTTCCGAGAAGGGCGCAAAAATGGCAGAGCTGACGACCTTCCGCCTGCTACCGTCTTCGATGGTGCGGGGGACTGGGAACTGATCGTAGTCCTAAAGGGCAGTGGCAGATACCCCGAGGTGATCCGAAGGTTTGTCTTGCGATCTGACATTGTACTTAGCTCCTCGTCAGCCAAGCAGCTAACGCTGATTGAGATGACTGTCCTGTACGAATCGAATATTGAGGAGCACCACCTGTACAAAATAGAGAAACACAATGACATGGTCGCAAGTCTTAGTCGGGAGGAGTACACCGTCACGCTGTTCGCCGACGAGGTAGGCGCCAGAGGTTTTGTCTCCCAATCCGTGTTTGATGTGCTGAAGCAAATGGGCATGAAAGGACGAGCAAGAGCCCAGGCCCAAAAACAACTGTCTCAGGCAGCCGAGAAAGCCTCGTGCTGGCTATGGAACTGCGTAACTTAACGTGAATTGAGTCTCGAAACTAGTATGCTTAGAAGCGGTGACTGCAGTACAAACAATTTCTCAACCAAAGACCACGAACATTACAACGTCTCGTGTCAGATCTTGAGCCCTTCCTCCTATCGGGGTGGTGAGTCTCAGTGCAGTCAATCACTTAAATGTTGACCGACGTTCATCCTCCATAACATAGCGATAATCGACCGTAGGTCGCACCCAGCTAGCCGCAGAGAGACTAAGAGGTGGGTCCGGTAAGAAGGGAAGATCCGGCTTCCTAGTAGGGTGAGACATCGTGAACCATAACATACGGGGAAGGAACACGGCAACGGAGACGTATGGAGGCGAGCTGGCATCCCACGACCACACGTGCCAAGGGGTACGCACAGACTGCACGGGCTCTCTCCACCGAGGGAGGGAGGGCTTGAGAGTGGACAAGGTAACATCGAAGGAACAAGCACAACAATATGGATAACTAATGTGACCGAACGTCTCCACGGCAGGGTAAGACGCCTTGAGTCATGACCTGGAAGACCCCAGAGAGTATCAAGAAATTAAAGGTCCTAAATACTTGGGAAAAGGGGTGCTTCTGACGACCAGAAAAGGTCCTTCCGACTCCGCGTCGGAGTTCTTACGATTATCAATTTGTTTCAGGCGGTCTTTTTTTTTTTTTTTTTCATATACAGGTAATAAGAGTCGGGAGTCGTGATAACTGAGTTGAAAATTGATGGTGGAATCTGATTTGGTGAATATGCGATTACTATGCAATTTGTTTCCCCGAAAAATAACAACAGATATATGTATTGCCTTAGTTTCTTCTCGGCGGGAATAGTTGTCCTCTTCATCTGTATCTTTTTTGTTGTTGTTTATTTTTCTTTCATCAGTTCATTTCGTTTAGGTATTTGGAAAACTGATACGTGTTGTCTTGTTATAAAATTTTGTTAGTTAGTTAGTTAGTTAGATAGTTAGCTAGTTATTTAGTTAGTTTGGTAGTTAGTTAGTTAGTTGGTTGGTTGGTTGGTTGGTTGGTTGGCTGGCTGGCTGGTTGGTTGGTTGGTTGGTTAGTTGGTTGGTTGGTTGGTTGGTTGGTTAGTTAGTTAGTTAGTTAGTTAGTTAGTTAGTTAGTTAGTTAGTTAGTTAGTTAGTTAGTTAGTTAGTTAGTTAGTTAGTTAGTTAGTTTGTTAGTTAGATGTCAGATTATCCCCACTGCACATCGAATCATTCAGTTCATAAGAGCTAGGATCTCTTCTTCAGTAACTGTCTCAGCGTGTTGCGGTAGATTACACACACCCTTTCGGTGTTGGCTGACAATTCTTTTTTGGCTTCCTCCACAGCGCTCTTGTCTGGCTTCGTTCTTTTTGACTTGATGTTCTAGCAGTCTGATCATGGTTGCGGGATTCACAGTTATCACTTGATTCTTTTAATCATTCTGCCTCACTGAAGGCATTCGCTATATCAGCCCCAGTAATTTCTTGATGTTCTAGCAGTCTGATCATGGTTGCGGGATTCACAGTTATCACTTGATTCTTTTAATCATTCTGCCTCTCTGAAGGCATTCGCTATATCAGCCCCAGTAATTTCTTGATGTTCTAGCAGTCTGATCATGGTTGCGGGATTCACAGTTATCACTTGATTCTTTTAATCATTCTGCCTCACTGAAGGCATTCGCTATATCAGCCCCAGTAATTTCTTGATGTTCTAGCAGTCTGATCATGGTTGCGGGATTCACAGTTATCACTTGATTCTTTTAATCATTCTGCCTCACTGAAGGCATTCGCTATATCAGCCACAGTAATTTCTCTTCTGCTTCCAACACTAGCCCGGACCGCAAGTTTATCAACTTGTTCGTTATTTCTAATCTCCGCATGGTCTGGCACAAACATTAAATTGACTTTTGTCAGCTTTAGCTACACCCAGAGACTCCACTTCACTCACTGTCTTCGAGCCCAGTCCATCTCGATTTTTCTGAGCATACTCATTATACAATATCAATTTAGTATGTCAGCCTAGGTTTTATTTGTTCGTCCACTTTATTTGATATAAGTTTGCCGTATGCATCTGACGAGATTCAGGAAAACATGCTAAGTAAGGAATAGTGTAATATTTTACTTATGGCCTCTATGTGTACATACGCATTGAGTCAAAGAGAAAGCATGCCTGGATGAAAGTTTGTGTCTCTAGCCAAGCTATTGCTTTAGTTATTGCTATGATCCGCATAGTCAGACTGATTGTTGTCTAGGCGAAGGCACAACAGACTTCCATCGCAGTTCTCCCTCCGACCAGAGCCGTAAAAGTCCACCAACAAAACCACGCGTGTAGATGTCTACACCACTCTACGCAATATTCTCAAATGTCAAGGCCTGAACTTCTGCTTCCACAATTCTTCTTCTTCTTCAGCATTCCGAGCCATTGTGGTTCTTTGCTGCAGATACAATCCGTCTCCATTCGTCTCTCTGATTGACCTTCTCTTGCCAGTCGTTGATTCCAAGTGCTTGTAGGTCTTCCACAATTATCGGGTTTTATTATTTGCACCCCCTATCAAGTCTGAAGCATACTGAAAGGGAGGTTCCTACTTGTATCTATTCTTCATTATGTTATATGTCCTCAAGCGAACATAAGTGTTGAATAATCCCCATTGTTTCCCAATTAAGGCGATTTGTTTTTCAATTAACATTGACTCCTAGGTCGACTAAGCATTAAATTGGTACAAGGAAATGCCCTAGAAAGTAAAAGCGACCGGTGTGATGTTGATTACAGCGATTTGTCCATATAAAATATGTATACATATATTGTTTTTGTTTTATGTGGAAACGTGCGGTATTTGCTCCTCCCCGTCTCGCGCTACAAACCGCCGACAATTACAAGTGACGGCACAAAGAGATTATAAACTTGAATGACAGACTTTTCAAAGCTAATTATAATGTAGTAAGTCAGGCAGCAGCGTTGTTATAATTAAGCGAGTTAGATAGAGCTCGTTAAGTGGAGTCTACTATTTGCCATTCTCAGAAATATTTGTTGGACTATATGTTTTAGATCAGATCTCATAAATGCCATATGCGTAGAACTTTTCAAGTGTCAGAGCGCAACATTCTTCCTTGTTTTGCTGGTCAAATTCCAGGGACGTTTTACATACGGGATAACTCTGTTAAATGTTGACTCTCGAGATTTGCAGATCCATTGACGGCTACGGATAGCAGCATACAGGTACAACATATTAGATGTGTTTATTTATATTACATGTTGGTGTTATTTTTAGTAGTCGAATTCATAGAGCCACAGTGGCATTGTTGTTAGTGCTCTTGCCTGTCAAGGTCGTGGTCAGGCGTGAACCCCTATGAGAGGCAGTAATGTTATTTTACCGACACCTGCAGCTCTAGGGGCGACCAAGTTTCATAAAATTAGTACCAGTCAATTTTGAGAATTTTCTCGGAATTGCATGGAAAGGGAAACTGACAAGGAATTAAAGTGGTTATTATTATACCGCATATGTCTTGGCAAAGAATATGTGGAGGTCTAACACTTCACACACACGAACGTCAGGTTCTGCTGTGGGACTGATTGTACCTTTAGTTAAACTCAGTTGACATTTTATTTATTTTATTAGAAAGTGTATTGTATCATTATTTCATTTATAAATATGTGATCAATGGTTTATGCTTGCAAAACATGTTGACATAACATCTATAATGTATCTGGTTATTTATGTTCAAGCTAATTCTGCGGGCACGTTAGTGTAGTTGATAAGGAGCTACGCTGATGTCGTGAGCGAGGTTGGACGAGGGTTCGACGCTTGTGTTTGTCAATAAGTGGAAAAGACTGGCTATTAATTTCTCAGCGCATTCAGGTCTACACAATGTAATTGCCCTGTCACATCACATACCCAGTATGACAGCTTGGTCGATTGGATAAGAACGCATGTTCTTAAACACCCGGTGTGCTGATGCCGAGATCAGGGGTTCAACCCCTACACCGGTCTGTTGGACTAAAATGTTGACCTATCGTCCTTGACTATGGGGCGTAAATTACAAGTACCTCTGAAGTCGGAGTGGGTTCGCCTGATGGCGAGGAACATTGTTAATAGTGAACGCTAATCCACATGTACAATTCAGTCCAATGCGTCTAGAAGTAGTGTGTATGGACTACTCTTGAGTTCAAAGTGAGCGAGAGCAAAAAAAAAAAAAAAAAACATCACAGACCCACAGCAGAAATAGCAGAAATCTGCTTCGAGATAAATGTTACATTCAGGTTATCTTCCTCATCAAGTGTTGTCTCCACGGTGAAGATTTACTGTAGTGAGTTTCAAACACTCTGCCCTGCGTTGGCGTGGTGAACTCATACAACATAAACAAATTCAAGTACCGAACTGCACTCATAGAATCAGAAGAAAGAAATAGAGAACAAACGACAGACTAGACAACATAAAAATCGAAAGTTGTAGTTAACAAACCGGGATGGCGTTACTAGGACGTGTCAGGTTCGAATCCTAGTTTGTTAACAATAGCTGTCGAGTGTTTAAGTCTATTAAACTTCTGGTGTACTGGTGGCGGGGTACGGGCTTTGTTCCACACAACGGTCGGTATGGCTTAAATGTTGACTTCTCGTTCAGAAGACAATGGCAAACTACTGAACGTAAAACTGCCTATAAATCAACCTGGCTGGTCTCCCTGGCGAAGGTATTAACGACTTTCTCCGTAATCCCGTATATCCACGTAGGAAACATAGCTGCGTGAGATTCGGCAGCGGGTTGCGCCGAGTTGGTTACTTACGGGGTATGTGAACCGGTCGCTCAGAAATCAATGGCAAACTACTTAGCGTAATCTTCCCAAGAACATCAACAATAGCTGAAACATGCTGGTGTTGACTGCAACGTCCTGTAAGAGATATGCAAGTTTACAAAGAAACAAACATCAACCTGGGGTTAGGGTTGATCATAACGTCCCGCAAATAACATACAACAGTGGTAAAAACTCCACCGGGGGGCAAGCACCATAGGAGGTTTCTGATCATCAGAAGAGGTCCTCCCTCGCCGAATGTTTCGGTCCCATTACCTTCTTTACACTCTATGGGGGCGGGCTTGTCTGAGTCATAACTCCCGGACGTTCGACTCCTGTCGTTGGTATTCATCATCGAGACGTTTGTATAGTCCTTTATTGGCATCGCTAAGTGTCTGCCCAGAATCCATCCCGCCATCGATGGGTGAACATTGATGCATCTACCAGCGTTGACACTGCACCGTGACTGACCGTGGGAACGCCATTTCTTCCCCCGGCAGTTGGCCGCAGTCTTCACCTCTGCTTTGGTGGCTATCTATGACCCAGTCAGTAGACGTCATTGCTGCCATGTTGCCTTCTTCGCATCTCGCTCACAGTTTGCTGAACCACTCTCCTGCCACATTGTAATAACAGTTAGCCGCAACATGGTTGAGTGTAGACGCTGTACAAATGGCTTAACAAAGCACTGCGTCTTCTCTCCGTGAGAGTTTGGAAGTGAATGACTATTCTAGCCGCATTCCACCCACGTGCCAACTCATGCGCACGAGGATCGAATGCTCCTGGAGAAAAATCACTTCTCGGATAACATTCATTCAACGCCTAGAATTTCTGGATATCTCTGCACGGGAATTTGGTGAAGCACCCGGCAACCCGGTACAGTCAAATACCGGTTATTCGAGATAATTCTAGATGGAAACTGCCTATCGGCTTTCCTCAGTCTATTTATAACTGGGAAAGTCCCCGATGACGCGCCAAAATAGTGCGGGATCCCGACGACCACAGACAGATGATCGCGGTTTAGTCACATATGCCCCCACTTTAAGAGGATCGACCCCGTCGTTCCACTTCTACGCAGAAGCTCTCTATGTCGTTCTCTCTTCTCTCTTAGAGATCGGATGGCGGGTGAGGAAGTATAACCCGTCAATATTTCATAGGATACTTTTACCACCTTTGGTGGGGTGACAAGTTATTCAGTATCACGAGTGATCAACGCCTACTCCGCTACTGCGATCGGGCATCTCGAAGTGTCCTGCGGACTAGAGCTCCCGTCTCGATCAGAGTTAACGATCGCTCCTGCCAGAGTTTACTTGACTTCTGCAATTCCAGCTTCCCCTTTCGAGGACCCAGCTGGACTGCAGTAGATCGGGTTGAGGAACCAGAGGTCTGTGTACGTTCCGACACAACCCACCTCTTCCGACCACGGTTCTCAGTTTAACTAGCACTGCGAGTGTTCCTTTGTCCGGTCATGTTCCCCCGAGCACGGGCTGAACCGAAGAAGGTACCTGCACATGCATATAGGTCTTCCTATGGTGTGACAGGCTTTCCGCTACCAGACCTGAACCCCGAATCGTTTCCTCAGCGAATCTCTGCGCCCTTGGGTTGGTAGACTTATCATCGGGCTTCCCCTCATAGCGCATGAGGAGACTGGAATGGAAAGTAGTAGACTTTCTAAAGTTCGCCACTCCATAGTGCTTGTGGAGCCCCACTTTATCCACTAGGAATGGGCCCTGCCACCCGATTTCCAATTCGTTCCCATCGATTGGGAGCAGTACTAGAACTCGGTCTCCAACCGCTAAGGATATCTTCGTCTTCGTCCGTTTCTCTAGTGTGCATCTACGGCACTCAGGACAAGACCTGATATATCTGCGCACATCGCCTGTCATTCCCGGCCACTAATAGTACCGGGAAAGACACTTACTGGTTGCCCCTACAGTCAGATGTCCGGTTGGGGATGTGACATGTACCGTTCGCAGCAGATTAGCTCTGAAGCTCTCAGGAACTAACTTACGTTCCTTCTCCCGCTTCTCTGTTCCGGTCTGAATTAACTGTGACCGGTTGTCAGAGTTGAACTCACCCAGAGTTAGCGGGTTCACATCGTTGGACAACCTGTTTGAACAAGGACACTCCGTCGTATCCTTGTTCCGAGCAGTACTCATTTCATCCGGGTGAGTTTTCCAGAGACCTACCTTTTCTAGACCCTCTTCCTCGTTAGATCTGACCTCCTAGACTTATGGATGCTAGGGTGTTCTTGTTCGCCCAGAAACAAGTACTTCCAGCCAAGAATCAGGGGATATAGAGGATCAGGTACTACTGCCGCCTGAATGCGTCCAGTAACGTACTTGCTCCGAATCTCCACATTGGCAATCGGGCAACGTAGCGCTACAGCACTCCTACTGGCTGGCTGTATCTCCGTTATCTCCCCGGTGAGTTGCTCTGGGCCTGTCAGGTGGGATGCAATTATAGCAGGAAATTGCAATCCTGTGTCGTAGAGGCACATCACCTGTTGCCCATTCCCTTCTACTCTCTCAGTGTGTGTGTATTGGTGTCAGGTCTTAGTCAGATATGAATGAGCTAGCGTATAACAGTAGACGGTATGCCTGCTTTCTGGTGGTGCCGAACGTTGGACGGCGCTTACCACACCCGACACCCTACATTGTGCCAACGGCTTCGGGCGGAAGACAGCAATTGGGAGGGTACAAGCCTTACCCTGGTGCGAGGAAATGCAACCTAAAGACAAAATGTCATGGCAGGGCAGACCAGGCCCTAAGTCTTGGTTGGCGGTTGGTCTAGGATCGAAGCTCCGACAGGCGGACAGTTAGAGCATTGCTTTGCTGATCAGGCAGCTTCTGCAGCCTGTCATGTTCCAGATGTAGAGGTGTTATCTTTCCTCTCGTATAAACTAGGCAGGCCAGAGAGGGATCGTGCTGCATGGGCAACACATGATTTCTATATTTTAGCCCAGGCATTGGGCTATGGAGAGGCAATAACTCCATCCCTGGTCTTAACCGGTCTCGGAATCAAAGCGAGAGGCAACTGCTACGGGTTATAAGTCCCTGTCAATTAGCGTAGACATGGGGCGCCACGCGTTGCCTCTGACGGTGGGAGACACCTACAGGTATCACCGATAAGCTATCGCCCGCCTCAAGCTGGGCAGCCCCCTGCCAGTTGCGTGCTGATCCGCCACAGCCTGCCTGCTTCAATGGGTGCTTGGGGCTAGGACCAAATCTGAATCGCACGCTGTAAAACCAATGCACCAGGAACTAGTAAAAAGAAACATACAAACCTCATGCTACGGCTTGCAACCTGGAACGTGAGAACCATATGTCCAGGAATTTCTATTGACTTGACCAATATTGACGATGTGAAAAAAAAAACTGATGTGATTGATTCCGAACTCAATCGTCTTAACATTGATATTGCTAGCCTGCAGTAGACTCGCTTCTCTGAGGAAGGATCACTCAGGGAAAACAATTACACCTTTTTGGAAGGGTAGAGGGCAGGCACACAAAAAGGCAACACCGTGTGGACTTTGCAGTGAAGAATTCGCTACTGGGAATGATTGAAATTCCAGCAGGAGGAAAATAAAGACTATTATCCTTGCTCTTGGCAACCTCTTTTGGTTTTGCCACCATTATACTGCATATGCACCGATACTCATTCCTCTGATGATGTGAAGGATTCGTTCTATGATGCGTCAGACTCCGTGATCAAGGCAGTTCCAAAATCTGACTACATTTATATGTTCGGTGATTTCAATGCTCGTGTGGGCAAGGACTCGAGTTCATGGTCAGTGTGCCTTGGAAAATACAACATCGGTCGCATGAATGAAAATGGGAAATGAGACAACATCTGAACCATATATCATTGACTCGAAGTTACCACAGTGCTGACTATGATGCGGATCATTCTTTGGTTGTTGCAAAGGATAGACTGAGGCCAAAGAGAATCTACATAGCTAAACACAAATCTAGCCCCAGGATTAATATTATTAACATTCGCGATCCTGGAAAGTGCTTTGAGTTTCAACAGCAGCTTGAAGACGCTTTCACTGATACACCAGAATATTGTACAGTAAATGAAAAGCGGGGTCAACTTAAGGAAACTCTTTATAAAACTGCCGTAGGGGCTTACGACACTGTGGTTCATCAGAGGCAGGGCCGGTTTGCGGCAAACAGCCAGACTCTGCAGCCCTTGATTGATAAGGGCTCAATTTGCAAAAGGGAAAAATTAAAGGCAAACACATAAGGGTAAAATTGACTCAATTTAAGAAATAAATTTTTAACTTAGGTGATTTCAAAGGTGTTCCTCCAGCACTACTGATGACTTCAGTTCTAGCTGTCTTGGTGGTTTCTGTACTCGTTTACAACCGTAATCACATATATCAACGTCAACCTGTTGTTGGACAGAAAAACATTTGTATCGTCGTACAATCATGTCAATGTCATGTAATGAGAGCGAATATTTAAGTAATTAGCTTTAGAATGGATTTTAGAGTGGAATCAGGATATATATATATCTTATATATATAAAACAAAGTGTATGTATGTAAATATATATGTAAATATATATGTATGTCCTTTATTTGTTCGCGAACGGCCCATCCGATTGAGATGAAATTTTCTACACGCCTTCCTTTCATTCCAGAGCTGTCAACTGTCATAGTTTTTTTTTCTTCTTCCTCCTCCTCCCTCCTCCCCCTCCCAAAATACGTACGTAAATATATGATGATGATGATGAAAGAATCCCCGAACCAAAACGCTAAGGAAAGGGAAGAAAATGATGTGACTACAAAGTATCGTCACACGGCAATCATCATCATCAAGTGCCGTGCCGGCTGGCGTAGGCGTTCATGGCTCTCCGTAGATCTCAGTCTTTGGGTTTTTGGATCAACTCTGCTGCTGATATTCCTCCATGCCACGGCAATATCAATAACAATTCATCTTTTTATGTGTAAGGAAGTTATCTACAGTCGTGTAGAAGGGAAGAACTAGACGAGTATGAATTCGGAATGACGAACTCTCTCCTCCTCTCTTCTCCTCCCTCTACCTCCTCCCTCCACCCTTCTCCTCTTCCTCCTCCCTCTCATCCCTCTCCCTCCTCCCTCCTCCTTCTCCCTCTTCCTTCTCCCTCTTCCTCTCCCCTCCTCCTCCATCCTCCTCCCTCCTACTCCCTCCGCCTCCTCCCCCCTCCTCCCTCATCTTCCCTCCTCCTCCCTCTCCCTCCTCATCCCTCCTCCTTCTCCTGCCTCCCTCCTCCTCCTGCCTCCTTCTCCCTCATCATCCTCCCTCCTCCTTCTCCCTTCTTCTCCCTCTTCCCTCTTCCTCCTCCTACCTCCTCCCTCCTCCTCCCTCTACCTCCTCCTCCTCCCTCCACCCTCCTCCTCCCTTCTCCTCCTCTTCCTCCTCCCTTTCCTTCCTCCTCCTCCTCCCTCTACCTCCTCCTCCCCCTACCTCTTTCCTCCTCCCTCCTCCTCCTCTTCCACCTCCCTTTCCTTCCTACCCTCCTCATTCTCCCTCCTTCCTCTCCCTCCTTCCTCCTCCTCCTTCCTTCTTCTCCCTCTGCCTCCTCCCTCCTCCTCTCCCTCCTCCTCCTCCTCCTCCTTCTCCTCCTCCCTCCTTCTCCCTTCTTCTCCTCCTCTCCCCTCCTCCTCCTCCTATCCTCTTCCTCTTCCCCTCCTCCCTCTCCCTCCTCCATCCTCCTCCTCCCTCTTCCTCCTCCTCCCTCTTCCTCCTCCTTCCTCTTCCTCCTCCTTCCTCCTCCTCCCTCTTCCTCCCTCTCCCTCCTCCATCCTCCTCCCTCTTCCTCCTCATTCTTCCTCCTCCTTCCTTCTCCTCCCTCCTCCTCCCTCTTCCTCCTCCTCCTACCTCCTCCCTCCTCCTCCTCTCTCCTCCTCCCTCCTCCCTTTTCCTCCCTCCTCCTCCTCCCTCTACCTCCTCCCTCCTCCTCTCCACTCTTCCTCCTACCCTCTTCCTCTTCCCCTCCCCCTCCTCCCTATCCCTCCTCCTCCCTTCACATTCCTCCTCCTCCCTCTTCCTCCTCCTCCCTCCTCCTCCTCCTCCCTCCTTCTCCCTCCTCCTCCTTCTTCCTCCCTCCTCCTCCCTCCTCCCCTTCCTCCTTCCTCTTCCTCCCTCTCCTCCTCCTCACTCCTCCTCCCTCTCCTCCTCCTCACT
Organism: Cepaea nemoralis; assembly: GCA_014155875.1. NCBI lineage: Eukaryota > Metazoa > Mollusca > Gastropoda > Stylommatophora > Helicidae > Cepaea > Cepaea nemoralis. The sequence goes on along the minus strand of JACEFZ010016553.1, from coordinate 471,527 downwards.
CTCCTCCTCCTCACTCCTCCTCCTCCTCCCTCTACCTCCTCCCTCCTCCTCCCTTCACATTCCTCCTCCTCCCTCTTCCCCCTCCTCCCTCCTCCTCATCCCTCCTCCTCCCTTCTCCTCCTCCTCCTCCTCCCTCTACCTCCTCCTCCCTTCACATTCCTCCTCCTCCCTCTTCCTCCTCCTCCCTCCTCCTCCTCATCCCTCCTTCTCCCTCCTCCTCCTTCTTCCTCCCTCCTCCTCCTCCCTCCTCCCCTCCTCCTTCCTCCTCCTCCCTCTCCTCCTCCTACTCCTCCTCCTCCCTCCTCCTCCTCCCTCTACCTCCTCCCTCCTCCTCCCTTCACATTCCTCCTCCTCCCTCTTCCTCCTCCTCCTCCTCCTCATCCCTCCTCCTCCCTCCTCCTCCTCTCTCCTCCTCCATCCTCCTCCTCCCTCCTCCTCATCACTCCTCCTCCCTCCTCCTCCTTCTTCCTCCCTCCTCCTCACTCCTCCCCCTCCTCCTTCCTCCTCCTCCCTCTCCGCCTCCTCCCTCCTCCTCCTCCCTCCTCCTCCCTCTACCTCCTCCTCCTCCCTCCTCCTCCCTCTACCTCCTCCCCCTTCCTCCCTTCACATTCCTCCTCCTCCCTCTTCCTCCTCCTCCCTCCTCCTCCTCTCTCCGCCTCCCTCCTCCTCCTCCTCCCTCTACCTCCTCCCTCCTCCTCCCTTCACATTCCTCCTCCTCCCTCCTCCTCCTCCCTCCTCCTCTTCCCTCCTCCTCCTCCCCTCCTTCTCCTCCTTCTCCCTCCTCCTTCTCCCTCTTCCTCCTCCCTCTTCCTTCTCCCTCCGCCTCCTCCCTCCTCCTACTCTCTCCTCCTCCTCCCTCCTCCTCCCTCTCCCTCCTCCTCCCTCTCCTCCTCCTGCTCCCTTCTCCTCCTGCGTTCTCCTCCTCCCTCCTTCTCCCTCCTCCTCCCTCTTCCTCCTCCCTCCTCCTCGCCTCCTCCTCCACCCTACTCCTCCCTCCTCCTCCTAATCCCTCCTCCTCCCTCCTATTCCTCCCTACTCCTCCTGTCTCCTCCCTCCTCCTCCCTCCTCTTCCCTCCTCCACCTCCCTCTTCCTCCTCCCTCCTACATTTACCCAAGACAGACAGACAGTCAGACAGATAGTCGGGAACGGGATCTTATATGACTACTTATATAATTTAAATGAGATGCTCTCCACCATGGGCTGGGCCGGGTCAGACAGACAGACAGATAGATAGATAGATAGACAGACAGACAGACAGACAGACAGACAGACAGACAGACAGACAGACAGTCGGGAACGGGAACTTATATGACTACTTATATGAATTAAATGAGATGCTCCCCACCAGGAGTTGGGCGATGCCGGGCCGGGTCAGACAGACAGACAGATAGATAGTCGGAACGGGAACTTATATGACTACTTATATGAATTAAATGAGATGCTCCCCATCAGGGTCTGGGCGAAGACGGGCCGGGTCAGACAGACAGACAGACAGATAGACAGACAGACAGACAGACAGACAGACAGATAGTCGGTAACGGGAACGAGAACTTATATGACTACTTATATGAATTAAATGAGATGCTCCCCACCAGAGTCTGGGCGAAGCCGGGCCGGGTCAGCTAGTATATATATATATATATATATATATATATATATATATATATATATATATATATATATATATAAACAAAGTGTATGTATATATGTATATATGTATGTATGTAAATATGTATGTCCTTTATTTGTTCGCGAACGGCCCATCCGATTGAGATGAAATTTTCTACACGCCTTCCTTTCATTCCAGAGCTGTCAACTGTCATAGTTTTTTTTTCTTCTTCCTCCTCCTCCCTCCTCCCCCTCCCAAAATACGTACGTAAATATATGATGATGATGATGAAAGAATCCCCGAACCAAAACGCTAGGGAAAGGGAAGAAAATGACGTGACTACACAGAATCGTCACACGGCAATCATCATCATCAAGTGCCGTGCCGGCTGGCGTAGGCGTTCATGGCTCTCCGTAGATCTCAGTCTTTGGTTTTTTGGATCAACTCTGCTGCTGATATTCCTCCATGCCACGGCAATATCAATAACAATTCATCTTTTTATGTGTAAGGAAGTTATCTACAGTCGTGTAGAAGGGAAGAACTAGACGAGTATGAATTCGGAATGGCGAACTCTCTCCTCCTCTCTTCTCCTCCCTCTACCTCCTCCCTCCACCCTTCTCCTCTTCCTCCTCCCTCTCATCCCTCTCCCTCCTCCCTCCTCCTTCTCCCTCTTCCTTCTCCCTCTTCCTCTCCCCTCCTCCTCCATCCTCCTCCCTCCTACTCCCTCCGCCTCCTCCCTCATCTTCCCTCCTCCTCCCTCTCCCTCCTCATCCTCCTCCTCCTCCTGCCTCCCTCCTCCTCCTCCTGCCTCCTTCTCCCTCATCATCCTCCCTCCTCTTTCTCCCTTCTTCTCCCTCTTCCCTCTTCCTCCTCCTACCTCCTCCCTCCTCCTCCCTCTACCTCCTCCTCCTCCCTCCACCCTCCTCCTCCCTTCTCCTCCTCTTCCTCCTCCCTTTCCTTCCTCCTCCTCCTCCCTCTACCTCCTCCTCCCCCTACCTCTTTCCTCCTCCCTCCTCCTCCTCTTCCACCTCCCTTTCCTTCCTCCCCTCCTCATTCTCCCTCCTTCCTCTCCCTCCTTCCTCCTCCTCCTTCCTTCTTCTCCCTCTGCCTCCTCCCTCCTCCTCTCCCCTCCTCCTCCCTCCTCCTCCTTCCTCCCTCCTTCTCCCTTCTTCTCCTCCTCTCCCCTCCTCCTCCTACCCTCTTCCTCTTCCCCTCCTCCCTCTCCCTCCTCCATCCTCCTCCTCCCTCTTCCTCCTCCTCCCTCTTCCTCCTCCTTCCTCTTCCTCCTCCTTCCTCCTCCTCCCTCATCCTCCTCTCCCTCCTCCATCCTCCTCCTCTTCCTCCTCCTTCTTCCTCCTCCTTCCTTCTCCTCCCTCCTCCTCCCTCTTCCTCCTCCTCCTACCTCCTCCCTCCTCCTCCTCTCTCCTCCTCCCTTTTCCTCCCTCCTCCTCCTCCCTCTACCTCCTCCCTCCTCCTCTCCACTCTTCCTCCTACCCTCTTCCTCTTCCCCTCCCCCTCCTCCTATCCCTCCTCCTCCCTTCACATTCCTCCTCCTCCCTCTTCCTCCTCCTCCCTCCTCCTCCTCATCCCTCCTTTCCCTCCTCCTCCTTCTTCCTCCCTCCTCCTCCCTCCTCCCCTCCTCCTCCTCCTCCTCCTCCTCCTCCTCCTCCTCCCTCTACCTCCTCCTCCTCCTCCCTTCACATTCCTCCTCCTCCCTCTTCCTCCTCCTCCCTCCTCCTCATCCCTCCTCCTCCCTTCTCCTCCTCCTCCTCCTCCCTCTACCTCCTCCTCCCTTCACATTCCTCCTCCTCCCTCTTCCTCCTCCTCCCTCCTCCTCCTCATCCCTCCTTCTTCCTCCTCCTCCTCCTCCTCCCTCCTCCTCCTCCTCCTTCCTCCTCCTCCCTCTCCTCCTCCTCACTCCTCCTCCTCCCTCTACCTCCTCCCTCCTCCTCCCTTCACATTCCTCCTCCTCCTCCTCCTCCTCATCCCTCCTCCTCCTCTCCTCCTCCTCCTCCTCCTCCTCCCTCCTCCTCATCCACTCCTCCTCCCTCCTCCTCCTTCTTCCTCCCTCCTCCTCACTCCTCCCCCTCCTCCTTCCTCCTCCTCCCTCTCCGCCTCCTCCCTCCTCCTCCTCCTCCTCCCTCTACCTCCTCCTCCTCCCTCCTCCTCCCTCTACCTCCTCCCCCCTCCTCCCTTCACATTCCTCCTCCTTCCTCTTCCTCCTCCTCCCTCCTCCTCCTCTCTCCGCCTCCCTCCTCCTCCTCCTCCCTCTACCTCCTCCCTCCTCCTCCCTTCACATTCCTCCTCCTCCTCCTCCTCCCTCCTCCTCTTCCCTCCTCCTCCTCCCCCTCCTTCTCCCTCCTCCTTCTCCCTCTTCCTCCTCCCTCTTCCTTCTCCCTCCGCCTCCTCCCTCCTCCTACTCTCTCCTCCTCCTCCCTCTCCCTCCTCCTCCCTCTCCTCCTCCTGCTCCCTTCTCCTCCTGCGTTCTCCTCCTCCCTCCTTCTCCCTCCTCCTCCCTCTTCCTCCTCCCTCCTCCTTGCCTCCTCCTCCACCCTACTCCTCCCTCCTCCTCCTAATCCCTCCTCCTCCCTCCTATTCCTCCCTACTCCTCCTGTCTCCTCCCTCCTCTTTCCTCCTCCACCTCCCTCTTCCTCCTCCCTCCTACATTTACCCAAGACAGACAGACAGTCAGACAGATAGTCGGGAACGGGATCTTATATGACTACTTATATAATTTAAATGAGATGCTCTCCACCATGGGCTGGGCCGGGTCAGACAGACAGACAGATAGATAGATAGATAGACAGACAGACAGACAGACAGACAGACAGACAGACAGACAGACAGACAGACAGTCGGGAACGGGAACTTATATGACTACTTATATGAATTAAATGAGATGCTCCCCACCAGGAGTTGGGCGATGCCGGGCCGGGTCAGACAGACAGACAGATAGATAGTCGGAACGGGAACTTATATGACTACTTATATGAATTAAATGAGATGCTCCCCATCAGAGTCTGGGCGAAGACGGGCCGGGTCAGACAGACAGACAGACAGACAGACAGACAGACAGACAGACAGACAGACAGACAGACAGACAGACAGATAGTCGGTAACGGGAACGAGAACTTATATGACTACTTATATGAATTAAATGAGATGCTCCCCACCAGAGTCTGGGCGAAGCCGGGCCGGGTCAGCTAGTATATATATATATATATATATATATATATATATATATATATATATATATATATATATATATATATATATATATATATATATATATATATATATATATATATATATATACATACATACAATTAAATTGTCGTTGTCGTGTGTATGTTTACAATTGTATTTGGCTAGTCACAAAACTGTCACAGTTTTAAATTCTAACTGTTTTAGGACTCACCGAAACTGACGTTTGCCCCCATAGTTTACCTGTCAGCGTCTCGGGGTATTAGAATGTGAAGGGTTCAAGACAGGTAGCTTGTACGAGCATAGATGAGACATAAACACATGAGTCAATAAGATATAATTTAATACTCTAAGATATAATCTAATGACAATGTTTTATCCATCGTTACAGTGTTCGTTCTCGCACTAATTCAAGATATAGCAACAATGTAGCAATGCAGTATTACTGTACAAGCCACTACGCTCTCGTATCACAGCCACACACGCAAGCACCAAGTCAAACGGCTCAAATATCTAATGGCCCTGAGGTCCTATGTATAGTCTATCCTGTCACACTCTCAGCCATGCATCCTCTCTCGGTCATGTCCAAAGGCCGTCTGGCTTCTGCTCGACAGCCCGGTGGTCACGAGGTGTTTGCCCCTCGTGCAACCTGTGGGAAGTCATATGTCTCGCATACACCTGATTGAGACTAGGCGTACTGCGTAGTTCTATTCAGGGTGACCCTGTCCTTCATGGGTACAGTCATGTGTCTACTGCCTTCAGCATCTAGACTGTTCTTTTTCCTCCGTACTCACCCCATGTCCCTACCCATGTCCTCTCATGTCCCCTAGATGACCTTGACACTGGCACATATTTTTAACATTTGGTTAACAAAGTTTCCTACTTTTCATAAGCTCGGACGAGATATTTCCTATTTTGATCAATAATTCTCCCTTTTGGGTAACATATTTTCTTACTTTTTCATAAGTTTGGCCGAGATATTTCCTATTTTGGTCAGCATTTTTTTCACATTTGATTAACACAGTTTCCTACTTTTCATAGATTTGGATGCGATATTTATTTACATGAACACTATTTTCTCACCTTTGATTAAATCACTTTCCTATTCCTACTTTTCATAAGTTTGGATGCGATATTTATAAGTTTGATCGTTATTTTTCCCCTTTGGTTGACAACTTGTCCTACTTTTCATAAGTTTGGAAGATATATTTCTTTACTTGGGCAATATATTTTCACCTTTGGCTAACACATTTTCCTACTTTTTAAAAGTTTGGACATGATATGTCTTTACTTTGCCAATATTTTTCACCGTTGGTTAACACATTTTCCTAATTTTTATAAATTTGGATGCCAAATTTCATTACTTTAACAATATATTTTTCATCTTTGGTTAACAACTTTCCTACTTTTCATAAGTTTGGATGCGATAATTCGTTACTTGAACAATATTTTTTTTTTAATCTTTTGTTCACAAAATAGTGTAATTTTCATAAGTTTGGATGCGATATTTCTTTACTTGGCAAGCATTTTTCACATTTGGTTTACAAAATGTCCTACTCTTCATAAATTTTGCCGAAATATTTCTTTACTTGAACAATATTTTGTCCCATTTGTCTAACAATTTTTCCAAGGTTTTATAAGTTTGGTTTGGCTGTTTCCTATTTTGATCAATATATTTCCCACTTGGTTAACAAAGTTTCTTAATATTTATAAGTTTGTACGAGCTATTTCTTTTCTTGGCCCATATATTTGCCATTTGGCTAACAAAAATTTCCTACTGTTTAGGATTTTGACCTTGACATTTCTTTAAGAGTTCACTATTTTTCACATAAGCCTATATATACATGTTCCTACTTTTTGTAAATTTGGATATGTTATTTATTCACTTGGTAAATATGTTTCACCTTCGGTTAACACAATTTCCTACTTTGAATAAGTTTGGACGAAATATTTCATATTTTGGTCAACATTTTGTCCCATTAGCCTAACAAATTTTCCTGATTTGTATAAACTTGGGGGAGCTATTTCCTATTTTGTTCAACATTTTCCCCATTTGGTTAACACATTTTCTTGCGTTTTTAAAGTTTGGACGAGATATTTCCTATTTTGGTCAGCAATATTCCCATTTTGTTAACAAATTTTACTACCTTTCATAAGTTTTGGTGCGATGATTCTTTTCCTGACCACTATTTTTTGCATTTGGCTAACAAATTTTCCTACTTGGTAGATACATTTTCCATTTGGCTAGCACATTTATCTACTTTTCATAAGTTTGGATGATGTATTTCTTTACATAACCGATATTTCTCACATTTGACATACAAATTGTCCTACTTTTTTTTAAGTTTGGGAGAGCAATTTCCTATTTTGGTCAACATTTTTTCCCATTTGGTTAACAAATTTCCCTACTCAATCAATATTTTTCCCATTTGGCTAAAACATTTTCCTATTTGAGTGATAATTTTCCCATGAGGCTAAGACAATTCCCCACATTTTTAAGAGTTTGGACGATATATTTTCTGTACATGGCCAATATTACTTATATTTGACTAAAAAATGTCCTCCTTTTTATAAGATTGGACGAGATTTCTCTGTATTTGACCAATATTTTTAATAAGTTGTCTAACATATTTGCTTATTTGAATGTTGAAATGTTACATAGAATCTGTACATTTGTCTGGGTGTGAAACCTGGCAATAAGTAGACAAGCCTGAGAAGACATATTGGTATTGGAACTGGGTTGCTGTGGAACGAGGCAAAAACCCGTATAGACACACAGAGAGGTAATGGAAATGTAAATACACTTGATAAACCACCCTAACGGGTATAGAATGGAGTGTGAGTGAGATTTAAGGTGTTCATTTAACCCTCTAAAACCGTATGATGTTAGTGATTGGAAGAACATATCTAGCTACTCATTCGCTCAATCACTCACCCACCGCTTAACAATTAATTTTACTAAGCCATACCCACTACAACCAGTAATATCGGCAAACTTTATTCTTTTATGGTTTTCATTTGTAACCCTATGATAATAGTGTATAGGCCATAACATCTATCTACAGATCACTAATAACCGCTACCCAACTCTTAACACCGAGTGTCACTAAGTCATACCTACTACAGTCATAATACCGACCATCTGAATTTTCTTAAAGTTTTCATTTGTAACTCTATGATGATAGTCTTTAATCCACTACTACCCTCTACATGTCACTAATAACCGCTACCCACCCCTTAACAGCGAATTTCACTAAGCCATTCCCATTACATCCACTAATATAGGCAATATTTACTTTTTAAGGTTGTCATTTGTACCCGTATGACAATAGTGTATATACCACCATGATTCTCTACTTGTCACTAATAATCGCTACCCACCCCTTAACAATACATTTCACTAAGCCATACCCATTTCAACCAATAATACCAGTAATAATTACGTTTTAAGGTTTTCATTTGTAGTCCCCATAATGATAGTGTTTAAACCACTACAACACTACCGATCACAAATAACCACTATCCACGACTTAACATCGAATTTCACTAAGCCATACCCACTGCAATCAATAATACCGGCCATCTTTACTTCATAAGATTTTCATTTGTACCTCGTATGATGATATTGTGTAAATCACTACGACCCTCTACGGATCACTAATATCCGCTGCCCACCCTTTAACAACGAATTTCGTTAAGTCATACCCACTACAACCAATAATACCGACCATATTTACTTTTGAAGATTTTTCTTTGTAAACCTTTGATGATAGTGTTTGAACCAGAACCACCTAGCCCCACCCAACGCACTCACACACGATTCCCCAGCCTTGGGCACCCACCCCGCGCCTGGTCATTTTTTAAAATTTTGTATTCTTACTTTTTATATTTTATGTATACAATTAATTAAAGTATTATACAACCACTCAATAGTTATCTGCCCTTAGAAACATAAACATAGAATTATCTCCCTTAGATATGACCTAGTTATCGCCCCTTACCCGCCCGGTTGCAAGACCGAAACGGAGTGAGCTCACTCTTTCGAGGTCAAGGTAATTAAGTGAGGCTCCATAAATACTATCTGAAACGTGCATTATAAACTACTACCGTGTGAGGGAGCCACGTTATTTATTCATATAATTATCTACGCCATACCCCATAGACCTACACAGTAGCTTCTTCAGTATATCTAGTAGACCGGGAGATCTTCTAACCTGCATTACTTCAGTTTTGATTGTATTTATATTCATATTGTATTAGCTCCAGGAACTGCTATAGATATTTGCCAGTTATTTTAACCCAATCAGTATCACACACATGTTACTTCATCTTCTTCTCGCCGACAGTGCTACGAGGCGCGTTTTTTAATTAAGTCCCGTTTTGACCACGCCGACAAACACCGATGGAAAATGTAAGTGTGCATATGCAGTATGTTTATGTGGTTGATTAGCTAGCTGTGTTAATGATTTATAATGAGTGCAAAAATAAATACTCCCGCCAGCTGCGAGGTTCGTGCTGTGCTGTTGCACGATAATGCGCGACCCTACGTCGCATATGGAACTGTTCAATTGTTGCAAACATTTTACTGGAAAATTATTGACTACCCGCCCTACAGCCCCGATCTGGCGCTAAGTGATTACCACCGTTTCATGCACCTAAAGAAGTGGCTGGCATCCCAGCGGTTCGAAACTGATGATGAACTGCAGACAGGCGTTAACGAATGGTTCAAGATACTGGCAGCAGACTTCTACATTGGAATGAAGAAGCTGGTGCCACGATACCAAAAATGTGTTGACGTCAATGGTGACTATGTTGATAAATAATGCAAATGTGTGGTTCACTTTTGGCTGCAATAAATCATTTTTATATATAATGTTTTTTTTTTTATAATTTCATACCTGGACTTACTTAACAACGCGCCTCATATAAAGTTACAGTTAGTGTTGCTTTCAGATGGGGCTGACACCATATACCCAATAATTCCCATGGCATGAACAGAAATTATGTGTCTAGCTTCATTCGGATTGGGAGATTTTAAGTTAGACATCAACGAAAATACTCTCGAAAATAGTAAATACTCCCGGCCGGTCACTGAACCAACGCGGTTGCCTTATGCAGTAATGTGTGGCTGATGGTATTCTAGTGACTGCCGCATCCATCAACGATGAACTGTATTTTTCGTGGCGGAAATTTGTGTTGGCATTCTGGCAGTGGCATTATGCATAGTATAATTGTGCGGGCTGTTGGTTTGTTGAGACTCCTATCTGTTCTACTTTTCACATGCGGCAGTGGGAAGCATTTTGTGTGATATTCACTGGCACAGGAATGGAGCTTAATGGGGCAACCCTTTGCTGTGAATTTCGAACCGCGACTAACTAATTCTCGAACAAGTGAAATTGCCTTTTTTCCTATGACAAACATAACACGAAGGGAATTGAAACGGTTTATTTTACACAATGAGTCATTATTCTACGAAATAAACAATTACCTAATCACATGATGGACACAAATAGCTACATATCTACATCCTACATTCTTACATGGTCCGAATCATGAGCTATGAACTCACCGGTTCCTGATTTTGCTGTTGTGGTGTTATATTATCCGTCAGCAGATTCGCGAATACCAACATACAAACATAAAGTTTAGTCTAAAGAAAGCAAGTGATTGGTGTAGAGTTTTTCTCTCTGAGTATTCAGCAACTGTTACATTTTGACCGTTAAAAAGTCCTATGCATTTCAAAAATATATTGACCGGCAATTGATGATAAAGGATATTTAAAACGTATAACCAAGTCAAAACGAAACAAACTGTTCCGTGGTTCTACCATCATAAACGTGTGTAAATCGTCATCATGTAGCAGGTCCTTTGCATATTATATAATAGCTGACCCGGCCCGGCTTCGCCCAGTCCTTGGTGGGGAGCATCTCATTTAATTCATATAAGTAGTCATATAAGTTCCCGTTCCCGTTACCGACTGTCTGTCTGTCTGTCTGTCTGTCTGTCTGTCTGTCTGACCCGGCCCGGCATTGCCCAGCTCCTGGTGGAGAGCATCTCATTTAATTCATATGAGTAGTCATATAAGCTCACGTTCCACTTCCCGACTATCTATCTGTCTGTCTGTCTGTCTGTCTGTCTGTCTGTCTGTCTGTCTGTCTGTCTGTCAGTCTGTCTATCTGTCTGATCCGGCCCGGCTTCGCCCAGCCCCTGATGGGGAGCATCTCATTTAATTCATATGAGTAGTCATAGAAGTTCCCGTTCCCGACTATCTATCTGTCTGTCTGTCTGTCTGTCTGTCTGTCTGTCTGTCTGTCTATCTGTCTGTCTGTCTATCTGTCTGTCTGTCTGTCTGTCTGTCTGTCTAATCATCTATTGGTTGCAGTTAGAACAACCTTAGATAAACGAAGACCAACTTGGTAATATATTAACTTGGGTAAATGGAGCAGCGGCAGCAGCAGCAGAAGAAGAAGAAAAAGGAGGAGTAGGAGCTGGGAGGAGGAAGAGGGAGGAGGAGGGAGGAGGAGGAGAAAGAGAGAAGAGGAGGATGGAGGAGGGAGAGGGAGGAGGGGGAGGAGAAGAGGAAGAGGGTAGGAGGTGGAGGAGGGGAGAGGAGGAGGAGGAGGAGGAATATAACGCATATGCCTGTAGATTTAATAATGGCTGAGGTTGTTCCATGTCTTCTTAGAGTTGGCGACAGTGTAAAGAAATATAAAATCTTCAAACTTTCATACTAAAAAAATATGACAGTGGGCTGCGCTGGAATGAAAGGAAGACGTGTAAAAAATTTCATCTCAATGGGATGGGCCGTTCGCGAGCGCATTAGGGACATATAGACAGACAGACAGACGGACGGAGATCGCCTTTTATATATAAGATATACCCATCCATGTTGGGTTTTCCTCTTGTCCGCTTACTCGTTAGGCCTCCCTCCATATACATCTTTTCCAGACTCTACACGCCCAAAGTATTTCATTTCCCTCACTTTCGTTTGTCTTAATAACCACATTTCTTTGACAATGAATCCCTGTTGAACGGTTCAGTGTGTTCTCTATTTCGCCCTGCAGGAGGAGGAGAGGGAGGAGGAGGGAGGAGGAGGAGAGAGTAGGAGGAGGGAGGAGGCGGAGGGAGAAGGAAGAGGGAGGAGGAAGAGGGAGAAGGAGGAGGGAGAAGGAGGAGAAGGAGGGGAGGAGGAGGAGGGAAGAGGAGGAGGGGAGGAGGAGGAGGGAGGAGGAGGAATGTGAAGGGAGGAGGAGGGAGGAGGTAGAGGGAGGAGGAGGAGGGAGGCGGAGAGAGGAGGAGGGAGGAGGAGGAAGAGGGAGGAGGAGGAATGTGAAGGGAGGAGGGGGGAGGAGGTAGAGGGAGGAGGAGGGAGGAGGAGGGATTAGGAGGAGGAGGGAGGAGTAGGGTGGAGGAGGAGGCGAGGAGGAGGGAGGAGGAAGAGGGAGGAGGAGGGAGAAGGAGGGAGGAGGAGAACGCAGGAGGAGAAGGGAGCAGGAGGAGGATAGGGAGGAGGAGGGAGAGGGAGGAGGAGGGAGGAGGAGGAGAGAGTAGGAGGAGGGAGGAGGCGGAGGGAGAAGGAAGAGGGAGGAGGCGGAGGGAGAAGGAGGAGGGAGAAGGAGGAGAAGGAAGAGGGAGGATGAAGAGGGAGAAGGAGGAGGGAGAAGGAGGAGAAGGAGGGGGAGAAGGAGGAGGGAAGAGGAGGAGGGGAGGAGGAGGAGGAGGAGGAGGAATGTGAAGGGAGGAGGAGGGAGGAGGTAGAGGGAAGAGGAGGAGGAGGGAGGCGGAGAGAGGAGGAGGGAGGAGGAGGAAGAGGGAGGAGGAGGAATGTGAAGGGAGGAGGGGGGAGGAGGTAGAGGGAGGAGGAGGGAGGAGGAGGAGGTAGAGGGAGGAGGAGGGAGGAGGAGGGAGGAGGAGGAGGGAGGAGGCGGAGAGGGAGGAGGAGGAAGGAGGAGGGGAGGAGGGAGGAGGAGGGAGGAAGAAGGAGGAGGAGGGAGGAGGAGTGATGAGGAGGAGGGAGGAGGAGGAGGAGGAGGAGGAGGAGGAGGAAGAGGGAGGAGGAGGAATGTGAAGGGAGGAGGAGGGAGGAGGTAGAATGAGGAGGAGGAGGGAGGAGGAGGAGTGAGGAGGAGGAGAGGGAGGAGGAGGAAGGAGGAGGGGAGGAGGGAGGAGGAGGAGGGAGGAAGAAGGAGGAGGAGGGATGAGGAGGAGGAGGGAGGAGGAGGAAGAGGGAGGAGGAGGAATGTGAAGGGAGGAGGAGGTAGAGGGAGGAGGAGGAGGGAGGAGGAGAAGGGAGGAGGAGGGATGAGGAGGAGGGAGGAGGAGGGATGAGGAGGAGGGAGGGGGAGGAATGTGAAGGGAGGAGGAGGGAGGAGGTAGAGGGAGGAGGAGGAGGGAGGAGGAGGAGTGAGGAGGAGGAGAGGGAGGAGGAGGAAGGAGGAGGGAGGAGGAGGAGGGAGAAGAAGGAAGGAGGAGGAGGAAGGAGGGAGAGGAAGGAGGGAGAATGAGGAGGGGAGGAAGGAAAGAGAGGTGGAAGGGGAGGAGGAGGGAGGAGGAAAGAGGTAGGGGGAGGAGGAGGTAGAGGGAGGAGGAGGAGGAAGGAAAGGGAGGAGGAAGAGGAGGAGAAGGGAGGAGGAGGGTGGAGGGAGGAGGAGGAGGGAGGAGGTAGGAGGAGGAAGAGGGAAGAGGGAGAAGAAGGGAGAAGGAGGAGGGAGGATGATGAGGGAGAAGGAGGCAGGAGGAGGAGGAGGGAGGCAGGAGGAGGAGGGATGAGGAGGGAGAGGGAGGAGGAGGGAAGATGAGGGAGGAGGGGGGAGGAGGCGGAGGGAGTAGGAGGGAGGAGGATGGAGGAGAAGGTGAGAGGAAGAGGGAGAAGGAAGAGGGAGAAGGAGGAGGTAGGAGGGAGAGGGATGAGAGGGAGGAGGAAGAGGAGAAGGGTGGAGGGAGGAGGTAGAGGGAGGAGAAGAGAGGGGGAGAGAGTTCGCCATTCCGAATTCATACTCGTCTAGTTCTTCCCTTCTACACGACTGTAGATAACTTCCTTACACATAAAAAGATGAATTGTTATTGATATTGCTGTGGCATGGAGGAATATCAGCAGCAGAGTTGATTAAAAAAAACAAAGACTGAGATCTACAGAGAGCCATGAACGCCTACGCCAGCCGGCACGGCACTTGATGATGATGATTGCCGTGTGACGATTCTGTGTAGTCACGTCATTTTCTTCCCTTTCCCTAGCGTTTAGGTTCGGGGATTCTTTCATCATCATCATCATATATTTACGTACGTATTTTGGGAGGGGGAGGAGGGAGGAGGAGGAAGAAGAAAAAAAAACTATGACAGCTCTGGAATGAAAGGAAGGCGTGTAGAAAATGTCATCTCAATCGGATGGGCCGTTCGCGAACAAATAAAGGACATACATATTTACATACATACATATATACATACACATATACATACACTTTGTTTTATAGATATAGATTTAAAATGTTGAAAGTCCTTTGCCGGAAGTTGCAACCAACCAGGCAAACCCTGGTTGATTTACTAGGCGGTTTTACGTTTAGTAGCTTGCCATTGCTTTCTGACCAAGATGTCAACGTTTAATGTCCTACTGACCTGCGTGTGACTTGAACTCATTACTCCATCGTCAACGCACCAGAATTTTAAAGGTAAGCATATTAAGCCCCGCGGCCACGCTTACACACACTCACACACACACACACACACACACACACACACACATACATGTGGTGTATATGTATGTGTGCGTTTGTAAACACACATACGACGCTAAACAAGGTTTATTGAACTATCCCATTTTTACTTTTACTCAGAAGTATTAATTAAACTATATGGTTACCTAATTCGAAAATAATAAAAGTCTTACAGGAACTGCTAGTGAACATTGTTAAGTATTGCTACATGGAAAGTAAACGCATGAAGTAATTAAATGTGTAATTGTTCACATTTTAATGTACTCTCATAGCAGATACTGCTGTTGCTGTCAACTTGTAAGCCTTCACATGTTCAAGGTCTTGCACCTACATCTGTCAGATGGACTAAAGTGTTGACTTCTCGTCCTAGACTTGGTGACGTAAATTACAAGTATCTCAAAGGTCTGAGTGGGTACTACTCCAGATGGGAAGGGACACTGGTAGTAGGAAAATCTAATCCACACGATGTTTCTCAGCTTGTCTGGTTATTGTCCATGTTTCAAATGCATATAACAGCACATTTTCTATGGAATCCATTTATGTACAATTCAGAACAAACTCAAGATTAACATTAACAACGGGCGTGTTTTTGTTTTTTTGCAGTGCTAGAACGTCATTTGGTCAACAACAAAGAAGACTTCTAGGGAAACTGATGTCATCCAAGCACCTTACAATGCTAGGAACTGCCTTGTGTCTGCTTTTAGTTGCTAGCCTTTTAAGAGTTGAGTTTGTTGCCATCATTGCCGTGTATTTATTTATTCGTTTTATATATGTTATGAAATTGCTAAAACTTTTTGATGTGTTCATTGTATTTCTTTTATATATCCTATGTATTTTTTTCCGCGTTTCCATCCTGTTTCAGGATATTGCGGTCCACATCAGCATCTTTCAGCTGTATGTTGGTTCCTAGGCTAAAGTACGCTTACAAGCACGCCACGACTTTCTGAACGACCGGCTCGATACACTCAGAAGTCACTGGCGCGACTCGAACCGCGTTCAATTCTCGTGTGCTCACGTCACCCACGAGCGTATTCTGGGTTACGGAGAAAGCTGCTATTGCCTCGACCAGGGAGACCGGCATATCCATATATATATATATATATATATATACTAGCTGACCCGGCCCGGCTTCGCCCAGACTCTGGTGGGGAGCATCTAATTTAATTCATATAAGTAGTCATATAAGTTCTCGTTCCCGTTACCGACTATCTGTCTGTCTGTCTGTCTGTCTCTCTATCTGTCTGTCTGTCTGTCTGTCTGTCTGACCCGGCCCGTCTTCGCCCAGACCCTGATGGGGAGCATCTCATTTAATTCATATAAGTAGTCATATAAGTTCCCGTTCCGACTATCTATCTGTCTGTCTGTCTGACCCGGCCCGGCATCGCCCAACTCCTGGTGGGGAGCATCTCATTTAATTCATATAAGTAGTCATATAAGTTCCCGTTCCCGACTGTCTGTCTGTCTGTCTGTCTGTCTGTCTGTCTGTCTGTCTGTCTGTCTGTCTATCTATCTATCTATCTGTCTGTCTGACCCGGCCCAGCCCATGGTGGAGAGCATCTCATTTAAATTATATAAGTAGTCATATAAGATCCCGTTCCCGACTATCTGTCTGACTGTCTGTCTGTCTTGGGTAAATGTAGGAGGGAGGAGGAAGAGGGAGGTGGAGGAGGGAAGAGGAGGGAGGAGGAGGGAGGAGACAGGAGGAGTAGGGAGGAATAGGAGGGAGGAGGAGGGATTAGGAGGATAAGGGAGGAGTAGGGTGGAGGAGGAGGCGAGGAGGAGGGAGGAGGAAGAGGGAGGAGGAGGGAGAAGGAGGGAGGAGGAGAACGCAGGAGGAGAAGGGAGCAGGAGGAGGAGAGGGAGGAGGAGGTAGAAGGAGGAGGAGGGAGGAGGAGGAGAGAGTAGGAGGAGGGAGGAGGCGGAGGGAGAAGGAAGAGGGAGGAGGAAGAGGGAGAAGGAGGAGGGAGAAGGAGGAGAAGGAAGGGGAGGAGGAGAAGGGAAGAGGAGGAGGGGAGGAGGAGTAGGGAGGAGGAGGAATGTGAAGGGAGGAGGAGGGAGGAGGTAGAGGGAGTAGGAGGAGGAGGGAGGCGGAGAGAGGAGGAGGGAGGAGGAGGAAGAGGGAGGAGGAGGAATGTGAAGGGAGGAGGGGGGAGGAGGTAGAGGGAGGAGGAGGGAGGAGGAGGAGGTAGAGGGAGGAGGATGAGGAGGAGGGAGGAGGCGGAGAGGGAGGAGGAGGAAGGAGGAGGGGGAGGAGGGAGGAGGAGGGAGGAAGAAGGAGGAGGAGGGAGGAGGAGTGATGAGGACGAGGGAGGAGGAGGGAGGAGGAGCGAGGAGGAGGGAGGAGGAGGGATGAGGAGGAGTGAGGAGGAGGAAGAGGGAGGAGGAGGAATTTGAAGGGAGGAGGAGGGAGGAGGTAGAGAGAGGAGGAGGAGGGAGGAGGAGGAGTGAGGAGGAGGAGAAGGAGGAGGAGGAAGGAGGAGGGGAGGAGGG
Source organism: Cepaea nemoralis (assembly GCA_014155875.1). Lineage (NCBI taxonomy): Eukaryota > Metazoa > Mollusca > Gastropoda > Stylommatophora > Helicidae > Cepaea > Cepaea nemoralis. Next base: position 454,513 of record JACEFZ010016553.1, on the reverse strand, counting down.
AGGAGGAGGAGGGAGGAAGAAGGAGGAGGAGGGAGAAGGAGGGATGAGGAGGAGGAGGGAGGAGGAGGAAGAGGGAGGAGGAGGAATGTGAAGGGAGGAGGAGGAGGAGGGAGGAGGAGAAGGGAGGAGGAGGGTGGAGGAGGAAGAGGGAGGAGGAGGAATGTGAAGGGAGGAGGAGGGAGGAGGTAGAGGGAGGAGGAGGAGTGAGGAGGAGGAGAGGGAGGAGGAGGAAGGAGGAGGGGGAGGAGGGAGGAGGAGGAGGAGGGAGGACGAAGGAGGAGGAGGGAGAAGGAGGGATAGGGAGGAGGGGGAGGGAAAGAGGAAGAGGGTAGGAGGAAAAGTGGAGAGGAGGAGGGAGGAGGTAGAGGGAGGAGGAGGAGGGAGGAAAAGGGAGGAGGGAGGAGGAGAGAGGAGGAGGAGGGAGGAGGTAGGAGGAGGAGGAAGAGGGAGGAGGAGGGAGGAGGAGGAAGGAGGAAGAAGAAGGAGGAGGAAGAGGGAGGAGGATGGAGGAGGGAGAGGGAGGAAGAGGGAGGAGGAGGAAGGAGGAGGAAGAGGAAGGAGGAGGAAGAGGGAGGAGGAGGAAGAGGGAGGAGGAGGATGGAGGAGGGAGAGGGGAGGAGGGTAAGAGGAAGAGGGTAGGAGGAGGAGGGGAGAGGAGGAGAAGAAGGGAGAAGGAGGGATGAGGAGAAGGAGGAGGAGGGAGGAGGAGGGGAGAGGAGGAGGGAGGAGGCAGAGGGAGAAGAAGGAAGGAGGAGGAGTAAGGAGGGAGAGGAAGGAGGGAGAATGAGGAGGGGAGGAAGGAAAGGGAGGTCGAAGAGGAGGAGGAGGGAGTAGGAAAGAGGTAGGGGGAGGAGGAGGTAGAGGGAGGAGGAGGAAGGAAAGGGAGGAGGAAGAGGAGGAGAAGGGAGGAGGAGGGTGGAGGGAGGAGGAGGAGGGAGGAGGTAGGAGGAGGAAGAGGGAAGAGGGAGAAGAAGGGAGAAGGAGGAGGGAGGATGATGAGGGAGAAGGAGGCAGGAGGAGGAGGGAGGCAGGAGGAGGAGGGATGAGGAGGGAGAGGGAGGAGGAGGGAGAAGGAGGGAGGAGGAGAACGCAGGAGGAGAAGGGAGCAGGAGGAGGATAGGGAGGAGGAGGGAGAGGGAGGAGGAGGGAGGAGGAGGAGAGAGTAGGAGGAGGGAGGAGGCGGAGGGAGAAGGAAGAGGGAGGAGGCGGAGGGAGAAGGAGGAGGGAGAAGGAGGAGAATGAAGAGGGAGGAGGAAGAGGGAGAAGGAGGAGGGAGAAGGAGGAGAAGGAGGGGGAGGAGGAGGAGGGAAGAGGAGGAGGGGAGGAGGAGGAGGGAGGAGGAGGAATGTGAAGGGAGGAGGAGGAGGAGGTAGAGGGAAGAGGAGGAGGAGGGAGGCGGAGAGAGGAGGAGGGAGAAGGAGGAAGAGGGAGGAGGAGGAATGTGAAGAGAGGAGGGGGGAGGAGGTAGAGGGAGGAGGAGGGAGGAGGAGGAGGTAGAGGGAGGAGGAGGGAGGAGGAGGAGGGAGGAGGAGGAGGGAGGAGGCGGAGAGGGAGGAGGAGGAAGGAGAAGGGGGAGGAGGGAGGAGGAGGGAGGAAGAAGGAGGAGGAGGGAGGAGGAGTGTTGAGGAGGAGGGAGGAGAGGAGGGAGGAGGAGGGAGGAGGAGGAGGAAGAGGGAGGAGGAGGAATGTGAAGGGAGGAGGAGGGAGGAGGTAGAATGAGGAGGAGGAGGGAGGAGGAGGAGTGAGGAGGAGGAGAGGGAGGAGGAGGAAGGAGGAGGGGAGGAGGGAGGAAGAAGGAGGAGGGATGAGGAGGAGGAGGGAGGAGGAGGAAGAGGGAGGAGGAGGAATGTGAAGGGAGGAGGAGGTAGAGGGAGGAGGAGGAGGGAGGAGGAGAAGGGAGGAGGAGGGATGAGGAGGAGGGAGGAGGAGGGATGAGGAGGGATGAGGAGGAGGGAGGGGGAGGAATGTGAAGGGAGGAGGAGGGAGGAGGTTAGAGGGAGGAGGAGGAGGGAGGAGGAGGAGTGAGGAGGAGGAGAGGGAGGAGGAGGAAGGAGGAGGGAGGAGGAGGAGGGAGAAGAAGGAAGGAGGAGGAGGAAGGAGGGAGAGGAAGGAGGGAGAATGAGGAGGGGAGGAAGGAAAGAGAGGTGGAAGGGGAGGAGGAGGGAGGAGAAAAGAGGTAGGGGGAGGAGGAGGTAGAGGGAGGAGGAGGAGGAAGGAAAGGGAGGAGGAAGAGGAGGAGAAGGGAGGAGGAGGGTGGAGGGAGGAGGAGGAGGGAGGAGGTAGGAGGAGGAAGAGGGAAGAGGGAGAAGAAGGGAGAAGGAGGAGGGAGGATGATGAGGGAGAAGGAGGCAGGAGGAGGAGGAGGGAGGCAGGAGGAGGAGGATGGAGGAGAAGGGAAGAGGGAGAAGGAAGAGGGAGAAGGAGGATGTAGGAGGGAGAGGGATGAGAGGGAGGAGGAAGAGGAGAAGGGTGGAGGGAGGAGGGAGAGGGAGGAGGAGGGAGGAGGAGGGAGGAGGGGGGAGGAGTCGGAGGGAGTAGGAGGGAGGAGGATGGAGGAGAAGGGGAGAGGAAGAGGGAGAAGGAAGAGGGAGAAGGAGGATGTAGGAGGGAGAGGGATGAGAGGGAGGAGGAAGAGGAGAAGGGTGGAGGGAGGAGGTAGAGGGAGGAGAAGAGAGGGGGAGAGAGTTCGCCATTCCGAATTCATACTCGTCTAGTTCTTCCCTTCTACACGACTGTAGATAACTTCCTTACACATAAAAAGATAAATTGTTATTGATATTACCGTGGCATGGAGGAATATCAGCAGCAGAGTTGATTAAAAAAGACAAAGACTGAGATCTACAGAGAGCCATGAACGCCTACGCCAGCCGGCACGGCACTTGATGATGATGATTGCCGTGTGACGATTCTGTGTAGTCACGTCATTTTCTTCCCTTTCCCTAGCGTTTTGGTTCGGGGATTCTTTCATCATCATCATCATATATTTACGTACGTATTTTGGGAGGGGGAGGAGGGAGGAGGAGGAAGAAGAAAAACAAACTATGACAGTTGACAGCTCTGGAATGAAAGGAAGGCGTGTAGAAAATGTCATCTCAATCGGATGGGCCGTTCGCGAACACATAAAGGACATACATATTTACATACATACATATATACATACACATATACATACACTTTGTTTTATAGATATAGATATATATATATATATATATATCTTCCATCTTGCAAAAGGCTAACTTTGCCATAGCGATTCTTGCTCTAATCTCTTCAACGCACCTTTCATCAAATAATATAACTGTTCCGAGATATTTGTACCGATTCACTTATTTGAGAATATTTCTTGTTACCCGTAAATAACATTGCGGTATTTCTTTCTTCATAATCTCCATCTTCTTAAAATTTTATTCTAACTATAGTTGTTCACTGTATACAATAATCATTCATTCATTCGGTAGCATGTCCTCCGCAGAACCTTGCTCCCTTAATAACAGTCAGGATAACTCGATCATAAGCAAGATGTCCCACGTACGATATACTCATGTGGAGATCTTCTACCATATTCTGTGCTAATCTTCTCTTTGGCCTTCCTCTTGCTCTCTTCCCGGGCTTATACGCCACCATAATTGTTCTCTCCAAACTCTCATGACGATTCAACTGACCAAAATATTGAGCTACAGCCTACGATAGGTGACGTTGTAATATTCTGTTGTGATAATTTGGCCGTGTCCAGCGTGTGCCGCGTGGTCTAGTGTTTACACACCCGCTTCACACGCCAGTAATCTGGGGTTTGTTTCTGGGTCCAGTCAAGGATATGCACTACTGATGAGCTCAAACGAGAGCGAAACTCGAGTCTAGTCCTTCCACATTGAAGTGGATAGGCCTTAGGTTCATACCAGAATACGATCAGCGTTGCCAGTAGTGGGTTGTGCTCAATATTAAAAATATTTCAATTTTCTTTGTTTTTTCGTCTTTAGAAGCCAATCTTCTTCAACATTAAGTTCTTATCGTATGGATGCATTTGTTCTTTTCTGTATCCAAGATATTTTTAAAACCCGTCTATAACATTTATATTCAAGGGTATTTATCAGCTGTTCTGTTTGTTTAGTAAGTGTCCAGGTCTCACATGCGTATCATGCACTGGGAAAGATGCATGTTCTTAAAAATTAATCTGTGTAGTTGTATCTGTCCAACTCCACAATTTATTCAGTTGTTTTAGTTTATGAAGGGCAATAGATAGTCGTAGTTTAATTTCCTTCATTGTGTCATCTTTGTTGGTAATTAATGACCTGAGATATTCGAAAATTTTCCACTACCTCCAATTTTTCCTCATTAACATATATTTCTTTCTCCATATTAGTTTTATCGCACCTACTAAATTTTGCAGATTATGTTCATTGTCTGCAATACATTCTGTATCCTCCGCATATTTAATGTTTTTTTTATGCTATGCTCCCCAAATGTGATTTCTCTCATATATTCTAAATTTCTAAAAAAGTATTTTCACTAAATAGGGAAAACAGAGGTCTGGAGACATTACTCATACCTGTAGCCCACCTCTCTTGATATTGACCTACTTCATTATCAGTCTTTATGGCAGCTTGTTGTTTCCAATATATGTTGTTGTTGTTGATGTTTTACAAATCTGGTCCTCCACATCAACTGGTAGATTTTCGAGGATCTTCATCATGTTGATATGTCTGATTTTATCGATAGCCTGCGCGTAGTGACTGAAGAAAAGATGTGCGTCTTTGCTTGCTTCTATACACCGCTCACTTATTGTTCCCAGTAAATACACAGCATTTACTGTACCCTTGCCTTCTACGAACTCATATTGTTCTCCCCCTATTTCGGGTTGTATTTTCTTCCAAACTCTTTGCATTATGATTCTTATGAAAATCTTCGTGATGTGGTTCATTATACTAATTGTTAGTTGTTGGTTACATTCCAAGGTTTCTGATTTCTTCAGGATTGCATTAAGTATAAATTTATATAATTCAGGAGGTATATCTCCTGTATCATATATCGTGTATCGGAATGGGACTTCCGGTCCCCCATCATGGCAGGTAGGCATAGAACCGCTACGGCCTCTGGATAAATTATCCTTGTGGCTGCGGTTGTCATTCTCATTTTCCTCATGGTGGACTGGTAGTACATGGTTCCGTCGCCCTGTTGCTGAGTGAGTGCGTGGTGCGACTCTGCGAGCTGTGAATTTATGGGGAATGCTTTTACATCTGTCCGCTTTTGTTTGTACAGTTAACTCATGTTCGGAACAATGGCTACCGGCTGTTGCTGAATTGACTGATTTGCCTTTTAGGTTCACGAGTGCATTTTTCAGGAGACTCCTGGGAGTCGACGCTGGAGCTACGGAGTTCGTGTTTTGTGCGGCGCTTTCGGCGAGTCGACCTGCCGAAAGATACCGAGCCATGTGAGAAAACCCGGGTCAATGAAGTCTTTCTGGTGAATGCCGATTGCATCGACGATGAACTGTAATTTTTGTGGATAACTTTTGTGTTGGCATTCTGGCGGCGGCATTATGCACAGTGTACCTGTGAGGGCTGTTGGATTGCCGAGACTCCTGTCTGTTCCACTTTTCACATTGGACAGTGAGGAGCATTTTGTGTGATATTCACTGGCACAGGAACGGAACATAATGGGGACGACCCGTTGCCGTGAAGTTCTAACTTCGACTAACTAACTAATTAACTATATCGTGTTCAGCAGTCTGCTGATCTGGTCTGTTTCATATTCTTCGAAGTCATTGATAATTTCAGTTGTGATGTTGTCTGGAACCGGGATCCTGTCAGTTTTCATATGGTTAAGAGCATTTTGAACTTCCTCCGTCAAAATTGATGGTCCTTCATTATTATTCCGAATATCTTATTTTTCCTCTCTTGTATCGTTATATAGATTTTTCACATAATCTGACCATGCATGTAACATCTGATCTGTTTCTAATATGATTTTTCCTTCTTTGATTTTTATACAACCCGCTAATATGTGTGTTATTTTCTTAGTGATGTCATAAATTCTTTCGTAGATTAATTTGGTATTCCGGGTGTTGTGTTGGTTTTCAATTTCCCTCAAATTTTCCTCAAGCCATGTTTATTTTGCCTGTTTGTACACTTTCCTAATTTTCATGTGAATCACTTCATATTTTTCATAGTTATTTGTGTTATATATTTTTTTCTTATTTCCATGAGTTTTAAGATGTCTTCGGTCATAAATATCTTACGGCCCATCATTTTCATTTTTGGGATTGTTGTTTTTGCAGCCTGGCAGACAGAGTTCTTAAATATTTCCCATATTTCCTCACGGCACCAAATTACCTCCTGTAACAGGGCAGGAGGTAATGAAGTTCAGGGAAAAATGATGAGTAGATAAAATCAAACGCCAATTCAATTCGGTTACTTTTGAAGGTTCCACTTTATTTGGTACAGTTGTCAATTACAATTGATGTTGGAAATGAAAACAGCGATCCAGCCTGAGATTCATTCTAGATGTTAACCCCACGTCTTGCCGCTAGAATGTCCCGGTCGTAACTAACTTGTTTACTCCCCCGACGTCACAGCGTGCCCTTGCCCCCCAGCAGGGTGCTCACCCGTGCATTGTTGGATACTAGATCCTTCCCATTACACACCAGCCACCACTCCCCTAAGGACACTCTGTTATATTCATATTTAAATAGAATTTTCAGATCGGACAAAGCATCAAATCTATCGTAAAAACTCCGATGCGGAGCAAGCACGACAGGAGGCTTCTGATCGTCAGAAGTAACCTCCTGCCCCAAGTATTTCGGACCTTTAATTTCTTGATACTTTCTAGTGGTGATCCCGTCCGGGTCATGACTCCGGGATTCTCACCCCCGCCGTGGAGACATTCGGTCACATTAGTTATCCCTGATGTTATGCTTGTCCCTTCGCTGTTACATTGTCTACTCTCAAGCCCTCCCTCCCTCCGCGGGGAGAGCCTATGCAGCTTGTGCTTGCCCCTTAGCACGTGTGGTCGTGGGATGACAGCTTCATCCCCCGCCACGGCCTCTGTCGCCTCCATACGTCTCCGCTGCCGTGTTCCTTCACCGTGCTCCGTTCACGGCGCCGCACTCTCCTAGGAAGCCTGATCTTCCTTACTTTTGTAACCACCTCTTGGTCTTGCAGCTAACTGAGTGCGACTTACGGTCGATTATCGCTATATTACGGAGGTTGGACTTCGGCCGTCATTTACATTATTCGACTGCACTCAGACTCACCACCCACGTTCGGAGGAAAGGCTAAAGAACTGAAACAAGACGTTGTAAAGTTCGTTGTCTCGGTTGAGAAATTGTTGGTACTGCTGGTACTTGGATACCGCTTCTAACCATACTAGTTTCGAGACTCATTCCACTCTAGGTTTCCGAAATTCCATAGCCAGCACGAGGCCTTTTCGGCTGCCTCAGACAGTTGTTTCTGCGCCCGCGCTCTTGCCTGTCCGATCATGCCCATTCGCTTCAGCACGTCAAACACGGAGTAGGAAACCAGACCTCTGGCGTCCACCTCGACGATTTACTCCCGCCTAAGACTTGCGACCATGTCATTGTACTTCTCTATTTTGTACAGGTGTTGCTCCTCAATATTCGATTCGTACGGGACAGTCAGATCAATCATCGTTAGCTGCTTGGCTGTCGAGGAGCTAAGTACAATATCAGGTCGCAAGCCAAACCTTCGGATCACCTCAGGGTACTTTCCACGGCCCTTTAGGTCTACGGTCAGTTGCCAGTCCCTTGTATCTTCGAAAACGATAGCAAGCGGCAGGTCGTCAGCTTTGCCTTCTTTGCGCCTTCTCGGAAGAATGAAATCTCCATGGGCCTCGGCCTGTATCCCTTTCTGTTGGCTTTCATTCTTGCTACGTCCACAATGGCAGCCAACTCAGCAAGGACTTCGTTTGCGCCACGTAAAACGGCCTTGGGTCAGGGCGACCGTACCGCTGGACAGCACTTGTTCCGCTGTCTGGACAATTTGGGCTTTCGGACAGGGGAGACAGAGCGGCTCGGTGGTTTCCCCCACTTGGCCAAGTTGGCAGCTGATAGCAGGACATCGTAGAGGGATCGGACGACGAAACTTAGACACAGTGGTGCCATGCGCCAGATCTCATTCCACGTAATGGATCTCTGCACTCCCGCCTCCCATGACATCCACTGCGCCTGCTGCGCCTGTTGGGCAGCCTTGCGAACTCTTTCGTCATCTTCCCCCTTGCGGATCTCCTTAACTACCAGGTCCCTGCGCTCCTTGGTCGTCGCCTTAAACCACATCGGATCATTGCCTTGGAATCCGAACTGTTTCTTGTCGAGTTGTGTGTGGCCCATAACCTCCTTCAGCTGGAATGGTGCTTGGGCTTCTTCGATCGCTCAGACTACCTTCCACTTCCTTCCCGTTTTTAAGGTAGGAACTGAGACACTGACCGTTATATCTGGAGACCCGCGTAGCATCATCGCGAGTCTGGTTTTTCCGGTTTTAAACTCTTCTACGAGGGACGGGAACGTGAGGACGAGCTTACTCTGTTTACAATACAATGCGATAGTCGTGAGGCATGTGGGTACTCCAAGCCACTTTCGTATGTACCTGCTTATCTTACTCTCCATGGTGTTCACTGTGTACGTGCCAATATCATATATCAGCAGCGGCCACAGGAGTTTCGGAATCAGCATGAATTAGAGGACCCAGATTTTGAACTTGCCTAGCAGCCTGGTTTTTATCGACGGTACCCAGATAGTTCGTCAGCATTGTTTGTATCTCTACCACCGCGTTCCTGTCCGTCAGGTAGTCCGTACACACGACCGAGACTTTTCACGAGTTCCACTATTACGGTGGGAATCGCTTGTCCAGCCACCACGAACACCCTTTCCACCGCTGTGCCCTTCATGATCGACAGGCTTCTCGATTTCTTGGGCTTGAAGCTCATCCTGCCACCAGCGGAATCAGATCGTCCGTCTGAGGAGAATGCTGCGAGCATCACTCTCCTTCAGTATCAGGATTGTCGTATCGTCCATGAAGGCCTTCAGCGGCTGGCGTGTTCTTCACTTCGCTGAGATTCGGACCGTGTTCGTAGTCCGGATGCCGCATCCAGGATGACCTGCATGGCCATGACAAATAGTATCGGCGAAATCGTACATCCCATGGCAAAACCCAACCGCAGGTCGATCCATCTCGTCGTGAACGTTTTGGTCGAGAACCGAAAAGAGAAGCCCGAGAAGTACTGCACTAGCAGTTCCGTGATTTTCTCGGGCACGTGATAAGCCTTGAGTACATGCCACATCAACTGGTGTGGCACTGACCATAGGCGTTGGCCAGATCCAACCTTATCACGTGGAGTTCCTCCTTCTTCGTCTTCGCTCTCTGGATAGCATCCCAGATCATGGTACTGTGTTCGAGACAACCGGGGACTCCAGGTATCCCCCTTTTTGAACCGCTGTCTCTATGTACTTGTTCCCCATCAAGTACTTTGTGATTCGACTGGCAATGATCGAAAAGCATATTTTCC